>JARBHA010000043.1:0-361460 GCA_030254885.1 Vitis rotundifolia | reverse complement strand
AGTTCGTACCCTCTCTAACCACATTCGTTCCCACTCTAACAAATTTCGTACCCTCTCTAACAAAGTTCGTACCCTCTCTAACCACGTTCGTTCCCACTCTAACAAAGTTGGTACCCTCTCTAATCAAGTTCGTTCCCACTCTAACAAAGTTCGTACCCTCTCTAACAAAGTTCGTACCCTCTCTAACCAGGTTCGTACCCACTCTAAGAAAGTTCGTAGCCTCTCTAACAAAGTTCGTACCCTCTCTAACCAAGTTCGTACCCACTCTAACAAAGGTCGTACCCTCTCTTACAAAGTTCGTACCCTCTCTAACCAAGTTCGCTCCCACTCTAACAAAGTTCGTACCCTCTCTAACAAAGTTCGTACCCTCTCTAACCACATTCGTTCCCACTCTAACAAATTTCGTACCCTCTCTAACAAAGTTCGTACCCTCTCTAACCACGTTCGTTCCCACTCTAACAAAGTTGGTACCCTCTCTAATCAAGTTCGTTCCCACTCTAACAAAGTTCGTACCCTCTCTAACAAAGTTCGTACCCTCTCTAACCAGGTTCGTACCCACTCTAAGAAAGTTCGTACCCTCTCTAACAAAGTTCGTACCCTCTCTAACAAAGTTCGTACCCTCTCTCACAAAGTTCGTACCCTCTCTAACAAAGTTCGTAACCTCTCTAACAAAGTTCGTACCGTCTCTAACAACGGTCGTACCCTCTCTAACAAAGTTCGTACCCTCTCTAACCACGTTCGTTCCCACTCTAACAAAGTTCGTACCCTCTCTAACAAAGTTCGTACCCTCTCTAACCACATTCGTTCCCACTCTAACAAAGTTGGTACCCTCTCTAATCAAGTTCGTTCCCACTCTAACAAAGTTCGTACCCTCTCTAACAAAGTTCGTACCCTCTCTAACCAGGTTCGTACCCACTCTAAGAAAGTTCGTACCCTCTCTAACAAAGTTCGTACCCTCTCTAACAAAGTTCGTACCCTCTCTCACAAAGTTCGAACCCTCTCTAACCTCGTTCGTTCCCACTCTAACAAAGTTCGTGCCCTCTCTAACAAAGTTCGTTCCCACTCTAACAAAGTTCGTACCCTCTCTAACAAAGTCCGTACCCTCTCTTACCAAGTTCGTTCCCACTCTAACAAATTTCGTACCCTCTCTAACAAAGTTCGTACCCTCTCTAACAAAGTTCGTACCCTCTCTAACCACGTTCGTTCCCACTCTAACAAAGTTGGTACCCTCTCTAATCAAGTTCGTTCCCACTCTAACAAAGTTCGTACCCTCTCTAACAAAGTTCGTACCCTCTCTAACCAGGTTCGTACCCACTCTAAGAAAGTTCGTACCCTCTCTAACAAAGTTCGTACCCTCTCTAACAAAGTTCGTACCCTCTCTAACCACATTCGTTCCCACTCTAACAAATTTCGTACCCTCTCTAACAAAGTTCGTACCCTCTCTAAAAAAGTTCGTACCCTCTCTAACCACGTTCGTTCCCACTCTAACAAAGTTGGTACCCTCTCTAATCAAGTTCGTTCCCACTCTAACAAAGTTCGTACCCTCTCTAACAAAGTTCGTACCCTCTCTAACCAGGTTCGTACCCACTCTAAGAAAGTTCGTACCGTCTCTAACAAAGTTCGTACCCTCTCTAACAAAGTTCGTACCCTCTCTCACAAAGTTCGAACCCTCTCTAACCTCGTTCGTTCCCACTCTAACAAAGTTCGTGCCCTCTCTAACAAAGCTCGTACCCTCTCTAACAAAGTTCGTACCCTCTTTAACAAAGTTCGTAGCCTCTCTAACAAAGTTCGTACCCTCTCTAACAAAGTTCGTACCCTCTCTAACCAAGTTCGTACCCACTCTAACAAAGGTCGTACCCTCTCTTACAAAGTTCGTACCCTCTCTAACCAAGTTCGCTCCCACTCTAACAAAGTTCGTACCCTCTCTAACAAAGTTCGTACCCTCTCTAACCACATTCGTTCCCACTCTAACAAATTTCGTACCCTCTCTAACAAAGTTCGTACCCTCTCTAACCACGTTCGTTCCCACTCTAACAAAGTTGGTACCCTCTCTAATCAAGTTCGTTCCCACTCTAACAAAGTTCGTACCCTCTCTAACAAAGTTCGTACCCTCTCTAACCAGGTTCGTACCCACTCTAAGAAAGTTCGTACCCTCTCTAACAAAGTTCGTACCCTCTCTAACAATGTTCGTACCCGCTCTCACAAAGTTCGTACCCTCTCTGACAAAGTTCGTACCCTCTCTAACAAAGTTCGTACCCTCGCTAACCACGTTCGTTTCCACTCTAACAAAGTTCGTACCCTCTCTAACCAGGTTCGTACCCACTCTAACAAAGTTCGTACCCTCTCTAACAATGTTCGTACCCTCTCTCACAAAGTTCGTACCCTCTCTCACAAAGTTCGTACCCTCTCTAACAAAGTTCGTAACCTCTC
Source organism: Vitis rotundifolia (assembly GCA_030254885.1). Lineage (NCBI taxonomy): Eukaryota > Viridiplantae > Streptophyta > Magnoliopsida > Vitales > Vitaceae > Vitis > Vitis rotundifolia. Next base: position 359,030 of record JARBHA010000043.1, on the reverse strand, counting down.
TAACAAAGTTCGTACCCTCTCTAACAAGGATCGTACCCTCTCTAACAAAGTTCGTACCCTCTCTAACCACGTTCGTTCCCACTCTAACAAAGTTCGTACCCTCTCTAACAAAGTTCGTACCCTCTCTAACCAAGTTCGTTCCCACTCTAACAAAGTTCGTACCCTCTCTCACAGACTTCGTACACACTCTAACAAAGTTCGTACCCTCTTTAACAAAGTTCGTTCCCTCTCTAACAAAGTTCGTACCCTCTCTAACCAGGTTCGTACCCACTCTACAAAGTTCGTACCCTCTCTAACAAAGTTCGTAACCTCTCTAACAAAGTTCGTACCCTCTCTAACAACGATCGTACCCTCTCTAACAAAGTTCGTACCCTCTCTAACCAAGTTCGTACCCTCTCTAACAAAGGTCGTACCCTCTCTTACAAAGTTCGTACCCTCTCTAACCAAGTTCGTTCCCACTCTAACAAAGTTATTGCCCTCTCTCACAGTAAGTTCGGACACACTCTAACAAAGTTCGTACCCTCTTTAACAAAGTTCGTACCCTCTCTAACCAGGTTCGTACCCACTCTAACAAAGTTCGTACCCTCTATAACAAAGTTCGTGCCCTCTCTAACCAAGTTCGTTCCCACTCTAACAAAGTTCGTACCCTCTCTCACAGAGTTCGTACACACTCTAACAAAGTTCGTACCCTCTTTAACAAAGTTCGTACCCTCTCTCACAAAGTTCGTAACCTCTCTAACAGAGTTCGTACCCTCTCTAACCAAGTTCGTACCCTCTCTAACCAAGTTCGTACCCTCTCTAACAAAGGTCGTACCCTCTCTTACAAAGTTCGTACCCTCTCTAACCAAGTTCGTTCCCACTCTAACAAAGTTCGTACCCTCTCTGACAGAGTTCGTACACACTCTAACAAAGTTCGTACCCTCTCTAACAAAGTTCGTACCCTCTCTAACAAAGTTCGTACCCTCTCTAACCACGTTCGTTCCCACTCTAACAAAGTTGGTACCCTCTCTAACCAAGTTCGTTCCCACTCTAACAAAGTTCGTACCCTCTCTAACAAAGTTCGTACCCTCTCTAACCAGGTTCGTACCCACTCTAAGAAAGTTTGTACCCTCTCTAACAAAGTTCGTACCCTCTCTAACAAAGTTCGTACCCTCTCTCACAAAGTTCGTACCCTCTCTAACCTCGTTCGTTCCCACTCTAACAAAGTTCGTGCCCTCTCTAACAAAGTTCGTAACCTCTCTAACGAAGTTCGTACCCTCTCTCACAATGTTCGTACCCTCTCTAACAATGTTCGTACCCTCTCTCACAAAGTTCGTACCCTCTCTGACAAAGTTGATACCCTCTCTAACAAAGGTCGTATCCTCTCTAACAAAGTTCGTACCCTCTCTAACAAAGTTCGTACCCTCTCTAACCACGTTCGTTTCCACTCTAACAAAGTTCGTACCCTCTCTAACCAGGTTCGTACCCACTCTAACAAAGTTCGTACCCTCTCTAACAATGTTCGTACCCTCTCTAACAATGTTCGTACCCTCTCTCACAAAGTTCGTACCCTCTCTAACAAAGTTCGTAACCTCTCTAACAAAGTTCGTACCCTCTCTAACAACGATCGTACCCTCTCTAACAAAGTTCGTACCCTCTCTAACCACGTTCGTTCCCACTCTAACAAAGTTCGTACCCTCTCTAACAAATTTCGTACCCTCTCTAACAAAGTTCGTTCCCACTCTAACAAAGTTCGTACCCTCTCTAACCACGTTCGTTTCCACTCTAACAAAGTTCGTACCCTCTCTAACCAGGTTCGTACCCACTCTAACAAAGTTCGTACCCTCTCTAACAATGTTCGTACCCTCTCTAACAATGTTCGTACCCTCTCTCACAAAGTTCGTACCCTCTCTAACCAAGTTCGTTCCCACTCTAACAAAGTTCGTACCCTCTCTAACCAGGTTCGTACCCACTCTAACAAAGTTCGTACCCTCTCTAACAATGTTCGTACCCTCTCTAACAATGTTCGTACCCTCTCTCACAAAGTTCGTACCCTCTCTAACCAAGTTCGTTCCCACTCTAACAAAGTTCGTACCCTCTCTCACAGAGTTCGTACACACTCTAACAAAGTTCGTACCCTCTCTAACAAAGTTCGTACCCTCTCTAGCAAAGTTCGTACCCTCTCTAACCACGTTCGTTCCCACTCTAACAAAGTTGGTACCCTCTCTAACCAAGTTCGTTCCCACTCTAACAAAGTTCGTACCCTCTCTAACAAAGTTCGTACCCTCTCTAACCAGGTTCGTACCCACTCTAAGAAAGTTCGTACCCTCTCTAACAAAGTTCGTACCCTCTCTAACAAAGTTCGTACCCTCTCTCACAAAGTTCGTACCCTCTCTAACCTCGTTCGTTCCCACTCTAACAAAGTTCGTGCCCTCTCTAACAAAGTTCGTAACCTCTCTAACAAAGTTCGTACCCTCTCTCACAAAGTTCGTACCCTCTCTAACAATGTTCGTACCCTCTCTCACAAAGTTCGTACCCTCTCTGACAAAGTTCGTACCCTCTCTAACAAAGGTCGTATCCTCTCTAACAAAGTTCGTACCCTCTCTAACAAAGTTCGTACCCTCTCTAACCACGTTCGTTTCCACTCTAACAAAGTTCGTACCCTCTCTAACCAGGTTCGTACCCACTCTAACAAAGTTCGTACCCTCTCTAACAATGTTCGTACCCTCTCTAACAATGTTCGTACCCTCTCTCACAAAGTTCGTACCCTCTCTAACAAAGTTCGTAACCTCTCTAACAAAGTTCGTACCCTCTCTAACAACGATCGTACCCTCTCTAACAAAGTTCGTACCCTCTCTAACCACGTTCGTTCCCACTCTAACAAAGTTCGTACCCTCTCTAACAAAGTTCGTACCCTCTCTAACAAAGTTCGTTCCCACTCTAACAAAGTTCGTACCCTCTCTCACAGAGTTCGTACACACTCTAACAAAGTTCGTACCCTCTTTAACAAAGTTCGTACCCTCTGTAACAAAGTTCGTACCCTCTCTAACCAGGTTCGTACCCACTCTAACAAAGTTCGTACCCTCTCTAACAAAGTGCGTAACCTCTCTAACAAAGTTCGTACCCTCTCTAACAACGATCGTACTCTCTCTAACAAAGTTCGTAACCTCTCTAACCAAGTTCGTACCCTCTCTAACAAAGGTCGTACCCTCTCTAACAAAGTTCGTACCCTCTCTAACCACGTTCGTTCCCACTCGAACAAAGTTCGTACCCTCTCTAACAAAGTTCGTACCCTCTCTAACCAAGTTCGTACCCTCTCTAACAAAGTTCGTACCCTCTTTAACAAAGTTCGTACCCTCTCTCACAAAGTTCGTAACCTCTCTAACAGAGTTCGTTCCCACTCTAACAAAGTTCGTACCCTCTCTCACAGAGTTCGTACACACTCTAACAAAGTTCGTACCCTCTTTAACAAAGTTCGTACCCTCTCTAACAAAGTTCGTACCCTCTCTAACCAGGTTCGTACCCACTCTAACAAAGTTCGTACCCTCTCTAACAAAGTTCGTAACCTCTCTAACAAAGTTCGTACCCTCTCTAACAACGATCGTACTCTCTCTAACAAAGTTCGTAACCTCTCTAACCAAGTTCGTGCCCTCTCTAACAAAGTTCGTACCCTCTCGTACAAAGTTCGTACCCTCTCTAACCAAGTTCGTTCCCACTCTAACAAAGTTCGTACCCTCTCTCACAGAGATCGTACACACTCTAACAAAGTTCGTACCCTCTTTAAAAAAGTTCGTACCCTCTCTAACAAAGTTCGTACCCTCTCTAACCAGGTTCGTACCCACTCTAACAAAGTTCGCACCCTCTATAACAAAGTTCGTGCCCTCTCTAACCAAGTTCGTTCCCACTCTAACAAAGTTCGTACCCTCTCTCACAGAGTTCGTACACACTCTAACAAAGTTCGTACCCTCTTTAACAAAGTTCGTACCCTCTCTCACAAAGTTCGTAACCTCTCTAACAGAGTTCGTACCCTCTCTAACCAAGTTCGTACCCTCTCTAACAAAGTTCGTACCCTCTCTAAAAAAGTTCGTACCCTCTCTAACAAAGTTCGTACCCTCTCTAACCAAGTTCGTACCCTCTCTCACAAAGTTCATACCCTCTCTAAAAAAGTTCGTACCCTCTCTAACAAAGTTCGTACCCTCTCTAACCAAGTACGTACCCTCTCTAACAAAGTTCGTACCCTTTCTAACAAAGTTCGTTCCCTCCGTAACAAAGTTCGTAACCTCTCTAACAAAGCTCGTACCCTCTCTAACAAAGCTCGTACCCTCTCTAACAAAGTTCGTACCCTCTCAAACCACGTTCGTTCCCACTCTAACAAAGTTCGTACCCTCTTTCGCAAAGTTCGTACCCTCTCTCACAAAGTTCGTACCCTCTCTAACCAAGTTCGTTCTCACTCTAAAAAAGTTCGTACCCTCTCTAGCAAAGCTCGTACCCTCTCGAACAAAATCGCTACCCTCTCTAACAAAGTTCGTAACCTCTCTAACCAAGTTCGTACCCACTTTAACAAAATTCGTACCTCTCTAACAAAGTTCGTACGAAATCTCACAAAGTTCGTACCCTCTCTAACAAAGTTCGTACCCCCTCCAACAAAGGTCGTACACTCTCTAACAGAGTTCGTACCCTCTCTAATAAAGTTCGTAACCTCTCTAACAATGTTTGTACCCTCTCTAACAAAGGTCGTATCCTCTCTAGCAAAGTTCGTACCCTCTCTAACCAAGTTCGTACCCTCTCTAACCACGTTCGTTCCCACTCTAAAAAAGTTCGTACCGTCTCTAACAAAGTTTGTACCCTCTCTATCCAAGTTCGTACCCACTTTAACAAAATTTGTACCCTCTCTAACAACGTTCGTACCCTCTCTAACCACGTTCGTTCCCACTCTAACAAAGTTCTTACCCTCTCTAACAAAGTTCGTACCCCTCTCACAAAGGTCGTACCCCTCTCACAAAGTTCGTACCCTCTCTAACAAAGTTCGTACCCACTCTCTTGAAGTTCCTACCCTCTCTAACAAGTTTCGTACCCTCTCTAACCAAGTTCGTACCCACTTTAACAAAGTTCGTGCCCTCTCTAACAAAGCTCGTACCCTCTCTAACAAAGTTCGTACCCTCTTTAACAAAGTTCGTAGCCTCTCTAACAAAGTTCGTACCCTCTCTAACAAAGTTCGTAACCTCTCTAACAAAGTTCGTACCCTCTCTAACAACGATCGTAACCTCTCTAACAAAGTTCCTACCCTCTCTAACAAGTTCGAACCCTCTCTAACCTCGTTCGTTCCCACTCTAACAAAGTTCGTGCCCTCTCTAACAAAGCTCGTACCCTCTCTAACAAAGTTCGTACCCTCTTTAACAAACTTCGTAGCCTCTCTAACAAAGTTCGTACCCTCTCTAACAAAGTTCGTAACCTCTCTAACAAAGTTCGTACCCTCTCTAACAACGATCGTACTCTCTCTAACAAAGTTCGTAACCTCTCTAACCAAGTTCGTACCCTCTCTAACAAAGTTCGTACCCTCTCGTACAAAGTTCGTACCCTCTCTAACCAAGTTCGTTCCCACTCTAACAAAGTTCGTACCCTCTCTCACAGAGATCGTACACACTCTAACAAAGTTCGTACCCTCTTTAAAAAAGTTCGTACCCTCTCTAACAAAGTTCGTACCCTCTCTAACCAGGTTCGTACCCACTCTAACAAAGTTCGCACCCTCTATAACAAAGTTCGTGCCCTCTCTAACCAAGTTCGTTCCCACTCTAACAAAGTTCGTACCCTCTCTCACAGAGTTCGTACACACTCTAACAAAGTTCGTACCCTCTTTAACAAAGTTCGTACCCTCTCTCACAAAGTTCGTAACCTCTCTAACAGAGTTCGTACCCTCTCTAACCAAGTTCGTACCCTCTCTAACAAAGTTCGTACCCTCTCTAAAAAAGTTCGTACCCTCTCTAACAAAGTTCGTACCCTCTCTAACCAAGTTCGTACCCTCTCTCACAAAGTTCATACCCTCTCTAACAAAGTTCGTTCCCACGCTAACAAAGTTCGTACCCTCTCTCACAAAGTTCATACCCTCTCTAACCAAGTTCGTTCCCACGCTAACAAAGTTCGTACCCTCTCTCACAAAGTTCGTACACACTCTAATAAAGTTCGTACCCTCTTTAACAAAGTTCGTACCCTCTAAGACAAAGTTGGTACCCTCTATAACAAAGTTCGTACCCTCTCTAACCAAGTTCGTTCCCACTCTAACAAAGTCTGTACCCTCTCTCACAGAGTTCGTACACACTCTAACAAAGTTCGTACCCTCTTTAACAAGGTTCGTACCCTCTCTAACAAAGTTCGTACCCTCTCTAACCAGGTTCGTACCCACTCTATCAAAGTTCGTACCCTCTCTAACAAAGTTCGTACCCTCTCTAACAAAGTTCGTTCCCTCTCTAACCAAGTTCGTTCTCACTCTACAAAGTACGTACCCTCTCTAACAAAGTTCGTACCCTTTCTAACAAAGTTCGTTCCCTCCGTAACAAAGTTCGTAACCTCTCTAACAAAGCTCGTACCCTCTCTAACAAAGCTCGTACCCTCTCTAGCAAAGTTCGTACCCTCTCAAACCACGTTCGTTCCCACTCTAACAAAGTTCGTACCCTCTTTCGCAAAGTTCGTACCCTCTCTCACAAAGTTCGTACCCTATCTAACCAAGTTCGTTCTCACTCTAAAAAAGTTCGTACCCTCTCTAGCAAAGCTCGTACCCTCTCGAACAAAATCGCTACCCTCTCTAACAAAGTTCGTAACCTCTCTAACCAAGTTCGTACCCACTTTAACAAAATTCGTACCTCTCTAACAAAGTTCGTACGAAATCTCACAAAGTTCGTACCCTCTCTAACAAAGTTCGTACCCCCTCCAACAAAGGTCGTACACTCTCTAACAGAGTTCGTACCCTCTCTAATAAAGTTCGTAACCTCTCTAACAATGTTTGTACCCTCTCTAACAAAGGTCGTATCCTCTCTAGCAAAGTTCGTACCCTCTCTAACCAAGTTCGTACCCTCTCTAACCACGTTCGTTCCCACTCTAAAAAAGTTCGTACCGTCTCTAACAAAGTTTGTACCCTCTCTATCCAAGTTCGTACCCACTTTAACAAAATTTGTACCCTCTCTAACAACGTTCGTACCCTCTCTAACCACGTTCGTTCCCACTCTAACAAAGTTCTTACCCTCTCTAACAAAGTTCGTACCCCTCTCACAAAGGTCGTACCCCTCTCACAAAGTTCGTACCCTCTCTAACAAAGTTCGTACCCACTCTCTTGAAGTTCCTACCCTCTCTAACAAGTTTCGTACCCTCTCTAACCAAGTTCGTACCCACTTTAACAAAATTCATACCCTCTCTAACAATGTTCTTACCCTCTCTCACAAAGTTTGTACCCTCTCTAACCAAGTTCGTTCCCACTCTACAAAGTTCGTACCCTCTCTAACAAAGTTCATACCCTCTCTAACAAAGTTCGTACCCACTTTAACAAAATTCGTACCCTCTCTAACTAAGTTCGTTCCCACTCTAACAAAGTTCGTACCCTCTCTAACAAAGTTCGTACCCTCTCCAACAAAGATCGTACCCTCTCTAACAAAGTTCGTACCCTCTCTAACCAAGCTCGTTCCCACTCTCTCAAAGTTCGTACTCTCTCTAACCAAGTTCGTTCCCACTCTAACAAAGTTCGTACGCTCTCTCACAGAGTTCGTACGCTCTCTCACAGAGTTCGTACACACTTTAACAAAGTTCGTACCCTCTTTAACAAAGTTCGTACCCTCTCTAACAAAGTTCGTGCCCTCTCTAACCAGGTTCGTACCCACTCTAACAAAGTTCGTACCCTCTCTAACAAAGTTCGTACCCTCTCTAACCAAGTTCGTTCCCTCTCTAACCACGTTCGTTCCCACTCTACAAAGTACGTACCCTCTCTAACAAAGTTCGTACCCTTTCTCACAACGTTCGTACCCTCTCTAACAAAGTTCGTACCCTCTCTAACCAAGTTCGTTCCCACTCTGACAAAGTTCGTACCCCCTCTAACAAAGTTCGTACAATCTCTAACCAAGTTCGTTCCCATTCTAACAAAGTTAGTACCCTCTCTCAGAAAGTTCGTACACACTCTAACAAAGTTCGTACCCTCTTTAACAAAGTTCGTACCCTCTCTAAGAAAGTTTGTACCCTCTCTAACCAGGTTCGTACCCACTCTAATAAAGTTCGTACCCTCTCTAACAAAGTTCGTACCCTCTCTCACAAAGTTCGTACCCTCTTTAACAAAGTTCGTTCCCGCTCTAACAAAGTTGGTACCCTCTCTAACCAAGTTCGTTCCCACTCTAACAAAGTTCGTACCCTCTCTAACAAAGTTCGTACCCTCTTTAACCACGTTCGTTCGCACTCTAACAAAGTTCGTACCCTCTCTAACAAAGTTCGTACCCTCTCTAACCAAGTTCGTTCCCACTCTAACAAAGTTCGTACCCTATCTCACAGAGTTCGTACACACTCTGACAAAGTTCGTACGCTCTTTAACAAAGTTCGTACCCTCTCTTACCACGTTCGTTCCCACTCTAACAAAGTTCGTACCCTCTCTCACCAAGTTCGTACACTCTCTAACATTGTTCGTACCCTCTTTAACCAAGTTCGTTCCCACTCTAACAAAGTTCGTACCCTCTCTAAAAAAGGTCCTACCCTCTCTAACAAAGTTCGTACCCTCTCTAACCAAGTTCGTACCCTCTCTCACAAAGTTCGTACCCTCTCTAACAAAGTTCATACCCTTTCTCACAACGTTCGTACCCTCTCTAACCAAGTTCGTTCCCACGCTAACAAAGTTCGTACCCTCTCTCACAAAGTTCGTACACACTCTAATAAAGTTCGTACCCTCTTTAACTAAGTTCGTACCCTCTCTAACAAAGTTCGTACCCTCTCTAACCAGGTTCGTACCCACTCTAACAAAGTTCGTACCCTCTCTAACAAAGTTCGTAACCTCTCTAACAAAGTTCGTACCCTCTCTAACAAAGTTCGTACCCTCTCTAACAAAGTTCGTACCCTCTCTAACAAAGTTCATACCCTCTCGAACCACGTTCGTTCCCACTCTAACAAAGTTCGTACCCTCTCTAACAAAGTTCGTACCCTCTCTAACCAAGTTCGTACCCTCTCTAACAAAGGTCGTACCCTCTCTTAAAAAGATCGTACCCTCTCTAACCAAGTTCGTTCCCACTCTAACAAAGTTCGTACCCTCTCTCACAGAGTTCATACACACTCTCACAAAGTTCGTACCCTCTCTAACAAAGTTCGTACCCTCTCTAACCAAGTTCGTACCCTCTCTAACAATGTTCGTACCCTCTCTAACCAAGTTCGTTCCCACGCGAACAAAGTTCGTACCCTCTCTCACAAAGTTCGTACACACGCTAATAAAGTTCGTACCCTATTTAACAAAGTTCGTACCCTCTCTAACAAAGTTCGTACCCTCTCTAACAAAGTTCGTAACCTCTCTAACAAAGTTCGTACCCTCTCTAACAAAGGTCGTACCCTCTCTAACAAAGTTCGTACCCTCTCTAACAAAGTTCGTACCCTCTCTAACCACGTTCGTTCCCACTCTAACAAAGTTCGTACCCTCTCTAAAAAAGTTCGTACCCTCTCTAACAAAGTTCGGACCCTCTCTAACCAGGTTCGTACCCGCTCTAACAAAGTTCGTACCCTCGCTAACAAAGTTCGTACCCTCTCTAACAAAGTTCGCGCCCACTCTAACAAAGTTCGTACCCACTCTAACAAAGTTCGTACCTTCTCTAACCAAGTTCGTGCCCACTTTAACTAAATTCGTACCCTCTCTAACAAAGTTCGTACCCTTTCTCACAAAGTTCGTACCCTCTCCAACAAAGTTCGTACCCTCTCTAACAAAGTTCGTACGCTCTCTAACAAAGGTCGTACCCTCTCTGACAAAGTTCGTACCCTCTCTAACCACGTTCGTTCCCACTCTCTCAAAGTTCGTACCCTCTCAACAAAGTTTGTACCCACTCTCTCACAGTTCGTACCCTCTATAACAAAGTTCCTACCCTCTCTAACCAAGTTCGCTCCCACTCTAACAAAGTTCGTACCCTCTCTCACAAAGTTTGTACCCTCTCAAACAAAGTTCGTACCCACTAAGACAAAGTTGGTACCTTCTCAAACAAAGTTCGTACCCTCTCTGACCAAGTTCGTTCCCACTCTAACAAAGTTCGTACCCTCTCTCACAAAGTTTATACCCTCTCAAACAAAGTTCGTACCCTCTCTAACAACGTTCGTTCCCACTCTAACAAAGTTCGTACCCTCTCTAACAAAGTTCGTACCCTCTCTCACAAAATTCGTACCCCTCTAACAAAGTTCGTACGCTCTCTCACAAAGTTCGTACCCACTCTCTCAAAGTTCCTACCCTCTCTAACAAAGTTTGTACCCTCTCTAACAAAGTTCGTACCCTCTCTAACAAAGTTCGTACGCTCTCTAACAAAGGTCGTACCCTCTCAAACAAAGTTCGTACCCTCTCTAACCACGTTCGTTCCCACTCTCTCAAAGTTCGTACCCTCTCTAACAAAGTTCGTACCCTCTCAAAAAAGTTCGTACCCACTCTCTCAAAGTTCGTACCCTCTCTAACAAAGTTCCTACCCTCTCTAACCAAGTTCGCTCCCACTCTAACAAAGTTCGTACCCTCTCTCACAAAGTTTGTACCCTCTCAAACAAAGTTCGTACCCACTAAGACAAAGTTGGTACCTTCTCAAACAAAGTTCGTACCCTCTCTAATCACGTTCGTTCCCACTCTAACAAAGTTCGTACCCTCTCTAACAAAGTTCGTACCCTCTCTCACAAAGTTCGTACCCCACTAACAAAGTTCGTACGCTCTCTCACAAAGTTCGTACCCACTCTCTCAAAGTTCCTACCCTCTCTAACAAAGTTCGTACCCGCTCTAACCAAGTTCGTACCCACTTTAACAAAATTCGTACCCTCTCTAACAAAGTTCGTACCCTTTCTCACAAAGTTCGTACCCTCTCTAACAAAGTTCGTACCCTCTATAACAAAGTTCGTACGCTCTCTAACAAAGGTCGTACCCGCTCTAACAAAGTTCGTACCCTCTCTAACCACGTTCGTTCCCACTCTCTCAAAGTTCGTACCCTCTCTAACAAAGTTCGTACCCTCTCTAACAAAGTTCGTACCCTCTCTAACAAAGTTCGGACCTCTCTAACAAAGTTCGTGCCTTCTCTAACCAAGTTCGTACCCTCTCTCACAAAGTTCCTACCCTCTCTAACCAAGTTCGTTCCCACTCTAACAAAGTTCGTACACTCTCTCACAAAGTTCGTACCCACTCTCTCAAAGTTCCTACCCTCTCTAATAAAGTTCGTACCCACTTTAACAAAATTCGTACCCTCTCTAACAAAGTTCCTACCCTATCTCACAAAGTTCGTACCCTCTCTCACAAAGTTCGTACACCTCAAACAAAGTCCGTACCCTCTCTAACAAAGTTCGTACCCACTCTCTCAAAGTTCGTACCCTCTGTAACAAAGTTCCTACCCTCTCTAACCAAGTTCGTTCCCACTCTAACAAAGTTCGTACCCTCTCTCACAAAGTTTGTACCCTATCAAACAAAGTTCGTACCAACTAAGACAAAGTTGGTACCTTCTCAAACAAAGTTCGTACCCTCTCTAACCAAGTTCGTTCCCACTCTAACAAAGTTCGTACCCTCTCTCACAAAGTTTATACCCTCTCAAACAAAGTTCGTACCCTCTCTAACCACGTTCGTTCCCACTCTAACAAAGTTCGTACCCTATCAAACAAAGTTCGTACCCTCTAAGACAAAGTTGGTACCCTCTCTAACAAAGTTCGTACCCTCTCTAACCACGTTCGTTCCCACTCTAACAAAGTTCGTACCTTCTCTAACAAAGTTCGTACCCTCTCTCACAAAGTTTGTACCCTCTCTAACAAAGTTCGTACCCTTTATCACAAAGTTCGTACCCTTTCTAACAAAATTCGTACCCTCTCTAACAAAGGTCGTAGCCTCTCTAGCAAAATTCGTACCCTCTCTAACCACGTTCGTTCCCACTCTAACAAAGTTCGTACGCTCTCTAACAAAGTTCGTGCCCACTCTATTAAAGTTCCTACCCTCTCAAACAAAGTTCGTACCCTCTCTAACAAAGTTCGTACTCTCTCTAACCAAGTTCGTTCCCACTAAGACAAAGTTTGTACCCTCTCTAACAAAGTTCGTACCCTCTCTAACCACGTTCGTTCCCACTCTAACAAAGTTCGTACCCTCTCTAACAAAGTTCGTACCCTCTCTCAGAAAGTTTGTACCCTCTCAAACAATGTTCGTACCCTCTAAAACAAAGTTGGTACCCTCTCAAACAAAGTTCGTACCCTCTCTAACCACGTTCGTTCCCACTCTAACAAAGAGCGTACCCTCTCTAACAAAGTTCGTACCCTCTCTCACAAAGTTCGTACCCCTCTAACAAAGTTCGTACGCTCTCTCAGAAAGTTTGTACCCACTCTCTCAAAGTTCCTACCCTCTCTAACAAAGTTCGTACCCACTTTAACAAAATTCGTACCCTCTCTAACAAAGTTCGTACCCACTCTCTCAAAGTTCGTACCCTCTCTAACAAAGTTCGTACCCTCTCTAACAATATTCGTACCCTCTCTAACAAAGGTCGTACCCTCTCTAACAAAGTTCGTACCCTCTCTAACCTCGTTCGTTCCCACTCTAACAAAGTTCGTGCCCTATCTAACAAAGTTCGTAACCTCTCTAACAAAGTTCGTACCCTCTCTAACCAAGTTCGTACCCTCTCTCACCACGTTCGTTCCCACTCTAACAAAGTTCGTACGCTCTCTAACAAAGTTCGTACCCACTCTCTCAAAGTTCCTACCCTCTCAAACAAAGTTCCTACCCTCTCTAACCAAGTTCGTACCCTCTCTAACGAAAGTGGTACCCTCTCTAACAAAGTTCATACAGTCTCTAACCAAGTTCGTTCCCACTCTAACAAAGTTCGTACCTTCTCTCACAAAATTCGTACACACTCTAATAAAGTTCGTACCCTCTTTAACAAAGTTCGTACCCTCTCTAACAAAGTTCGTACCCTCTCTAACCACATTCGTTCCCACTCTAACAAAGTTCGTAACCTCTCTAACAACGTTCGTACCCTCTCTAACCAACTTCATACCTTCTCTAACCACGTTCGTTCCCACTCTAACAAAGTTCGTACCCTCTCTAACAAAGTTCGTACAGTCTCTAACCAAGTTCGTTCCCACTCTAACAAAATTCGTACCCTCTCTCACAAAGTTCGTACACACTCTAATAAAGTTCGTACCCTCTTTAACAAAGTTCGTACCTTCTCTAACAAAGTTCGTACCCTCTCTAACCACATTCGTTCCCACTCTAACAAAGTTCGTACCCTCTCTAACCAAGTTCATACCTTCTCTAACCACGTTCGTTCCCACTCTAACAAAGTTCGTACCCTCTCTAACAAAGTTCGTACCCTCTCTCAGAAAGTTTGTACCCTCTCAAACAATGTTCGTACCCTCTAAAACAAAGTTGGTACCCTCTCAAACAAAGTTCGTACCCTCTCTAACCACGTTCGTTCCCACTCTAACAAAGAGCGTACCCTCTCTAACAAAGTTCGTACCCTCTCTCACAAAGTTCGTACCCCTCTAACAAAGTTCGTACGCTCTCTCAGAAAGTTTGTACCCACTCTCTCAAAGTTCCTACCCTCTCTAACAAAGTTCGTACCCACTTTAACAAAATTCGTACCCTCTCTAACAAAGTTCGTACCCACTCTCTCAAAGTTCGTACCCTCTCTAACAAAGTTCCTACCCTCTCTAACAAAGTTCGTACCCGCTCTAACCAAGTTCGTACCCACTTTAACAAAATTCGTACCCTCTCTAACAAAGTTCCTACCCTATCTCACAAAGTTCGTACCCTCTCTCACAAAGTTCGTACACCTCAAACAAAGTCCGTACCCTCTTTAACAAAGTTCGTACCCACTCTCTCAAAGGTCGTACCCTCTCTAACAAAGTTCGTACCCCCTCTAACCACGTTCGTTCCCACTCTCTCAAAGTTCGTACCCTATCTAACAAAGTTCGTACCCTCTCTAACAAAGTTCGTGCCCTGTCTAACAAAGTTCGTGCCTTCTCTAACCAAGTTCGTACCCACTTTAATAAAATTCATACCCTCTCTAACAAAGTTCATACCCTCTCTAACAAAGTTCCTACCCTCTCTAACCAAGTTCGTTCCCACTCTAACAAAGTTCGTACGCTCTATCACAAAGTTCGTACCCACTCTCTCAAAGTTCCTACCCTCTATTACAAAGTTCGTACTCGGTCTAACCAAGTTCGTACCCACTTTAACAAAATTCGTACCCTCTCTAACAAAGTTCGTACCCTCTCTCACAAAGTTCGTACTCTCTCTAGCAAAGTTCGTACCCTCTCTAACAAAGTTCGTACCCTCTCTAGCAAAGTTCGTACCCTCTCTAGCAAAGTTCGTACCCTCTCTAACAAAGTTTGTACCCTATCTCACAAAGTTCGTACCCTCTCAAACAAAGTTCGTACCCTCTCTAACAAAGTTCCTACCCTCTCTAACCAAGTTCGTTCCCACTCTAACAAAGTTCGTACCCTCTTCCACAAAGTTTGTACCCTCTCAAACAGAGTTCGTACCCTCTAAGACAAAGTTGGTACCCTCTCTAACAAATTTCGTACCCTCTCTAACCACGTTCGTTCCCACTCTCTCAAAGTTCCTACCCTCTCAAACAAAGTTCGTACCCTCTCCAACCAAGTTCGTACCCACTTTAACAAAATTCGTACCCTCTCTAACAAAGTTCGTACCCTTTCTCACAAAGTTCGTACCCTCTCTAAAAAAGTTCGTACCCTTTCTCACAAAGTTCGTACCCTCTCTAACAAAGTTCGTACCCTTTCTCACAAAGTTCGTACCCTTTCTAACAAAATTCGTACCCTCTCTAACAAAGGTCGTACCCTCTCTAGCAAAGTTCGTACCCTCTCTAACCACGTTCGTTCCCACTCTAACAGAGTTCGTGCCCACTCTCTCGAAGTTCCTACCCTCTCAAACAAAGTTCGTACCCTCTCTAACCAAGTTCGTGCCCACTTTAACAAAATTCGTACCCTCTCTAACAAAGTTCGTACCCTTTCTCACAAAGTTCGTACCCTCTCTAACAAAGTTCGTACCCTCTCTAACCAAGTTCGTTCCCACTAAGACAAAGTTTATACCCTCTCTAACAAAGTTCGTACCCTCTCTAACCACGTTCGTTCCCACTCTAACAAAGTTCGTACCCTCTCTAACAAAGTTCGTACCCTCTCTCACAAAGTTCCTACCCTCTCTAACCAAGTTCGTTCCCACTCTAACAAAGTTCGTACCCTCTCTCACAAAGTTTATACCCTCTCAAACAAAGTTCGTGCCCTCTCTAACCACGTTCGTTCCCACTCTAACAAAGTTCGTACCCTCTCTAACAAAGTTCGTACCCCACTAACAAAGTTCGTACGCTCTCTCACAAAGTTCGTACCCACTCTCTCAAAGTTCCTACCCTCTATTACAAAGTTCGTACCCGGTCTAACCAAGTTCGTACCCACTTTAACAAAATTCGTACCCTCTCTAACAAAGTTCGTACCCTTTCTCACAAAGTTCGTACCCTCTCTAACAAAGTTCGTACCCTCTCTAACAAAGTTCGTACGCTCTCTAAGAAAGGTCGTACCCTCTCTAACAAAGTTCGTACCCCCTCTAACCACGTTCGTTCCAACTCTCTCAAAGTTCGTACCCTCTCTAACAAAGTTCGTACCCTCTCTAACAAAGTTCGTGCCCTGTCTAACAAAGTTCGTGCCTTCTCTAACCAAGTTCGTACCCACTTTAATAAAACTCATACCCTCTCTAACAAAGTTCGTACCCTCTCTCACAAAGTTCCTACCCTCTCTAACCAAGTTCGTTCCCACTCTAACAAAGTTCGTACGCTCTCTCACAAAGTTCGTACCCACTCTCTCAAAGTTCCCACCCTCTCTAACAAAGTTCGTACCCTCTCTAAAAAAGTTCGTACCCACTTTAACAAAATTCGTTCCCTCTCTAACAAAGTTCCTGCCCTATCTGACAAAGTTCGTACCCTCTCTAACAAAGTTCGTACCCTCTCTCACAAAGTTCGTACCCCTCTAACAAAGTTCGTACGCTCTCTCACAAAGTTCGTACCCACTCTCTCAAAGTTCGTACCCTCTCTAATAAAGTTCCTACCCTCTCTAACCAAGTTCGTTCCCACTCTAACAAAGTTCGTACCCTCTCTCACAAAGTTTGTACCCTCTCAAACAATGTTCGTACCCTCTAAAACAAAGTTGGTACCCTCTCTAACAAAGTTCGTACCCTCTCCAACCACATTCGTTCCCACTCTAACAAAGTTCGTACCCTCTCGAACAAAGTTCCTACCCTCTCTAACCAACTTCGTTCCCACTCTAACAAAGTTCGTACCCTCTTTCACAAAGTTTGGACCCTCTAAAACAGAGTTCGTACCCTCTAAGACAAAGTTGGTACCCTCTCTAACAAATTTCGTACCCTCTCTAACCACGTTCATTCCCACTCTCTCAAAGTTCCTACCCTCTCAAACAAAGTTCGTACCCTCTCCAACCAAGTTCGTACCCACTTTAACAAAATTCGTACCCTCTCTAACAAAGTTCGTACCCTCTCTAGCAAAGTTCGTACCCTCTCTAGCAAAGTTCGTACCCTCTCTAACAAAGTTTGTACCCTATCTCACAAAGTTCGTTACCTCTCAAACAAAGTTCGTACCCTCTCTAACAAAGTTCGTACCCTCTCTAACAAAGTTCGTACCCTCTCTAACAAAGTTCGTACCTCTCTAACAAAGTTCATATGCTCTCTAACAAAGTTCGTACCCTCTCTAACCAAGTTCGTACCCACTTTAACAAAATTCGTACCCACTCTAACAAAGTTCGTACCCTTTCTCACAAAGTTCGTACCCTATCTAACAAAGTTCGTACCCTCTCTAACAAAGTTCGTACCCTCTCCAACAAAGTTCGTTCCCACTCTAACCAAGTTCGTACCCTCTCTAACAAAGTTCGTACCCTCTCTAACCACGTTCGTTCCCACTCTAACAAAGTTCGTACCCTCTCTAACAAAGTTCGTACACTCTCTCACAAAGTTCCTACCCTCTCTAACCAAGTTCGTTCCCACTCTAACAAAGTTCGTACCCTCTCTCACAAAGTTTATACCCTCTCAAACAAAGTTCGTCCCCTCTCTAACCACATTCGTTCCCACTCTAACAAAGTTCGTACCCTCTCTAACAAAGTTCGTACCCTCTCTCATAAAGTTCGTACCCCTCTAACAAAGTTCGTACGCTCTCTCACAAAGTTCGTACCCACTCTCTCAAAGTTCCTACCCTCTTTAACAAAGTTCGTACCCACTTTAACAAAATTCGTCCCCTCTCTAACAAAGTTCGTACCCTATCTCACAAAGTTCGTACCCTCTCAAACAAAGTTCGTACCCTCTCTAACAAAGTTCATACCCACTCTCTCAAAGTTCCTACCCTCTCTAACCAAGTTCGTTTTCACTCTAACAAAGTTCTTACCCTCTGTCACAAAGTTGGTACCCTCTCTAACAAATTTCGTACCCTCTCTTACCACGTTCGTTCCCACGCTCTCAAAGTTCCCACCCTCTCAAACAAAGTTCGTACCCTCCCTAACCAAGTTCGTACCCACTTTAACAAAATTCGTACGCACTCTAACAAAGTTCGTACCCTTTCTCACAAAGTTCGTACCCTATCTAACAAAGTTCGTACCCTCTCTAACAAAGTTCGTACCCTCTCTAACAAAGTTCGTTCCCACTCTAACCAAGTTCGTACCCTCTCTAACAAAGTTCGTACCCTCTCTAACCACGTTCGTTCCCGCTCTAACAAAGTAAGTACCCTCTCTAACAAAGTTCGTACACTCTCTCACAAAGTTCCTACCCTCTCTAACCAAGTTCGTTCCCACTCTAACAAAGTTCGTACCCTCTCTCACAAAGTTTATACCCTCTCAAACAAAGTTCGTGCCCTCTCTAACCACGTTCGTTCCCACTCTAACAAAGAGCGTACCCTCTCTAACAAAGTTCGTACCCTCTCTCACAAAGTTCGTACCCCTCTAACAAAGTTCGTACGCTCTCTCACAAAGTTCGTACCCACTCTCTCAAAGTTCCTACCCTTTCTAACAAAGTTCGTACCCACTTTAACAAAATTCGTACCCTCTCTAACAAAGTTCATACCCACTCTCTCAAAGTTCATACCCTCTCGAACAAAGTTCGTACCCTCTCTAACCAAGTTCGTTCCCACTCTAACAAAGTTCGTACCCTCTGTCACAAAGTTGGTACCCTCTCTAACAAATTTCGTACCCTCTCTTACCACGTTCGTTCCCACGCTCTCAAAGTTCCCACCCTCTCAAACAAAGTTCGTACCCTCCCTAACCATGTTCGTACCCACTTTAACAAAATTCGTACCCACTCTAACAAAGTTCGTACCCTTTCTCACAAAGTTCGTACCCTATCTAACAAAGTTCGTACCCTCTCTAACAAAGTTCGTACCCTCTCTAACAAAGTTCGTTCCCACTCTAACCAAGTTCGTACCCTCTCTAACAAAGTTCGTACCCTCTCTAACCACGTTCGTTCCCGCTCTAACAAAGTAAGTACCCTCTCTAACAAAGTTCGTACACTCTCTCACAAAGTTCCTACCCTCTCTAACCAAGTTCGTTCCCACTCTAACAAAGTTCGTACCCTCTCTCGCAAAGTTTATACCCTCTCAAACAAAGTTCGTGCCCTCTCTAACCACGTTCGTTCCCACTCTAACAAAGAGCGTACCCTCTCTAACAAAGTTCGTACCCTCTCTCACAAAGTTCGTACCCCTCTAACAAAGTTCGTACGCTCTCTCACAAAGTTCGTACCCACTCTCTCAAAGTTCCTACCCTCTCTAACAAAGTTCGTACCCACTTTAACAAAATTCGTACCCTCTCTAACAAAGTTCGTACCCACTCTCTCAAAGTTCGTACCCTCTCTAACAAAGTTCCTACCCTCTCTAACAAAGTTCGTACCCGCTCTAACCAAGTTCGTACCCACTTTAACAAAATTCGTACCCTCTCTAACAAAGTTCGTACCCTTTCTCACAAAGTTCGTACCCTCTCTAACAAAGTTCGTACCCTCTCTAACAAAGTTCGTACGCTCTCTAACAAAGGTCGTACCCTCTCTAACAAAGTTCGTACCCTCTCTAACCACGTTCGTTCCCACTCTCTCAAAGTTCGTACCCTCTCTAACAAAGTTCGTACCCTCTCTAACAAAGTTCGTGCCTTCTCTAACCAAGTTCGTACCCACTTTAATAAAATTCATACCCTCTCTAACAAAGTTCGTACCCTCTCTCACAAAGTTCCTACCCTCTCTAACCAAGTTCGTTCCCACTCTAACAAAGTTCGTACGCTCTCTCACAAAGTTGGTACCCACTCTCTCAAAGTTCCTACCCTCTCTAACAAAGTTCGTACCCACTTTAACAAAATTCGTACCCTCTCTAACAAAGTTCCTACCCTATCTCACAAAGTTCGTACCCTCTCTCACAAAGTTCGTACACCTCAAACAAAGTCCGTACCCTCTTTAACAAAGTTCGTACCCACTCTCTCAAAGTTCGTACCCTCTCTAACAAAGTTCCTACCCTCTCTAACCAAGTTCGTTCCCACTCTAACAAAGTTCGTACCCTCTCTCACAAAGTTTGTACCCTCTCAAACAAAGTTCGTACCCTCTAAGACAAAGTTGGTACCCTCTCTAACAAAGTTCGTACCTCTCTAACAAAGTTCATACGCTCTCTAACAAAGTTCGTACCCTCTCTAACCACGTTCGTTCCCACTCTCTCAAAGTTCGTACCCTCTCAAACAACGTTCGTACCCTCTCTAGCCAAGTTCGTACCCTCTCTAACCAAGTTCGTACCCACTTTAACAAAATTCGTACCCACTCGAACAAAGTTCGTACCCTTTCTCACAAAGTTCGTACCCTATCTAACGAAGTTCGTACCCTCTCTAACAAAGTTCGTACCCTCTCTAACAAAGTTCCTACCTTCTCTAACCAAGTTCGTTCCCACTTTAACAAAGTTCGTACCCTTTTTCACAAAGTTTGTGCCCTCTCAAACAAAGTTCGTACCCTCTAAGACAAAGTTGGTACCCTGTCTAACGAATTTCCTACCCTCTCTTACCACGTTCGTTCCCACTCTCTCAAAGTTCCTACCCTCTTAAACAAAGTTCGTACCCTCTCTAACCAAGTTCGTACCCACTTTAACAAAATTCGTACCCTCTCTAACAAAGTTCGTACCCTCTCTAACAAAGTTCGTACCCTTTCTCACAAAGTTCGTACCCTATCTAACGAAGTTCGTACCCTCTCTAACAAAGTTCGTACCCTCTCTAACAAAGTTCCTACCTTCTCTAACCAAGTTCGTTCCCACTTTAACAAAGTTCGTACCCTCTTTCACAAAGTTTGTGCCCTCTCAAACAAAGTTCGTACCCTCTAAGACAAAGTTGGTACCCTGTCTAACGAATTTCCTACCCTCTCTTACCACGTTCGTTCCCACTCTCTCAAAGTTCCTACCCTCTTAAACAAAGTTCGTACCCTCTCTAACCAAGTTCGTACCCACTTTAACAAAATTCGTACCCTCTCTAACAAAGTTCGTACCCTCTCTAACAAAGTTCGTACCCTTTCTCACAAAGTTCGTACCCTATCTAACAAAGTTCGTACCCTCTCTAACAAAGTTCGTACCCTCTCTAACAAAGTTCATTCCCACTCTAACCAAGTTCGTACCCTCTCTAACAAAGTTCGTACCCTTTCTAACCACGTTCGTTCCCACTCTAACAAAGTTCGTACCCTCTCTAACAAAGGTCGTACACTCTCTCACAAAGTTCCTACCCTCTCTAACCAAGTTCGTTCCCACTCTAACAAAGTTCGTACCCTCTCTCACAAAGTTTATACCCTCTCAAACAAAGTTCGTACCCTCTTTAACCACGTTTGTTCCCTGATTCGTGCCCAATTGGTGTCTCAGCTGATTCACGTCCAGCTGGTGCTCCTTGATTGAGGGAGTAATCAACAAAATTTATAACCTATATTACCATGCATTGGGATAGCCTCAACTAGTATAGCATAGTGGCTCTAGGATCGTTTACTGGGGAGGGTTTTCAACTCACAACTGATACCAATTCATAGCTAATTTGGTGCTTTTTCATTTCAAGGTTAGCTTAAGAAGAAAATGCAAACTTTAGTTGTAAAAGGTTTAGTTTCAAGCTAACTAGAAAGAAGGTGATGGGAATTACTTACGAAGAAAAACATTCCTTGGAGTTTTAGGTTCACAGGGGAGGTTTCTCATGTAAAAACAGGGCTCCGGTCACTTGGTTCAATTCCTCGCATTAGAGAATTAACATGTAGTCAATTCTCTAATCGGTGTTATACAGATGCTTCCCTTTAATGGATTTCATCAATAAATCCTTCTCACTGATGCAACTTGGAATGACTCGTGCCTCTCACCAAGCATTTGCCATTCAAGGTGATCATTAACCTTGGACTTCCCGTCCCAAGCTCGCAAGAGATAACTAATGGATGTCTCCTTGGAGTCCAAAAGCTTACCAAGTGTTGGCAATTCAAGAAAATCCCACCTTCAAGTCACCTCGCAGAAGCTCGCAAGAGGTAAACTAGTGCATCTCTATGGACGGAGATCACTAGCCTTACCAAGTGTTGGCTCAGGTGACTTGCAAGGTGTTTTAAGTTAATCTAAAAACATAGAAATCATTAACGGGTCACACTTACTCTTCATTAATGGCTGAAACCACAAAACTACCCATTCTTGCAGTTGGAACCTTTCCCGGCAACCTTAACTCCAAGGAACTAAAAGCTTAGCCACCCATTCTCTGAGGAAAACTCCTCAGAGCTTGTTTGGCTAACAAGAAAATAGAAACAAAGTGGGAAGGTAAGGTGGAGAAAGACTCTGAACTTTTCTATATATAAAATGGTCTCCTGGAACAAAATTCTCGAGCCTCCTGATGAGTGTTACAAAAGAGTTTATATAGGAAGGTAAATTACCCTTCCTTCCATACTTCCTAGCTAAGGAATTACATAAGTGGCTGAATACAAGGATAAAATGGAGATTTTTACACAAAAATATCAGAAGGAAAAGAGTCGGTGAACAAATATCCCATTTTCGCACGTTGCATGGTGGTGTGCGAAATTTCGCAAGTTGAAATCCACTTTCGCACGTTGGACTTCAAGTTTGCAAGTTGCTAAATCACTTTCGCATGTTGGGCTTCACCGAGAATGCACAGCTGCCATCCATTTCCACTTCGCACGGCAGGCTCCAATTTCGCACGTTGGAGTTCCAATTTCGCAAGGTGCGAAATTGTCCCTCAGCTGGATGCAGTTGTCTTCCGAAAGCCATATATTCCTCATTTCAGCTCCAAATCGCACACGGTTTGAAGCGTTGAATTCTTGACTTCCAGAGATTTCCAACGGTATATAGCATGCACAAAATGGACTTCGGGAAGTGCTCCAAAAGTGGGAAGGAAGACTGCAGCTGGCAAGCTCTATTTTCTTCACTCTGTTTTTCCTCTCTCTGTTGCTCTTTCCTTGCATACTTCACCCGATTATGGCAAAGGACTATGAGGCTCCAAAGCTTGGTTCTTCATGAATTTGAGCTTCCAAAAGCCTTGCCATGAGCTATATACAACTCTCCCTCATTCTTACATTGCTTTGGTGAGCAAAAAGCTATCAAAAACACCAAAACATAACACAATTTGGTTAGAAACAATTGCAAAGGCCCTTAACATGTCAATTGAGCTAAAAGGTGATAATTACTACTCAAGAGTGTTTGAAAGAGTTAATTACAAGCTACAAAATAGCTCTTTTTGAGTAGTAATCATTCCCACTCTAACAAAGTTCGTACCCTCTCAAACAAAGTTCGTACCCTCTCTCACAAAGTTCGTACCCCTCTAACAAAGTTCGTACGCTCTCTCACAAAGTTCGTACCCACTCTCTCAAAGTTCCTACCCTCTCTAACAAAGTTCGTACCCACTTTAACAAAATTCGTCCCCTCTCTAACAAAGTTCGTACCCTATCTCACAAAGTTCGTACCCTCTCAAACAAAATTCGTACCCTCTCTAACAAAGTTCATACCCACTCTCTCAAAGTTCGTACCCTCTCTAACAAAGTTCCTACCCTCTCTAACCAAGTTCGTTCCCACTCTAACAAAGTTCGTACCCTCTTTCACAAAGTTTGTACCCTCTCAAACAAAGTTCGTACCCTCTAAGACAAAGTTGGTACCCTGTTTAACGAATTTCGTACCCTCTCTTACCACGTTCGTTCCCACTCCCTCAAAGTTCCTACCCTCTCAAACAAAGTTCGTACCCTCTCTAACCAAGTTCGTACCCACTTTAACAAAATTCGTACCCTCTCTAACAAAGTTCGTACCCTTTCTCACAAAGTTCGTACCCTATCTAACAAAGTTCGTACCCTCTCTAACAAAGTTCGTACCCTCTCTAACAAAGTTCGTTCCCACTCTAACCAAGTTCGTACCCTCTCTAACAAAGTTCGTACCCTCTCTAACCACGTTCGTTCCCACTCTAACAAAGTTCGTACCCTCTCTCACAAAGTTCGTACACTCTCTCACAAAGTTCCTACCCTCTCTAACCAAGTTCGTTCCCACTCTAACAAAGTTCGTACCTTCTCTCACAAAGTTTATACCCTCTCAAACAAAGTTCGTACCCTCTCTAACCACGTTCGTTCCCACTCTAACAAAGTTCGTACCCTCTCTAACAAAGTTCGTACCCTCTCTCACAAAGTTCGTACCCCTCTAACAAAGTTCGTACGCTCTCTCACAAAGTTCGTTCCCTCTCTAACAAAGTTCCAACCCACTTTAACAAAATTCGTGCCCTCTCTAACAAAGTTCCTACCCTATCTCACAAAGTTCGTACCCTCTCTCACAAAGTTCGTACACCTCAAACAAAGTCCGTACCCTCTCTAACAAAGTTCGTACCCACTCTCTCAAAGTTCGTACCCTCTCTAACAAAGTTCCTACCCTCTCTAACCAAGTTCGTTCCCACTCTAACAAAGTTCGTACCCTCTCTCACAAAGTTTGTACCCTCTCAAACAAAGTTCGTACCCTCTAAGACAAAGTTGGTACCCTCTCTAACAAAGTTCGTACCCTCTCTAACCACGTTCGTTCCCACTCTAACAAAGTTCGTACCCTCTCTAACAAAGTTCGTACCTCTCTAACAAAGTCCATACGCTCTCTAACAAAGTTCGTACCCTCTCTAACCATGTTCGTTCCCACTCTCTCAAAGTTCCTACCCTCTCAAACAAAGTTCGTACCCTCTCTAACCAAGTTCGTACCCACTTTAACAAAATTCGTACCCACTCTAACAAAGTTCGTACCCTTTCTCACAAAGTTCGTACCCTATCTAACAAAGTTCGTACCCTCTCTAACAAATTTCGTACCCTCTCTAACAAAGTTCGTTCCCACTCTAACCAAGTTCATACCCTCTCTAACAAAGTTCGTACCCTCTCTAACCACGTTCGTTCCCACTCTAACAAAGTTCGTACCCTCTCTAACAAAGTTCGTACACTCTCTCACAAAGTTCCTACCCTCTCTAACCAAGTTCGTTCCCACTCTAACAAAGTTCGAACCCTCTCTCCCAAAGTTTATACCCTCTCAAACAAAGTTCGTACCCTCTCTCACCACGTTCGTTCCCACTCTAACAAAGTTCGTGCCTTCTCTAACCAAGTTCGTACCCACTTTAATAAAATTCATACCCTCTCTAACAAAGTTCGTACCCTCTCTCACAAAGTTCCTACCCTCTCTAACCAAGTTCGTTCCCACTCAAACAAAGTTCGTACGCTCTCTCACAAAGTTCGTACCCACTCTCTGAAAGTTCCTACCCTGTCTAACAAAGTTCGTACCCTCTCTAACAAAGTTCGTACCCACTTTAAATAAATTCGTACCCTCTCTAACAAAGTTCCTACCCTATCTCACAAAGTTCATACCCTCTCTCACAAAGTTCGTACACCTCAAACAAAGTCCGTACCCTCTCTAACAAAGTTCGTACCCACTCTCTCAAAGTTCGTACCCTCTCTAACAAAGTTCCTACCCTCTCTAACCAAGTTCGTTCCCACTCTAACAAAGTTCGTACCCTCTCTCACAAAGTTTGTACCCTCTCAAACAAAGTTCGTACCCTCTAAGACAAAGTTGGTACCCACTCTCTCAAAGTTCCTACCCTCTCTAACAAAGTTCGTACCCACTTTAACAAAGTTCGTACCCTCTCTAACAAAGTTCGTACCCTATCCACAAAGTTCGTACCCTCTCTAACAAAGTTCGTACCCACTCTCTCAAAGTTCGTACCCTCTCTAAAAAAGTTCCTACCCTCTCTAACAAAGTTCGTACCCGCTCTAACCAAGTTCGTACCCACTTTAACAAAATTCGTACCCTCTCTAACAAAGTTCGTACCCTTTCTCACAAAGTTCGTACCCTCTCTAACAAAGTTCGTACGCTCTCTAACAAAGGTCGTACCCTCTCTAACAAAGTTCGTACCCTCTCTAACAAAGTTCGTACCCTCTCTAACAAAGTTCGTGCCTTCTCTAACCAAGTTCGTACCCACTTTAATAAAATTTATACCCTCTCTAACAAAGTTCGTACCCTCTCTCACAAAGTTCCTACCCTCTCTAACCAAGTTCGTTCCCACTCAAACAAAGTTCGTACGCTCTCTCACAAAGTTCGTACCCACTCTCTCAAAGTTCCTACCCTGTCTAACAAAGTTCGTACCCTCTCTAACAAAGTTCGTACCCACTTTAAATAAATTCGTACCCTCTCTAACAAAGTTCCTACCCTATCTCACAAAGTTCATACCCTCTCTCACAAAGTTCGTACACCTCAAACAAAGTCCGTACCCTCTCTAACAAAGTTCGTACCCACTCTCTCAAAGTTCGTACCCTCTCTAACAAAGTTCCTACCCTCTCTAACCAAGTTCGTTCCCACTCTAACAAAGTTCGTACCCTCTCTCACAAAGTTTGTACCCTCTCAAACAAAGTTCGTACCCTCTAAGACAAAGTTGGTACCCTCTCTAACAAAGTTCGTACCCTCTCTAACCACGTTCGTTCCCACTCTAACAAAGTTCGTACCCTCTCTAACAAAGTTCGTACCTCTCTAACAAAGTCCATACGCTCTCTAACAAAGTTCGTACCCTCTCTAACCATGTTCGTTCCCACTCTCTCAAAGTTCCTACCCTCTCAAACAAAGTTCGTACCCTCTCTAACCAAGTTCGTACCCACTTTAACAAAATTCGTACCCACTCTAACAAAGTTCGTACCCTTTCTCACAAAGTTCGTACCCTATCTAACAAAGTTCGTACCCTCTCTAACAAATTTCGTACCCTCTCTAACAAAGTTCGTTCCCACTCTAACCAAGTTCGTACCCTCTCTAACAAAGTTCGTACCCTCTCTAACCACGTTCGTTCCCACTCTAACAAAGTTCGTACCCTCTCTAACAAAGTTCGTACACTCTCTCACAAAGTTCCTACCCTCTCTAACCAAGTTCGTTCCCACTCTAACAAAGTTCGAACCCTCTCTCCCAAAGTTTATACCCTCTCAAACAAAGTTCGTACCCTCTCTAACCACGTTCGTTCCCACTCTAACAAAGTTCGTGCCCTCTCTAACAAAGTTCGTACCCTCTCTCACAAAGTTCGTACCCCTCTAACAAAGTTCGTACGCTCTCTCACAAAGTTCGTACCCACTCTCTCAAAGTTCCTACCCTCTCTAACAAAGTTCGTACCCACTTTAACAAAGTTCGTACCCTCTCTCACAAAGTTCGTACCCTATCCACAAAGTTCGTACCCTCTCTAACAAAGTTCGTACCCACTCTCTCAAAGTTCGTACCCTCTCTAAAAAAGTTCCTACCCTCTCTAACAAAGTTCGTACCCGCTCTAACCAAGTTCGTACCCACTTTAACAAAATTCGTACCCTCTCTAACAAAGTTCGTACCCTTTCTCACAAAGTTCGTACCCTCTCTAACAAAGTTCGTACGCTCTCTAACAAAGGTCGTACCCTCTCTAACAAAGTTCGTACCCTCTCTAACAAAGTTCGTACCCTCTCTAACAAAGTTCGTACCCTCTCTAACAAAGTTCGTGCCTTCTCTAACCAAGTTCGTACCCACTTTAATAAAATTCATACCCTCTCTAACAAAGTTCGTACCCTCTCTCACAAAGTTCCTACCCTCTCTAACCAAGTTCGTTCCCACTCAAACAAAGTTCGTACGCTCTCTCACAAAGTTCGTACCCACTCTCTCAAAGTTCCTACCCTGTCTAACAAAGTTCGTACCCTCTCTAACAAAGTTCGTACCCACTTTAAATAAATTCGTACCCTCTCTAACAAAGTTCCTACCCTATCTCACAAAGTTCATACCCTCTCTCACAAAGTTCGTACACCTCAAACAAAGTCCGTACCCTCTCTAACAAAGTTCGTACCCACTCTCTCAAAGTTCCTACCCTCTCTAACAAAGTTCCTACCCTCTCTAACCAAGTTCGTTCCCACTCTAACAAAGTTCGTACCCTCTCTCACAAAGTTTGTACCCTCTCAAACAATGTTCGTACCCTCTAAAACAAAGTTGGTACCCTCTCTAACAAAGTTCGTACCCTCTCTAACCACGTTCGTTCCCACTCTAACAAAGTTCGTACCCTCTCTAACAAAGTTCGTACCCTCTCTAACAAAGTTCATACGCTCTCTAACAAAGTTCGTACCCTCTCTAACCACATTCGTTCCCACTCTCTCAGAGTTCCTACCCTCTCAAACAAAGTTCGTACCCTCTCTAACCAAGTTCGTACCCACTTTCACAAAATTCGTACCCACTCTAACAAAGTTTGTACCCTTTCTCACAAAGTTCGTACCCTATCTAACAAAGTTCGTACCCTCTCTAACAAAGTTCGTACCCTCTCTAACAAAGTTCGTACCCACTTTAACAAAATTCGTACCCTCTCAAACAAAGTTCGTACGCTCTCTAACAAAGTTCGTACCCTCTCTAACAAAGTTCGTACCCTCTCTAGCCACGTTCGTTCCCACTCTCTCAAAGTTCGTACCCTCTCTAACAATGTTCCTACCCTCTCTACCAAAGTTCGTGCCTTCTCTAACAAAGTTCGTACCCTCTCTCACAAAGTTCCTACCCTCTCTAACCAAGTTCGTTCCCACTCAAACAAAGTTCGTACGCTCTCTCACAAAGTTCGTACCCACTCTCTCAAAGTTCCTACCCTGTCTAACAATGTTCGTACCCTCTCTAACAAAGTTCGTACCCACTTTAACAAAATTCGTACCCTCTCTAACAACGTTCCTACCCTATCTCAATAAGTTCATACCCTCTCTCACAAAGTTCGTACACCTCAAACAAAGTCCGTACCCTCTCTAACAAAGTTCGTACCCACTCTCTTAAAGTTCGTACCCTCTCTAACAAAGTTCCTACCCTCTCTAACCAAGTTCGTTCCCACTCTAACAAAGTTCGTACCCTCTCTCACAAAGATGGTACCCTCTCAAACAATGTTCGTACCCTCTAAAACAAAGTTGGTACCCTCTCTAACAAAGTTCGTACCCTCTCTAACCACGTTCGTTCCCACTCTAACAAAGTTCGTACCCTCTCTAACAAAGTTCGTACCTCTCTAACAAAGTTCATACCCTCTCTAACAAAGTTCGTACCCCCTCTAACCACGTTCGTTCCCACTCTCTCAAAGTTCCTACCCTCTCAAACAAAGTTCGTACCCTCTCTAACCAAGTTCGTACCCACTTCCACAAAATTCGTACCCACTCTAACAAAGTTCGTACCCTTTCTCACAAAGTTCGTACCCTATCTAACAAAGTTCGTACCCTCTCTAACAAAGTTCGTACCATCTCTAACAAAGTTCGTTCCCACTCTAACCAAGTTCGTACCCTCTCTAACAAAGTTAGTACCCTCTCTAACCACGTTCGTTCCCACTCTAACAAAGGTCGTACCCTCTCTAACAAAGTTCGTACACTCTCTCACAAAGTTCGTACCCCTCTAACAAAGTTCGTACGCTCTCTCACAAAGTTCGTACCCACTCTCTCAAAGTTCCTACCCTCTCTAACAAAGTTCGTACCCACTTTAACAAAATTCGTCCCCTCTCTAACAAATTTAGTACCCTATCTCACAAAGTTCGTACCCTCTCAAACAAAGTTCGTACCCTCTCTAACAAAGTTCTTACCCACTCTCTCAAAGTTCGTACCCTCTCGAACAAAGTTCCTACCCTCTCTAACCAAGTTCGTTCCCACTCTAACAAAGTTCGTACCCTCTTTCACAAAGTTTGTACCCTCTCTAACAAAGTTCGCACCCTCTAAGACAAAGTTGGTACCCTCTCTAACAAATTTCGTACCC
Organism: Vitis rotundifolia; assembly: GCA_030254885.1. Taxonomy (NCBI): domain Eukaryota; kingdom Viridiplantae; phylum Streptophyta; class Magnoliopsida; order Vitales; family Vitaceae; genus Vitis; species Vitis rotundifolia. The sequence continues at coordinate 329,607 of JARBHA010000043.1, read as the reverse complement.
TCTCTTACCACGTTCGTTCCCACTCTCTCAAAGTTCCTACCCTCTCAAACAAAGTTCGTACCTTCTCTAACCAAGTTCGTACCCACTTTAACAAAATTCGTACCCTCTCTAACAAAGTTCGTACCCTTTCTCACAAAATTCGTACCCTATCTAACAAAGTTCGTACCCTCTCTAACAAAGTTTGTACCCTCTCTAACAAAGTTCGTTCCCACTCTAACCAAGTTCGTACCCTCTCTAACAAAGTTCGTACCCTCTCTAACCACGTTCGTTCCCACTCTAACAAAGTTCGTACCCTCTCTCACAAAGTTTGTACACTCTCTCACAAGGTTCCTACCCTCTCTAACCAAGCTCGTTCCCACTCTAACAAAGTTCGTACCCTCTCTCACAAAGTTTATACCCTCTCAAACAAAGTTCGTACCCTCTCTAACAACGTTCGTTCCCACTCTAAAAAAGTTCGTACCCTCACTAACAAAGTTCGTACCCTCTCTCACAAAGTTCGTACCCCTCTAACAAAGTTCGTACGCTCTCTCACAAAGTTCGTACCCACTCTCTCAAAGTTCCTACCCTCTCTAACAAAGTTCGTACCCACTTTAACAAAATTCGTCCCCTCTCTAACAAATTTAGTACCCTATCTCACAAAGTTCGTACCCTCTCAAACAAAGTTCGTACCCTCTCTAACAAAGTTCATACCCACTCTCTCAAAGTTCGTACCCTCTCGAACAAAGTTCCTACCCTCTCTAACCAAGTTCGTTCCCACTCTAACAAAGTTCGTACCCTCTTTCACAAAGTTTGTACCCTCTCTAACAAAGTTCGCACCCTCTAAGACAAAGTTGGTACCCTCTCTAACAAATTTCGTACCCTCTCTTACCACGTTCGTTCCCACTCTCTCAAAGTTCCTACCCTCTCAAACAAAGTTCGTACCTTCTCTAACCAAGTTCGTACCCACTTTAACAAAATTCGTACCCTCTCTAACAAAGTTCGTACCCTTTCTCACAAAATTCGTACCCTATCTAACAAAGTTCGTACCCTCTCTAACAAAGTTTGTACCCTCTCTAACAAAGTTCGTTCCCACTCTAACCAAGTTCGTACCCTCTCTAACAAAGTTCGTACCCTCTCTAACCACGTTCGTTCCCACTCTAACAAAGTTCGTACCCTCTCTCACAAAGTTTGTACACTCTCTCACAAGGTTCCTACCCTCTCTAACCAAGTTCGTTCCTACTCTAACAAATTTCGTACCCTCTCTCACAAAGTTTATACCCTCTCAAACAAAGTTCGTACCCTCTCTAACCACGTTCGTTCCCACTCTAACAAAGTTCGTACCCTCTCTAACAAAGTTCGTACCCTCTCCCACAAAGTTCGTACCCCTCTAACAAAGTTCGTACGCTCTCTCACAAAGTTCGTACCCACTCTCTCAAAGTTCCTACCCTCTCTAACAAAGTTCGTACCCACTTTAACAAACTTCGTACCCTCTCTAACAAAGTTCGTACCCTATCTCACAAAGTTCGTACCCTCTCTAACAAAGTTCCTACCCTCTCTAACCAAGTTCGTTCCCACTCTAACAAAGTTCGTACCCTCTTTCACAAAGTTTGTACCCTATCAAACAAAGTTCGCACCCTCTAAGACAAAGTTGGTACCCTCTCTAACACATTTCGTACCCTCTCTAACCACGTTCGTTCCACTCTCTCAAAGTTCCTACCCTCTCTAACAAAGTTCGTACCCTTTCTCACAAAGTTCGTACCCTATCTAACAAAGTTCGTACCGTCTCTAACAAAGTTTGTACCCTCTCTAGCAAAGTTCGTTCCCACTCCAACCAAGTTCGTACCCTCTCTAACAAAGTTCGTACCCTCTCTAACCACGTTCGTTCCCACTCTAACAAAGTTCGTACCCTCTCTCACAAAGTTTGTACACTCTCTCACAAAGTTCCTACCCTCTCTAACCAAGTTCGTTCCCACTCTAAGAAATTTCGTACCCTCTCTCACAAAGTTTATACCCTCTCAAACAAAGTTCGTACCCTCTCTAACCACGTTCGTTCCCACTCTAACAAAGTTCGTACCCTCTCTAACAAAGTTCGTACCCTCTCCCACAAAGTTCGTACCCCTCTAACAAAGTTCGTACGCTCTCTCACGAAGTTTGTACCCACTCTCTCAAAGTTCCTACCCTCTCTAACAAAGTTCGTACCCACTTTAACAAAATTCGTACCCTCTCTAACAAAGTTCGTACCCTATCTCACAAAGTTCGTACCCTCTCTAACAAAGTTCCTACCCTCTCTAACCAAGTTCGTTCCCACTCTAACAAAGTTCGTACCCTCTTTCACAAAGTTTGTACCCTATCAAACAAAGTTCGCACCCTCTAAGACAAAGTTGGTACCCTCTCTAACACATTTCGTACCCTCTCTAACCACGTTCGTTCCACTCTCTCAAAGTTCCTACCCTCTCAAATAAAGTTCGTACCCTCTCTAACCAAGTTCGTACCCACTTTAACAAAATTCGTACCCTCTCTAACAAAGTTCGTACCCTTTCTCACAAAGTTCGTACCCTCTCTAGAAAAGTTCGTACCCTCTCTAACAAAGTTCGTACCCTCTCTAACAAAGTTTGTACCCTCTCTAACAAAGTTCGTACCCACTTTAACAAAATTCGTACCCTCTCAAACAAAGTTCGTACGCTCTCTAACAAAGGTCGTACCCTCTCTAACAAAGTTCGTACCCTCTCTAGCCACGTTCGTTCCCACTCTCTCAAAGTTTGTACCCTCTCTAACAATGTTCCTACCCTCTCTAACAAAGTTCGTGCCTTCTCTAACAAAGTTCGTACCCTCTCTCACAAAGTTCCTACCCTCTCTAACCAAGTTCGTTCCCACTCAAACAAAGTTCGTACGCTCTCTCACAAAGTTCGTACCCACTCTCTCAAAGTTCCTACCCTGTCTAACAATGTTCGTACCCTCTCTAACAAAGTTCGTACCCACTTTAACAAAATTCGTACCCTCTCTAACAAAGTTCCTACCCTATCTCAATAAGTTCATACCCTCTCTCACAAAGTTCGTACACCTCAAACAAAGTCCGTACCCTCTCTAACAAAGTTCGTACCCGCTCTCTTAAAGTTCGTACCCTCTCTAACAAAGTTCCTACCCTCTCTAACCAAGTTCGTTCCCACTCTAACAAAGTTCGTACCCTCTCTCACAAAGTTTGTACCCTCTCAAACAATGTTCGTACCCTCTAAAACAAAGTTGGTACCCTCTCTAACAAAGTTTGTACCCTCTCTAACCACGTTCGTTAACACTCTAACAAAGTTCGTACCCTCTCTAACAAAGTTCGTACCTCTCTAACAAAGTTCATACGCTCTCTAACAAAGTTCGTACCCCCTCTAACCACGTTCGTTCCCACTCTCTCAAAGTTCCTACCCTCTCAAACAAAGTTCGTACCCTCTCTAACCAAGTTCGTACCCACTTTCACAAAATTCGTACCCACTCTAACAAAGTTCGTACCCTTTCTCACAAAGTTCGTACCCTATCTAACAAAGTTCGTACCCTCTCTAACAAAGTTCGTACCCTCTCTAACAAAGTTCGTTCCCACTCTAACCAAGTTCGTACCCTCTCTAACAAAGTTCGTACCCTCTCTAACCACGTTCGTTCCCACTCTAACAAAGGTCGTACCCTCTCTAACAAAGTTCGTACACTCTCTCACAAAGTTCCTACCCTCTCTAACCAAGCTCGTTCCCACTCTAACAAAGTTCGTACCCTCTCTCACAAAGTTTATACCCTCTCAAACAAAGTTCGTACCCTCTCTAACAAAGTTCGTACCCTCTCTAACCACGTTCGTTCCCACTCTAAAAAAGTTCGTACCCTCACTAACAAAGTTCGTACCCTCTCTCACAAAGTTCGTACCCCTCTAACAAAGTTCGTACGCTCTCTCACAAAGTTCGTACCCACTCTCTCAAAGTTCCTACCCTCTCTAACAAAGTTCGTACCCACTTTAACAAAATTCGTCCCCTCTCTAACAAATTTCGTACCCTATCTCACAAAGTTTGTACCCTCTCAAACAAAGTTCGTACCCTCTCTAACAAAGTTCATACCCACTCTCTCAAAGTTCGTACCCTCTCGAACAAAGTTCCTACCCTCTCTAACCAAGTTCGTTCCGACTCTAACAAAGTTCGTACCCTCTTTCACAAAGTTTGTACCCTCTCTAACAAAGTTCGTACCCTCTAAGAGAAAGTTGGTACCCTCTCTAACAAATTTCGTACCCTCTCTTACCACGTTCGTTCCCACTCTCTCAAAGTTCCTACCCTCTCAAACAAAGTTCGTACCCTCTCTAACCAAGTTCGTACCCACTTTAACAAAATTCGTACCCTCTCTAACAAAGTTCGTACCCTTTCTCACAAAGTTCGTACCCTATCTAACAAAGTTCGTACCCTCTCTAACAAAGTTTGTACCCTCTCTAACAAAGTTCGTTCCCACTCTAACCAAGTTCGTACCCTCTCTAACAAAGTTCGTACCCTCTCTAACCACGTTCGTTCCCACTCTAACAAAGTTCGTACCCTCTCTCACAAAGTTTGTACACTCTCTCACAAAGTTCCTACCCTCTCTAACCAAGTTCGTTCCCACTCTAACAAATTTCGTACCCTCTCTCACAAAGTTTATACCCTCTCAAACAAAGTTCGTACCCTCTCTAACCACGTTCGTTCCCACTCTAACAAAGTTCGTACCCTCTCTAACAAAGTTCGTACCCTCTCCCACAAAGTTCGTACCCCTCTAACAAAGTTCGTAAGCTCTCTCACAAAGTTCGTACCCACTCTCTCAAAGTTCCTACCCTCTCTAACAAAGTTCGTACCCACTTTAACAAAATTCGTACCCTCTCTAACAAAGTTCGTACCCTATCTCACAAAGTTCGTACCCTCTCTAACAAAGTTCCTACCCTCTCTAACCAAGTTCGTTCCCACTCTAACAAAGTTCGTACCCTCTTTCACAAAGTTTGTACCCTATCAAACAAAAATCGCACCCTCTAAGACAAAGTTGGTACCCTCTCTAACACATTTCGTACCCTCTCTAACCACGTTCGTTCCACTCTCTCAAAGTTCCTACCCTCTCAAACAAAGTTCGTACCCTCTCTAACCAAGTTCGTACCCACTCTAACAAAATTCGTACCCTGTCTAACAAAGTTCGTACCCTTTCTCACAAAGTTCGTACCCTCTCTAGAAAAGTTCGTACCCTCTCTAACAAAGTTCGTACCCTCTCTAACAAAGTTTGTACCCTCTCTAACAAAGTTCGTACCCTCTCTAACCACGTTCGTTCCCACTCTAACAAAGTTCGTACCCTCTCTAACAAAGTTCGTACCCTCGCTCAGAAAGTTTGTACCCTCTCAAACAATGTTCGTACCCTCTAAAACAAAGTTGGTACCCTCTCTAAAAAAGTTGGTACCCTCTCTAACCACGTTCGTTCCCACTCTAACAAAGTTCGTACCCTCTCTAACAAAGTTCGTACCCTCTCTCAGAAAGTTTGTACCATCTCAAACAATGTTCGTACCCTCTAAAACAAAGTTGGTACCCTCTCTAACAAAGTTGGTACCCTCTCTAACCACGTTCGTTCCCACTCTAACAAAGTTCGTACCCTCTCTAACAAAGTTCGTACCCTCTCTCGGAAAGTTTGTACCCTCTCAAACAATGTCCATAGCCTTCTAAACAAAGTTGGTACCCTCTTTAACAAAGTTGGTACCCTCTCTAACCACGTTCGTTCCCACTCTAACAAAGTTCGTACCCTCTCTAACAAAGTTCGTACCTCTCTAACAAAGTTCATACGCTCTCTAACAAAGTTCGTACCCTCTCTAACCACGGTCGTTCCCACTCTCTCAAAGTTCCTACCCTCTCAAACAAAGTTCGTACCCTCACTAACCAAGTTCGTACCCACTTTAACAAAATTCGTACCCTCTCTAACAAAGTTCGTACCCTTTCTCACAAAGTTCGAACCCTCTCTAAAAAAGTTCGTACCCTCTCTAACCAAGTTCGTACCCACTTTCACAAAATTCGTACCCACTCTAACAAAGTTCGTACCCTTTCTCACAAAGTTCGTACCCTATCTAACAAAGTTCGTACCCTCTCTAACAAAGTTCGTACCCTCTCTAACAAAGTTCGTTCCCACTCTAACCAAGTTCGTACCCTCTCTAACAAAGTTCGTACCCTCTCTAACCACGTTCGTTCCCACTTTCACAAAATTCGTACCCACTCTAACAAAGTTCGTACCCTTTCTCACAAAGTTCGTACCCTATCTAACAAAGTTCGTACCCTCTCTAACAAAGTTCGTACCCTCTCTAACAAAGTTCGTTCCCACTCTAACCAAGTTCGTACCCTCTCTAACAAAGTTCGTACCCTCTCTAACCACGTTCGTTCCCACTCTAACAAAGGTCGTACCCTCTCTAACAAAGTTCGTACACTCTCTCACAAAGTTCCTACCCTCTCTAACCAAGCTCGTTCCCACTCTAACAAAGTTCGTACCCTCTCTCACAAAGTTTATACCCTCTCAAACAAAGTTCGTACCCTCTCTAACAAAGTTCGTACCCTCTCTAACCACGTTCGTTCCCACTCTAAAAAAGTTCGTACCCTCACTAACAAAGTTCGTACCCTCTCTCACAAAGTTCGTACCCCTCTAACAAAGTTCGTACGCTCTCTCACAAAGTTCGTACCCACTCTCTCAAAGTTCCTACCCTCTCTAACAAAGTTCGTACCCACTTTAACAAAATTCGTCCCCTCTCTAACAAATTTCGTACCCTATCTCACAAAGTTTGTACCCTCTCAAACAAAGTTCGTACCCTCTCTAACAAAGTTCATACCCACTCTCTCAAAGTTCGTACCCTCTCGAACAAAGTTCCTACCCTCTCTAACCAAGTTCGTTCCGACTCTAACAAAGTTCGTACCCTCTTTCACAAAGTTTGTACCCTCTCTAACAAAGTTCGTACCCTCTAAGAGAAAGTTGGTACCCTCTCTAACAAATTTCGTACCCTCTCTTACCACGTTCGTTCCCACTCTCTCAAAGTTCCTACCCTCTCAAACAAAGTTCGTACCCTCTCTAACCAAGTTCGTACCCACTTTAACAAAATTCGTACCCTCTCTAACAAAGTTCGTACCCTTTCTCACAAAGTTCGTACCCTATCTAACAAAGTTCGTACCCTCTCTAACAAAGTTTGTACCCTCTCTAACAAAGTTCGTTCCCACTCTAACCAAGTTCGTACCCTCTCTAACAAAGTTCGTACCCTCTCTAACCACGTTCGTTCCCACTCTAACAAAGTTCGTACCCTCTCTCACAAAGTTTGTACACTCTCTCACAAAGTTCCTACCCTCTCTAACCAAGTTCGTTCCCACTCTAACAAATTTCGTACCCTCTCTCACAAAGTTTATACCCTCTCAAACAAAGTTCGTACCCTCTCTAACCACGTTCGTTCCCACTCTAACAAAGTTCGTACCCTCTCTAACAAAGTTCGTACCCTCTCCCACAAAGTTCGTACCCCTCTAACAAAGTTCGTAAGCTCTCTCACAAAGTTCGTACCCACTCTCTCAAAGTTCCTACCCTCTCTAACAAAGTTCGTACCCACTTTAACAAAATTCGTACCCTCTCTAACAAAGTTCGTACCCTATCTCACAAAGTTCGTACCCTCTCTAACAAAGTTCCTACCCTCTCTAACCAAGTTCGTTCCCACTCTAACAAAGTTCGTACCCTCTTTCACAAAGTTTGTACCCTATCAAACAAAAATCGCACCCTCTAAGACAAAGTTGGTACCCTCTCTAACACATTTCGTACCCTCTCTAACCACGTTCGTTCCACTCTCTCAAAGTTCCTACCCTCTCAAACAAAGTTCGTACCCTCTCTAACCAAGTTCGTACCCACTCTAACAAAATTCGTACCCTGTCTAACAAAGTTCGTACCCTTTCTCACAAAGTTCGTACCCTCTCTAGAAAAGTTCGTACCCTCTCTAACAAAGTTCGTACCCTCTCTAACAAAGTTTGTACCCTCTCTAACAAAGTTCGTACCCTCTCTAACCACGTTCGTTCCCACTCTAACAAAGTTCGTACCCTCTCTAACAAAGTTCGTACCCTCGCTCAGAAAGTTTGTACCCTCTCAAACAATGTTCGTACCCTCTAAAACAAAGTTGGTACCCTCTCTAAAAAAGTTGGTACCCTCTCTAACCACGTTCGTTCCCACTCTAACAAAGTTCGTACCCTCTCTAACAAAGTTCGTACCCTCTCTCAGAAAGTTTGTACCATCTCAAACAATGTTCGTACCCTCTAAAACAAAGTTGGTACCCTCTCTAACAAAGTTGGTACCCTCTCTAACCACGTTCGTTCCCACTCTAACAAAGTTCGTACCCTCTCTAACAAAGTTCGTACCCTCTCTCGGAAAGTTTGTACCCTCTCAAACAATGTCCATAGCCTCTAAAACAAAGTTGGTACCCTCTTTAACAAAGTTGGTACCCTCTCTAACCACGTTCGTTCCCACTCTAACAAAGTTCGTACCCTCTCTAACAAAGTTCGTACCTCTCTAACAAAGTTCATACGCTCTCTAACAAAGTTCGTACCCTCTCTAACCACGGTCGTTCCCACTCTCTCAAAGTTCCTACCCTCTCAAACAAAGTTCGTACCCTCTCTAACAAAGCTCGTACCCTCTCAGACAAAGTTCGTACCCTCTCTAACAAACTTCGTACCCTCCATCACAAAGTTCGTACCCTCTCTTACAAAGTTCGTTCCCACTCTGACAAAGGTCGTACCCTCTCTAGCAAAGTTCGTACCCTCTTTGACAAAGTTCGTATCCTCGTTGACAAAATTTCTATCCTCTTTGACAAAGTTGGTACCCTCTTTGACAAAGTTTGTACCCTCTCTCACAAAGTTCGTACCCACTCTGACACTGTTTGTACCCACTCTAACAAAGTTCGTACCCTCTCTAACAAATTTAGTACCCACTTTGACAAAGGTCGTACCCTCTCTAACAAAGTTCGTACCCTCTGTGACAAAGTTTCTATCCTCTTCCAGAAAGTTCGTACCCACTTTGACAAAGTTCGTAACCTCTCTAACAAAGTTCGTACCCTCTCTGACAACGTTCGTACCCTCTTTGACAAAGTTCGTAACCTCTCTAACAAACTTCGTACCCTCTCTGACAACGTTCGTACCCTCTTTGACAAAGTTCGTAACCTCTCTAACAAAGTTCGTACCCTATCTAACAAAGTTCGTCCCCACTCCAACAAATTTGGTACCGTTTCAAACAAAGTTCGTACCCTCTCTAACAAAGTTCGTACCCTATCTAACAAAGTTCGTACCCTCTCTTACAAAGTTCGTACCCTCTCTAACAAAGTTCGTACCCTCTCAAACAAAGTTCGTACCCTCTTTGACAAAGTTCGTACCCTCTCTGACAAAGTTCGTACCCTCTCTGACAAAGTTCTTACCCACTCTGACGAAGTTTGTACCCTCTCTCACAAAGTTCGTAACCACTCTCACAAAGTTCGTACCCTCTCTTACAAAGTTTGTACCCACTTTGACAAAGTTCGTACCCTCTCTGACAAAGTTCGTACCCTCTCTGACAAAGTTCTTACCCACTCTGACAACGTTTGTACCCTCTCTCACAAAGTTCGTAACCACTCTCACAAAGTTCGTACCCTCTCTTACAAAGTTTGTACCCACTCTGACAAAGTTTGTACGCTCTCTAACAAAGTTCGTAACCACTCTAACAAAGTTCGTACCCTCTCCAAAAAATTTCGTACCCTCTCTAACAAAGTTTGTAACCTCTCTAAATAAAGTTTGTACCCTCTCTGAATAAAGTTCGTACCCTCTCTGACAAAGTTCGTAACCACTCTAACAAAGTTCGTACCCACTCTAAAAAATTTCGTACCCTCTCTAACAAAGTTCTAACCCTTTGTGACAAAGTTGGTACCCTCTCTGACAAAGTTCGTAAGCTCTTTAACAAAGTTCATACCCTCTCTAACAAAGTTCGTACCCTCTCTCACAATGTTCATACCCGCTCTCACAAAGTTCGTACCCTCTCTAACAAAGTTCGTATCCTCGTTGACAAAGTTTCTATCCTCTTTGACAAAGTTCATACCTTCTCTAACAAAGTTCATACCCACTCCAACAAAGTTCGTACCCTCCCTAAGAAAGATCGTACCCTATTTGACAAAGTTCGCATCCTCCATGACAAAGTTTCTATCCTCTCTGACAAAGTTCGTACCATCTCTTACAAAGTTCGTGTCCTCACCCACAAAGTTTTTACCCTCTCTAACAAAGTTCGTACCCTCTCTAACAAAGTTCATACCCTCTCTAACAAAGTTCGTAACTTCTCTAACAAAGTTCGTACCCTCTCTAACAAAGTTCGAACCTCTCTAACAAAGTTCGTACCCTCTCTTACAAAGTTCGTGTCCTCACTCACAAAGTTCGTACCCTCTCTAACAAAGTTCGTACCCTCTCAAATAAAGTTCGTAGCCTCTCTAACAAAGTTCGTACCCACTCTAACAAAGTTCGAACCTCTCAAACAAAGTTCGTACCCTCTCAAACAAAGTTCATAGCCTCTCTAACAAAGTTCGTACCCACTCTAACAAAGTTGTTCCCCTCTAACAAAGTTCGTACCCACTCTAACAAAGATTGTACCCTCGATAACAAAGTTCGTACCTTCTCTAACAAAGTTCGTACACTCTGTGACAAAGTTCGTACCCTCTCTGACAACTTTCGTACCCTCTCTCACAAAGTTCGTACCCTCTCTTACAAAGTTCGTATCCTCGTTGACAAAGTTTCTATCCTCTTTGACAAAGTTCGTACCTTCTTTGACAAAGTTTGTACCCTCTCTCACAAAGTTCGTACGCATTCTGACAAAGTTCGTACCCTCTCTAACAAAGTTCGTACCCACTCTGACAAAGGTCGTACCCTCTCTGACAAAGTTCGTACCCTCGCTAACAAAGTTCGTATCCTCATTGACAAAGTTTCTATTCTCTTTACCAAAGTTCGTACCCTCTCTCACAAAGTTCGTATCCACTCTGACAAAGTTTGTACCTTCTCTAAGAAAGTTCGTACCCACTCTGACAAAAGTCGTACCCTCTCTGACAAAGTTCGTACCCTCTCTGACAAAGTTCGTAACCTCTCTAACAAAGTTCGTACCCTCTCTAACAAAGTTCGTACCACTCTGACAACGTTCGTACCCTCTTTGACAAAGTTTGTAACCTCTCTAACAAAGTTCGTACCCTCTTTAACAAAGTTCGTACCCTCTCTAACAAAGTTCGTACCCACTCCAACAAAGTTCGTACCCTCTTAAACAATGTTCGAACCCTCTCTAACAAAGTTCGTACCCTCTCTAACAAAGTTCGTACCCTCTTTGACAAAGTTCATACCCTCTTTGACAAAGTTCGTAACCACTTTAACAAAGTTCATACCCTCTCTAACAAAGTTCGTACCCCCTCTCACAAAGTTCGTACCCCCTCTCACAAAGTTCGTACCTCTCTCACAAAGTTTGTACCCTCTCTAACAAAGTTCGTACCCTCTCTAACAAAGTACGTACCCACTTTAACAAAGTTTGTACCCTCGATAACAAAGTTTGTACCCTCGATCACAAAGTTCGTACCCTCTCTCACAAAGTTCATAACCTATCACGAAGTTCGTACCCTTTCTCATAAAGTTTGTACCCTCTCTAACAAAGTTCGTGACCACTATCACAAAGTTCATACCCAATCTAACAAAGTTTGTAGCCTCTTTAACAAAGTTCATACCCTCTCTAACAAAGTTTGTACCATCTTTAAGAAAGTTCGTACCCTCTCTGACAAAGTTCGTACCCTCCCTAACCAAGTTCGTACCCTCTCTGACAAAGTTCGTACCCTCTCTAACAAAGTTCATACCCATTCTAGCAAAGCTCGTAACCTCTCCAACAAAGTTGTTCCACTCTAACAAAATTCGTACCATCTCAAACAAAGTTCTTACGCTCTCTAGCACAGTTCGTACCCTCTCTCACAAAGTTCGTACCCTTTCTCACAAAGTTAGTACCCTCTCTAACCAAGTTCGTACCCACTGTAACAAACTTCGTGCCCTCTTTAACAAAGTTCGTACCCTCTCTAACAAAGTTTGTACCCTCTCAGACAAAGTTGGTACCCTCTCTAACAAAGTTCGTACCCTCTCTGACAAAGTTGGTACCCCCTCTAACAAAGTTCGTACCCTCTCTGACAAAGTTCGTATCCTCTCTGAAACAATTCGTACCCTCGCTGAAATGGTTCGCAACCTCTTTAACAGAGTTCATACCCTCTGTAAGAAAGTTCGTACCCTCTCTAACAAAGTTTGTACCCTTTCTGACAAAGTTTGTACCCTCTCTAACAAAGTTCGTGACCACTCTCACAAAGTTCATACCCACTCTAACAAAGTTCGTAGCCTCTTTAACAAAGTTCGTACCCTCTCTAACAAAGTTCGTACCCTCTCTAACCAAGTTCGTACCCTCTTTGACAAAGTTCGTACCCTCTCTAACAAAGTTCGTACCCTCTCTGACAAAGTTCGTACCCTCTCTAACAAAGTTCGTACCCTCGCTGAACTGGTTCGCAACCTCTTAAACAGAGTTCATACCCTCTGTAACAAAGTTCGTACCCTCTCTAACAAAGTTCGTACCCTCTCTGAAATGGTTCGCAACCTCTTTAACAAAGTTCATACCCTCTCTAACAATGATCGTACCCTCTCTAACCAAGTTCGTACCCTCTCTGACAAAGTTCGTACCCACTCTGACAAAGTTCGTACCTACTCTGACAAAGTTCGTAACCTCTTTAACAAAGTTCGTACCCTCTCTAACAAAGTTCATACCCATTCTAGCAAATTTCGTGACCTCTCTAACAAAGTTCATACCCTCTCTAACAAAGTTCGTACCCACTCTAACAAAGTTCATAACCTCTCTCACGAAGTTCATACCCTTTCTAACAAAGTTCGTACCCTCTATAGCAAAGTTTGTACCCACTCTAACAAAGTTCTTACCATCTCCAACAAAGTTCGTACCCTCTTTAAAAAAGTTCGTACCCTCTATAAGAAAGATCGTACTTTATTTGACAAAGTTCGCATCCTCCATGACAAAGTTTCTATCCTCTCTTACAAAGTTCGTGTCCTCACTCACAAAGTTCGTACCCTCTCTAGCAAAGTTCGTACCCTCTCTAACAAAGTTCGTACCCTCTCTAACAAAGTTCGTAACCTCTTTAACAAAGTTCGTAACCTCTCTGACAAAGTTCGTACCCTCTCTGACAAAGTTCGTACCCTCTTTGACAAAGTTCGTACCCTCTTTGACAACGTTCGTAACCACTTTAACAAAGTTCATACCCTCTCTAACAAAGTTCGTACCCCCTCTCACAAAGTTTGTACCCCCTCTCACAAAGTTCGTACCTCTCTAACAAAGTTTGTACCCTCTCTAACAAAGTTCGTACCCTCTCTAACAAAGTACGTACCCACTTTAACAAAGTTTGTACCCTCGATAACAAAGTTTGCACCCTCAATCACAAAGTTCGTACCCTCTCTCACAAAGTTCATACCCTATCACGAAGTTTATACCGTTTCTCACAAAGTTTGTACCCTGTGTGACAAAGTTCGTACCCTCTCTGACAAAGTTCGTGACCACTCTCACAAAGTTCATACCCACTCTAACAAAGTTCGTAGCCTCTTTAACGAAGTTCATACCCTCTCTAACAAAGTTTGTACCATCTCTAAGAAAGTTCGTACCCTCTCTGACAAAGTTCATACCCTCTCGAACCAAGTTCGTACGCTCTCTTACAAAGTTCGTACCCTCTCTAACAAAGTTCGTACCCTCTTTGACAAAATTCGTAACCTCTCTAACAAAGTTCGTACCCTCGCTGAAATGGTTCGCAACCTCTTTAACAGAGTTCATACCCTCTCTAACAAAGTTCGTACCCTCTCTGAAATGGTTCGCAACCTCTTTAACAAAGTTCATACCCTCTCCAACAATGATTGTACCCTCTCTAACCAAGTTCGTACCCTCTCTGACAAAGTTCGTACCCTATCTGACAAAGTTCCTACCCACTCTAACAAAGTTCGTAACCTCTTTAACAAAGTTCGTACCCTCTCTCACAAAGTTCGTAACCTCTCTAACAATGATCGTACCCTCTCTAACCAAGTTCGTACCCTCTCTGACAAAGTTCGTACCCACTCTGACAAAGTTCGTACCTACTCTGACAAAGTTCGTAACCTCTTTAACAAAGTTCGTACCCTCTCTAACAAAGTTCATACCCATTCTAGCAAATTTCGTGACCTCTCTAACAAAGTTCATACCCTCTCTAACAAAGTTCGTACCCACTCTAACAAAGTTCATAACCTCTCTCACGAAGTTCATACCCTTTCTAACAAAGTTCGTACCCTCTATAGCAAAGTTTGTACCCACTCTAACAAAGTTCTTACCATCTCCAACAAAGTTCGTACCCTCTTTAAAAAAGTTCGTACCCTCTATAAGAAAGATCGTACTTTATTTGACAAAGTTCGCATCCTCCATGACAAAGTTTCTATCCTCTCTTACAAAGTTCGTGTCCTCACTCACAAAGTTCGTACCCTCTCTAGCAAAGTTCGTACCCTCTCTAACAAAGTTCGTACCCTCTCTAACAAAGTTCGTAACCTCTTTAACAAAGTTCGTAACCTCTCTGACAAAGTTCGTACCCTCTCTGACAAAGTTCGTACCCTCTTTGACAAAGTTCGTACCCTCTTTGACAACGTTCGTAACCACTTTAACAAAGTTCATACCCTCTCTAACAAAGTTCGTACCCCCTCTCACAAAGTTTGTACCCCCTCTCACAAAGTTCGTACCTCTCTAACAAAGTTTGTACCCTCTCTAACAAAGTTCGTACCCTCTCTAACAAAGTACGTACCCACTTTAACAAAGTTTGTACCCTCGATAACAAAGTTTGCACCCTCAATCACAAAGTTCGTACCCTCTCTCACAAAGTTCATACCCTATCACGAAGTTTATACCGTTTCTCACAAAGTTTGTACCCTGTGTGACAAAGTTCGTACCCTCTCTGACAAAGTTCGTGACCACTCTCACAAAGTTCATACCCACTCTAACAAAGTTCGTAGCCTCTTTAACGAAGTTCATACCCTCTCTAACAAAGTTTGTACCATCTCTAAGAAAGTTCGTACCCTCTCTGACAAAGTTCATACCCTCTCGAACCAAGTTCGTACGCTCTCTTACAAAGTTCGTACCCTCTCTAACAAAGTTCGTACCCTCTTTGACAAAATTCGTAACCTCTCTAACAAAGTTCGTACCCTCGCTGAAATGGTTCGCAACCTCTTTAACAGAGTTCATACCCTCTCTAACAAAGTTCGTACCCTCTCTGAAATGGTTCGCAACCTCTTTAACAAAGTTCATACCCTCTCCAACAATGATTGTACCCTCTCTAACCAAGTTCGTACCCTCTCTGACAAAGTTCGTACCCTATCTGACAAAGTTCCTACCCACTCTAACAAAGTTCGTAACCTCTTTAACAAAGTTCGTACCCTCTCTCACAAAGTTCGTAACCTCTCTAACAATGATCGTACCCTCTCTAACCAAGTTCGTACCCTCTCTGACAAAGTTCGTACCCACTCTGACAAAGTTCGTACCTACTCTGACAAAGTTCGTAACCTCTTTAACAAAGTTCGTACCCTCTCTAACAAAGTTCATACCCATTCTAGCAAATTTCGTGACCTCTCTAACAAAGTTCATACCCTCTCTAACAAAGTTCGTACCCACTCTAACAAAGTTCATAACCTCTCTCACGAAGTTCATACCCTTTCTAACAAAGTTCGTACCCTCTATAGCAAAGTTTGTACCCACTCTAACAAAGTTCTTACCATCTCCAACAAAGTTCGTACCCTCTTTAAAAAAGTTCGTACCCTCTATAAGAAAGATCGTACTTTATTTGACAAAGTTCGCATCCTCCATGACAAAGTTTCTATCCTCTCTTACAAAGTTCGTGTCCTCACTCACAAAGTTCGTACCCTCTCTAGCAAAGTTCGTACCCTCTCTAACAAAGTTCGTACCCTCTCTAACAAAGTTCGTAACCTCTTTAACAAAGTTCGTAACCTCTCTGACAAAGTTCGTACCCTCTCTGACAAAGTTCGTACCCTCTTTGACAAAGTTCGTACCCTCTTTGACAACGTTCGTAACCACTTTAACAAAGTTCATACCCTCTCTAACAAAGTTCGTACCCCCTCTCACAAAGTTTGTACCCCCTCTCACAAAGTTCGTACCTCTCTAACAAAGTTTGTACCCTCTCTAACAAAGTTCGTACCCTCTCTAACAAAGTACGTACCCACTTTAACAAAGTTTGTACCCTCGATAACAAAGTTTGCACCCTCAATCACAAAGTTCGTACCCTCTCTCACAAAGTTCATACCCTATCACGAAGTTTATACCGTTTCTCACAAAGTTTGTACCCTGTGTGACAAAGTTCGTACCCTCTCTGACAAAGTTCGTGACCACTCTCACAAAGTTCATACCCACTCTAACAAAGTTCGTAGCCTCTTTAACGAAGTTCATACCCTCTCTAACAAAGTTTGTACCATCTCTAAGAAAGTTCGTACCCTCTCTGACAAAGTTCATACCCTCTCGAACCAAGTTCGTACGCTCTCTTACAAAGTTCGTACCCTCTCTAACAAAGTTCGTACCCTCTTTGACAAAATTCGTAACCTCTCTAACAAAGTTCGTACCCTCGCTGAAATGGTTCGCAACCTCTTTAACAGAGTTCATACCCTCTCTAACAAAGTTCGTACCCTCTCTGAAATGGTTCGCAACCTCTTTAACAAAGTTCATACCCTCTCCAACAATGATTGTACCCTCTCTAACCAAGTTCGTACCCTCTCTGACAAAGTTCGTACCCTATCTGACAAAGTTCCTACCCACTCTAACAAAGTTCGTAACCTCTTTAACAAAGTTCATACCCATTCTAGCAAAGTTCGTAACCTCTCTAATAAAGTTCATACCCTCTCTAACAAAGTTCGTACCCACTCTAACAAAGTTCGTAACCTCTCTCACGAAGTTCATACCCTTTCTAACAAAGTTCGTACCCTATATAACAAAGTTTGTACCCACTCTAACAAAGTTCATACCATCTCCAACAAAGTTCGTACCCTCTGTAACAAAGTTCGTACCCTCTCTAAGAAAGATCGTCTCCTATTTGACAAAGTTCGCATCCTCTATGACAAAGTTTCTATCCTCTCTGACAAAGTTCGTACCCTCTCTTACAAAGTTCGTGTCCTCACTCACAAAGTTCGTACCCTCTCTAACAGAGTTCGTACCCTCTCTAACAAAGTTCGTACCCTCTCTCACAAAGTCATCCCCTCTCATGAAGTTCATACCCTTTCTAACAAAGTTCGTACCCTTTTTAAAAAAGTTCGGACCCTCTCTAACAAAGTTCGTACCCTCTCTGACAAAGCTCGTACCCTCTCTGACAAAGCTCGTACCCTCTTATAGAGTTCGTACCCACTCTAACAAAGTTCGTACCCTCTCTAAAAAATTTCGTACTCTCTCTAACAAAGTTCGTACCCTCTTTGACAAAGTTCGCACCCTCTCTGACAAAGTTCGTAACCACTTTAAAAGTGTTCATACCCACTCTAACAAAGTTCGTACCCCCCTTCACAAAGTTCGTACCTCTCTAACAAAGTTCGTACCCTCTCTAACAAAGTTCGTACCCACTTTAACAAAGTTTGTAACATCGATAACTAATTTTGTACCCTCGATTAAAAATTTCGTACCCTCTCTAACAAAGTTCGTACCCTCTCTCACAAAGTCATCCCCTCTCACGAAGTTCATACCCTTTCTAACAAAGTTCGTACCCTTTTTAAAAAAGTTCGGACCCTCTCTAACAAAGTTCGTACCCTCTCTCACAAAGCTCGTACCCTCTCTGACAAAGCTCGTACCCTCTTATAGAGTTCGTACCCACTCTAACAAAGTTCGTACCCTCTCTAAAAAATTTCGTACTCTCTCTAACAAAGTTCGTACCCTCTCTAACAAAGTTCGTACCCCCCTACACAAAGTTCGTACCTCTCTAACAAAGTTCGTACCCTCTCTAACAAAGTTCGTACCCACTTTAACAAAGTTTGTACCATCGATAACTAATTTTGTACCCTCGATTAAAAAGTTCGTACCCTCTCTAACAAAGTTCATACCCTTTCACGAAGTTCATACCCTTTCTAACAAAGTTCGTACCCTTTTTAAAAAAGTTCGGACCCTCTCTAACAAAGTTCGTACCCTCTCTAACAAGGTTCGTACCCTCTCTAAAAAATTTCGTACCCCCTCCAACAAAGTTCATACCCTCTCTGACAAAGTTCGTACCCTCTTTGAACAAGTTCGTAACCACTTCAACAAAGTTCATACCCTCTCTAACAAAGTTCGTACCCCCTCTCACAAAGTTCGTACCTCTTTAACAAAGTTTGTACCCTCTCTAACAAAGTCCGTACCCTCTCTAACAAAGTACGTATTCTCTTTAACAAAGTTTGTACCCTCGATAAGAAAGTTTGTACCCTCTCTCACAAAGTTCATACCCTATCACGAAGTTCATACCCTTTCTCACAAAGTTTGTACCCTCTCTAACAAAGTTCATGCCCTCTCTCACAAAGTTCATACCCACTCTGACAATGTTCGTAACCTCTTTAACAAAGTCCATACCCTCTCTAACAAAGTTCATACCCTCTCTAAGAAAGTTCGTACCCACTCTGACAATGTTCGTACCCTCTCTAAAAAATTTCGTTATCCTCTCTAACAAAGTTCGTACCTTCTCTAACAAAGTTCGTATCCCCTCTCACAAAGTTCGTCCCTCCTCTTACAAAGTTCGTACCCTCTCTAACAATGTTCTTCCCCTCTAACAAAGTTCGTACCCACTTTAACAAAGTTCGTACCCTCTCTAACAAAGTTCGTACCTACTCTAACAAAGTTCGTACCCTCTCTAACAGAGTTCGTACACTCTCTGACAAAGTTCGTACCCTCCCTGAAATGGTTCGCAACCTCTTTACCAAAGTTCATACCCTCTCTAACAAAGATCGTACCCTCTCTAACAAAGTTTGTACCCTCTTTAACCAAGTTTTGTACCCTTTCTGACAAAGTTTGCACCCTATCTCACAAAGTTCGTACCCACTCTGACAAAGTTCATACCCACTCTGACAAAGTTCGTAACCTCTTTAACAAAGTTCGTACCCTCTCTAACAAAGTTCATACCCATTCTAGCAAAGTTCGTAACCTATTTAACAAAGTTCATACCCTCTCTAACAAAGTTCGTACCCACTCTAACAAAGTTTGTAACCTCTCTCACGAAGTTCATACCCTTTCTAACAAAGTTCGTACCCTCTCTAACAAAGTTCATACCCTCTTTAACAAAGTTCGTACCCTCTCTAAGAAAGTTGGTACCCTATTTGACAAAGTTCGCATCCTCCCTGACAAAGTTTCTATCCTCTCTGACAAAGTTCGTACCCTCTCTTACAAAGTTCGTGTCCTCACTCACAAAGTTCGTACCCTCTCACAAAGTTCGTACCCACTCTGACAAAGTTCGTAACCTCTTTCACAAGTTCATACACTCTCTAACAGAGTTCGTACCCACTCTAACAAAGTTCGTACCCTCTCTAAAAAATTTTGTACCCTCTCTAACAAAATTTGCACCCTCTCTGACAAAGTTCGCACCCTCTCTGACAAAGTTCGTAACCACTTTAAAAGTGTTCGTACCCTCTCTGACAAAGTTCGTACCCACTCTGACAAAGTCCGTAACCTCTTTAACAAAGTTCGTACCCTCTCTAACAAAGTTCGTACCCACTCTAACAAAGTTCGTACCCACTTTAACAAAGTTCATACCCTCTCTAACAAAGTTTGTAACCACTCTAACAAAGTTCGTACCCTCTCTAACAAAGTTCGTAACCTCTTTAACAACGTTCATACCCTCTCTAACCAAGTTCGTAACCTCTCTAACAAAGTTCGTACCCACTCTAACAAAGTTCGTACCCTCTCTGACAAAGTTCATACCCTCTCGAACCAAGTTCGTACGCTCTCTGACAAAGTTCGTACCCTCTCTAACAAAGTTCGTACCCTCTTTGACAAAATTCGTAACCTCTCTAACAAAGTTCGTACCCTCGCTGAAATGGTTCGCAACCTCTTTAACAGAGTTCATACCCTCTATAACAAAGTTCATACCCTCTCTAACAAAGTTCGTACCCTCTCTGAAATGGTTCGCAACCTCTTTAACAAAGTTCATACCCTCTCTAACAATGATTGTACCCTCTCTAACCAAGTTCGTACCCTCTCTGACAAAGTTCGTACCCTATCTGACAAAGTTCCTACCCACTCTGACAAAGTTCGTAACCTCTTTAACAAAGTTCATACCCATTCTAGCAAAGTTCGTAACCTCTCTAATAAAGTTCATACCCTCTCTAACAAAGTTCGTACCCACTCTAACAAAGTTCGTAACCTCTCTCACGAAGTTCATACCCTTTCTAACAAAGTTCGTACCCTCTATAACAAAGTTTGTACCCACTCTAACAAAGTTCATACCATCTCCAACAAAGTTCGTACCCTCTGTAACAAAGTTCGTACCCTCTCTAAGAAAGATCGTCTCCTATTTGACAAAGTTCGCATCCTCTATGACAAAGTTTCTATCCTCTCTGACAAAGTTCGTACCCTCTCTTACAAAGTTCGTGTCCTCACTCACAAAGTTCGTACCCTCTCTAACAGAGTCCGTACCCTCTCTAACAAAGTTCGTACCCTCTCTCACAAAGTCATCCCCTCTCATGAAGTTCATACGCTTTCTAACAAAGTTCGTACCCTTTTTAAAAAAGTTCGGACCCTCTCTAACAAAGTTCGTACCCTCTCTGACAAAGCTCGTACCCTCTTATAGAGTTCGTACCCACTCTAACAAAGTTCGTACCCTCTCTAAAAAATTTCGTACTCTCTCTAACAAAGTTCGTACCCTCTTTGACAAAGTTCGCACCCTCTCTGACAAAGTTCGTAACCACTTTAAAAGTGTTCATACCCACTCTAACAAAGTTCGTACCCCCCTTCACAAAGTTCGTACCTCTCTAACAAAGTTCGTACCCTCTCTAACAAAGTTCGTACCCACTTTAACAAAGTTTGTAACATCGATAACTAATTTTGTACCCTCGATTAAAAAGTTCGTACCCTCTCTAACAAAGTTCGTACCCTCTCTCACAAAGTCATCCCCTCTCACGAAGTTCATACCCTTTCTAACAAAGTTCGTACCCTTTTTAAAAAAGTTCGGACCCTCTCTAACAAAGTTCGTACCCTCTCTCACAAAGCTCGTACCCTCTCTGACAAAGCTCGTACCCTCTTATAGAGTTCGTACCCACTCTAACAAAGTTCGTACCCTCTCTAAAAAATTTCGTACTCTCTCTAACAAAGTTCGTACCCTCTCTAACAAAGTTCGTACCCCCCTTCACAAAGTTCGTACCTCTCTAACAAAGTTCGTACCCTCTCTAACAAAGTTCGTGCCCACTTTAACAAAGTTTGTACCATCGATAACTAATTTTGTACCCTCGATTAAAAAGTTCGTACCCTCTCTAACAAAGTTCATACCCTTTCACGAAGTTCATACCCTTTCTAACAAAGTTCGTACCCTTTTTAAAAAAGTTCGGACCCTCTCTAACAAAGTTCGTACCCTCTCTAACAAGGTTCGTACCCTCTCTAAAAAATTTCGTACCCCCTCCAACAAAGTTCATACCCTCTCTGACAAAGTTCGTACCCTCTTTGAACAAGTTCGTAACCACTTCAACAAAGTTCATACCCTCTCTAACAAAGTTCGTACCCCCTCTCACAAAGTTCGTACCTCTTTAACAAAGTTTGTACCCTCTCTAACAAAGTTCGTACCCTCTCTAACAAAGTACGTATTCTCTTTAACAAAGTTTGTACCCTCGATAAGAAAGTTTGTACCCTCTCTCACAAAGTTCATACCCTATCACGAAGTTCATACCCTTTGTCACAAAGTTTGTACCCTCTCTAACAAAGTTCATGCCCTCTCTCACAAAGTTCATACCCACTCTGACAATGTTCGTAACCTCTTTAACAAAGTCCATACCCTCTCTAACAAAGTTCATACCCTCTCTAAGAAAGTTCTTACCCACTCTGACAATATTCGTACCCTCTCTAAAAAATTTCGTTATCCTCTCTAACAAAGTTCGTACCTTCTCTAACAAAGTTCGTATCCCCTCTCACAAAGTTCGTCCCTCCTCTTACAAAATTCGTACCCTCTCTAACAAAGTTCTTCCCCTCTAACAAAGTTCGTACCCACTTTAACAAAGTTCGTACCCTCTCTAACAAAGTTCGTACCTACTCTAACAAAGTTCGTACCCTCTCTAACAGAGTTCGTACACTCTCTGACAAAGTTCGTACCCTCCCTGAAATGGTTTGCAACCTCTTTACCAAAGTTCATACCCTCTCTAACAAAGATCGTACCCTCTCTAACAAAGTTTGTACCCTCTTTAACCAAGTTTTGTACCCTTTCTGACAAAGTTTGCACCCTATCTCACAAAGTTCGTACCCACTCTGACAAAGTTCATACCCACTCTGACAAAGTTCGTAACCTCTTTAACAAAGTTCGTACCCTCTCTAACAAAGTTCATACCCATTCTAGCAAAGTTCGTAACCTATTTAACAAAGTTCATACCCTCTCTAACAAAGTTCGTACCCACTCTAACAAAGTTCGTAACCTCTCTCACGAAGTTCATACCCTTTCTAACAAAGTTCGTACCCTCTCTAACAAAGTTCATACCCTCTTTAACAAAGTTCGTACCCTCTCTAAGAAAGTTGGTACCCTATTTGACAAAGTTCGCATCCTCCCTGACAAAGTTTCTATCCTCTCTGACAAAGTTCGTACCCTCTCTTACAAAGTTCGTGTCCTCACTCACAAAGTTCGCACCCTCTCACAAAGTTCGTACCCACTCTGACAAAGTTCGTAACCTCTTTCACAAGTTCATACACTCTCTAACAGAGTTCGTACCCACTCTAACAAAGTTCGTACCCTCTCTAAAAAATTTTGTACCCTCTCTAATAAAATTTGCACCCTCTCTGACAAAGTTCGCACCCTCTCTGACAAAGTTCGTAACCACTTTAAAAGTGTTCATACCCTCTCTGACAAAGTTCGTACCCACTCTGACAAAGTCCGTAACCTCTTTAACAAAGTTCGTACCCTCTCTAACAAAGTTCGTACCCACTCTAACAAAGTTCGTAACCTGTTTAAGAAAGTTCATACCCTCTCTAACAAAGTTTGTAACCACTCTAACAAAGTTCGTACCCTCTCTAACAAAGTTCGTAACCTCTTTAACAACGTTCATACCCTCTCTAACCAAGTTCGTAACCTCTCTAACAAAGTTCGTACCCACTCTAACAAAGTTCGTAACCTCTCTCACGAAGTTCATACCCTTTCTAACAAAGTTCATACCCTCTCTAACAAAGTTCGTACCCTCTCTCACAAAGTTCGTACCCACTCTGACAAAGTTCGTAACCTTTTTAACAAAGTTCGTACCCTCTCTAACAAAGTTCGTACCCACTCTAACAAAGTTCGTACCCACTCTAACAAAGTTCGTAACCTATTTAACAAAGTTCATACCCTCTCTAACAAAGTTCGTAACCACTCTAACAAAGTTCGTACCGACTCTAACAAAGTTCGTAACCTCTCTCATGAAGTTCATACCCTTTCTAACAATGTTCTTACCCTCTCTAACAAGGTTCGTACCCTCTCTAACAAAGTTCGTACCCACTCTAACAAAGTTCGTAACCTCTTTAACAAAGTTCGTACCCTCTCTAAGAAAGTTCGTACCTACTTTAACAAAGTTCGTACCCTCTCTAACAAAGTTCGTACCCTCTCTAACAATGTTCGTACCCTCTCTAACAAAGTTCGTACCATCGCTGAAATGGTTCGCAACCTCTTCAACAAAGTTCATACCCTCGGTAACAAAGTTCGTACCCTCTCTAACAAAGTTCGTACCCTATCTAAAATGGTTCGCAACCTCTTTAACAAAGTTCATACCCTCTCTAACAAAGATCGTACCCTCTCTAACAAAGTTCGTACCCTCCCTAACCAAGGTCGTACCCTCTCTATCAAAGTTCGTACCCTCTCTGAAATGGTTCGCAACCTCTTAAACAAAGTTCATACCCTCTCTAACAAAGATCGTACCCTCTCTAACAAAGTTTGTACCCTCTTTAACCAAGTTTGTACCCTTTCTGACAAAGTTCGCACCCTATCTCACAAAGTTCGTACCCACTCTGACAAAGTTCATACCCACTCTGACAAAGTTCGTAACCTCTTTAACAAAGTTCGTACCCTCTCTAACAAAGTTCATACCCATTCTAGCAAAGTTCGTAACCTATTTAACAAAGTTCATACCCTCTCTAACAAAGTTCGTACCCACTCTAACAAAGTTCGTAACCTCTCTCACGAAGTTCGTACCCTTTCTAACAAAGTTCGTACCCTCTCTAACAAAGTTCATACCCTCTTTAACAAAGTTCGTACCCTCTCTAAGAAAGTTGGTACCCTATTTGACAAAGTTCGCATCCTCCCTGACAAAGTTTCTATCCTCTCTGACAAAGTTCGTACCCTCTCTTACAAAGTTCGTGTCCTCACTCAGAAAGTTCGTACCCTCTCACAAAGTTCGTACCCACTCTGACAAAGTTCGTCACCTCTTTCACAAGTTCATACACTCTCTAACAGAGTTCGTACCCACTCTAACAAAGTTCGTACCCTCTCTAAAAAATTTTGTACCCTCTCTAACAAAATTTGCACCATCTCTGACAAAGTTCACACCCTCTCTGACAAAGTTCGTAACCACTATAAAAGTGTTCATACCCTCTCTAACAAAGTTCGTACCCCCTCTCACAAAGTTCGTACCTCTTTAACAAAGTTCGTACCCTCTCTATTAAAGTTCGTACCATCTCTAACAAAGTACGTACCCACTTTAGCAAAGTTTGTACCCTCGATAACAAAGTTTGTACCCTCGATCACAAAGTTCGTACCCTCTCTAACATAGTTCGTACCCTCTCTCACAAAGTTCATACCCTATCACGAAGTTCATACCCTTTCTCACAAAGTTTGTACCCTCTCTAACAAAGTTCGTACCCTCTCTAACAAAGTTCGTGCCCTCTCCCACAAAGTTCATACCCACTCTGACAAAGTCCGTAACCTCTATAACAAAGTTCGTACCCTCTCTAACAAAGTTCGTGCCCTCTCCCACAAAGTTCATACCCACTCTGACAAAGTCCGTAACCTCTATAACAAAGTTTATACCCTCTCTAACAAAGTTCGTACCCTCTCTAAGAAAGTTCGTACCCACTCTGACAATGTTCGTACCCTCTCTAAAAAAGTTCGTACCCACTCTGACAAAGTTCGTACCCTCTCTAACAAAGTTCGTAACCTCTTTAACAAAGTTCATACCCTCTCTAACAAAGTTCGTATCCCCTCTCACAAAGTTCGTCCCACCTATCACAAAATTCGTACCCTCTCTAACAAAGTGCGTACCATCTCTAACAAAGTTTGTACCCCCTCTAACAAAGTTCGTAACCTCTCTAACAAAGCTCGTACCCACTCTAATAAAGTTCGTACCAAGTCTAACAAAGTTTGTACCCACGATAACAAAGTTCGTACACTCTCTGACAAAGTTCGTACCCTATCTCACAAAGTTCGTACCCACTCTGACAAAGTTCGTAACCTCTTTAACAAAGTTCGTACCCTCTCTAACAAAGTTCGTACCCTCTGTGAAAAGTTCGTACACTCTTTGGCAAATTTATTACCCTCTCTAACAAAGTTCGTACCCACTCTAACAAAGTTCGTAACCTCTTTAACAAAGTTCATACCCTCTCTAGCCAAGTTCGTAACCTCTCTAACAAAGTTCACACCCACTCTAACAAAGTTTGTAACCTCTCTCACGAAGTTCATACCCTTTCTAACAAAGTTCGTACCCTCTCTAACAAAGTTCGTACCCTCTCTCGCAAAGTTCGTACCCACTCTGACAAAGTCCGTAACCTCTTTAACAAAGTTCGTACCCTCTCTAACAAAGTTCGTACCCACTCTAACAAAGTTCGTAACCTCTCTCACGAAGTTCATACCCTTTCTAACAAAGTTCGTACCCTCTCTAACAAAGTTCATACCCTCTTTAACAAAGTTCGTACCCTCTCTAAGAAAGTTGGTACCCTATTTGACAAAGTTCGCATCCTCCCTGACAAAGTTTCTATCCTCTCTGACAAAGTTCGTACCCTCTCTTACAAAGTTCGTGTCCTCACTCAGAAAGTTCGTACCCTCTCACAAAGTTCGTACCCACTCTGACAAAGTTCGTCACCTCTTTCACAAGTTCATACACTCTCTAACAGAGTTCGTACCCACTCTAACAAAGTTCGTACCCTCTCTAAAAAATTTTGTACCCTCTCTAACAAAATTTGCACCCTCTCTGACAAAGTTCACACCCTCTCTGACAAAGTTCGTAACCACTTTAAAAGTGTTCATACCCTCTCTAACAAAGTTCGTACCCCCTCTCACAAAGTTCGTACCTCTTTAACAAAGTTCGTACCCTCTCTATTAAAGTTCGTACCATCTCTAACAAAGTACGTACCCACTTTAGCAAAGTTTGTACCCTCGATAACAAAGTTTGTACCCTCGATCACAAAGTTCGTACCCTCTCTAACATAGTTCGTACCCTCTCTCACAAAGTTCATACCCTATCACGAAGTTCATACCCTTTCTCACAAAGTTTGTACCCTCTCTAACAAAGTTCGTACCCTCTCTAACAAAGTTCGTGCCCTCTCCCACAAAGTTCATACCCACTCTGACAAAGTCCGTAACCTCTATAACAAAGTTCGTACCCTCTCTAACAAAGTTCGTGCCCTCTCCCAGAAAGTTCATACCCACTCTGACAAAGTCCGTAACCTCTATAACAAAGTTTATACCCTCTCTAACAAAGTTCGTACCCTCTCTAAGAAAGTTCGTACCCACTCTGACAATGTTCGTACCCTCTCTAAAAAAGTTCGTACCCACTCTGACAAAGTTCGTACCCTCTCTAACAAAGTTCGTAACCTCTTTAACAAAGTTCATACCCTCTCTAACAAAGTTCGTATCCCCTCTCACAAAGTTCGGCCCACCTATCACAAAATTCGTACCCTCTCTAACAAAGTGCATACCATCTCTAACAAAGTTTGTACCCCCTCTAACAAAGTTCGTAACCTCTCTAACAAAGCTCGTACCCACTTTAATAAAGTTCGTACCAAGTCTAACAAAGTTTGTACCCACGATAACAAAGTTCGTACACTCTCTGACAAAGTTCGTACCCTATCTCACAAAGTTCGTACCCACTCTGACAAAGTTCGTAACCTCTTTAACAAAGTTCGTACCCTCTCTAACAAAGTTCGTACCCTCTGTGAAAAGTTCGTACACTCTTTGGCAAATTTATTACCCTCTCTAACAAAGTTCGTACCCACTCTAACAAAGTTCGTAACCTCTTTAACAAAGTTCATACCCTCTCTAGCCAAGTTCGTAACCTCTCTAACAAAGTTCACACCCACTCTAACAAAGTTTGTAACCTCTCTCACGAAGTTCATACCCTTTCTAACAAAGTTCGTACCCTCACTAACAAAGTTCGTACCCTCTCTCGCAAAGTTCGTACCCACTCTGACAAAGTCCGTAACCTCTTTAACAAAGTTCGTACCCTCTCTAACAAAGTTCGTACCCACTCTAACAAAGTTCGTAACCTGTTTAACAAAGTTCATACCCTCTTTAACAAAGTTTGTAACCACTCTAACAAAGTTCGTACCCACTCTAACAAAGTTCGTAACCTCTTTAACAACGTTCATACCCTCTCTAACCAAGTTCGTAACCTCTCTAACAAAGTTCGTACCCACTCTAACAAAGTTCGTAACCTCTCTCACGAAGTTCATACCCTTTTTAACAAAGTTCATACCCTCTCTAACAAAGTTCGTACCCTCTCTCACAAAGTTCGTACGCACTCTGACAAAGTTCGTAACCTTTTTAACAAAGTTCGTACCCTCTCTAACAAAGTTCATACCCACTGTAACAAAGTTCGTAACCTATTTAACAAAGTTCATATCCTCTCTAACAAAGTTCGTAACCACTCTAACAAAGTTCGTACCGACTCTAACAAAGTTCGTAACCTCTCTCATGAAGTTCATACCCTTTCTAACAAAGTTCGTACCCTCTCTCGCAAAGTTCGTACCCACTCTGACAAAGTCCGTAACCTCTTTAACAAAGTTCGTACCCTCTCTAACAAAGTTCGTACTCACTCTAACAAAGTTCGTAACCTGCTTAACAAAGTTCATACCCTCTCTAACAAAGTTTGTAACCACTCTAACAAAGTTCGTACCCACTCTAACAAAGTTCGTAACCTCTTTAACAACATTCATACCCTCTCTAACCAAGTTCGTAACCTCTCTAACAAAGTTCGTACCCACTCTAACAAAGTTCATAACCTCTATAACAAAGTTTATACCCTCTCTAACAAAGTTCGTACCCTCTCCAAGAAAGTTCATACCCACTCTGAGAATGTTCGTACCCTCTCTAAAAAAGTTCGTACCCACTCTGACAAAGTTCTTACCCTCTCTAAAAAAGTTCATAACCTCTTTAACAAAGTTCATACCCTCTCTAACAAAGTTCGTATCCCCTTTCACAAAGTTCGTCCCACCTATCACAAAATTCGTACCCTCTCTAACAAAGTGCGTACCATCTCTAACAAAGTTCGTACCCCCTCTAACAAAGTTGTAACCTCTCTCACAAAGCTCGTACTCACTCTAATAAAGTTCGTACCAACTCTAACAAAGTTTGTACCCACGATAACAAAGTTCGTACACTCTCTGACAAAGTTCGTACCCTATCTCACAAAGTTCGTACCCACTCTGACAAAGTTCGTAACCTCTTTAACAAAGTTCGTACCGTCTCTAACAAAGTTCGTACCCTCTGTGAAAAGTTCGTACACTCTTTGGCAAATTTATTACCCTCTCTAACAAAGTTCGTACCCACTCTAACAAAGTTCGTAACCTCTTTAACAAAGTTCATACCCTCTCTAGCCAAGTTCGTAACCTCTCTAACAAAGTTCACACCCACTCTAACAAAGTTTGTAACCTCTCTCACGAAGTTCATACCCTTTCTAACAATGTTCGTACCCTCTCTAACAAAGTTCGTACCCTCTCTCGCAAAGTTCATACCCACTCTGACAAAGTCCGTAACCTCTTTAACAAAGTTCGTACCCTCTCTAACCAAGTTCGTACCCACTCTAACAAAGTTCGTAACCTGTTTAACAAAGTTCATACCCTCTCTAACAAAGTTTGTAACCACTCTAACAAAGTTCGTACCCACTCTAACAAAGTTCGTAACCTCTTTAACAACGTTCATACCCTCTCTAACCAAGTTCGTAACCTCTCTAACAAAGTTCGTACCTTCTCTAACAAAGTTCGTAACCTCTCTCACGAAGTTCATACCCTTTTTAACAAAGTTGATACCCTCTCTAACAAAGTTCGTACCCTCTCTCACAAAGTTCGTACGCACTCTGACAAAGTTCGTAACCTTTTTAACAAAGTTCGTACCCTCTCTAACAAAGTTCGTACCCACTCTAACAAAGTTCGTAACCTATTTAACAAAGTTCATACCCTCTCTAACAAAGTTCGTAACCACTCTAACAAAGTTCGTACCCTCTCTAACAAAGTTCGTACCCACTCTAACAAAGTTCGTAACCTGTTTAACAAAGTTCATACCCTCTCTAACAAAGTTCGTAACCACTCTAACAAAGTTCGTACCCACTCTAACAAAGTTCGTAACCTCTTTAACAACGTTCATACCCTCTCTAACCAAGTTCGTAACCTCTGAACAAAGTTCGTACCCACTCTAACAAAGTTTGTAACCTCTCTCACGAAGTTCATACCCTTTCTAACAAAGTTCGTACCCTCTCTAACAAAGTTCGTACCCTCTCTCACAAAGTTCGTACCCACTCTGACAAAGTTCGTAACCTTTTTAACAAAGTTCGTACCCACTCTAACAAAGTTCGTAACCTATTTAACAAAGTTCATACCCTCTCTAACAAAGTTCGTAACCACTCTAACAAAGTTCGTACCGAGTCTAACAAAGTTCGTGACCTCTCTCATGAAGTTCATACCCTTTCTAACAAAGTTCTTACCCTCTCTAACAAGGTTCGTACACTCTCTAACAAAGTTCGTACCCACTCTAACAAAGTTCGTAACCTCTTTAACAAAGTTCGTACCCTTTCTAACAAAGTTCCTACCCACTCTAACAAAGTTCATACCCTCTCTAACAAAGTTCGTACCCTCTCTCACAAAGTTTGTACCCTTTGTGAAAAGTTCGTACACTCTTTGGCAAAGTTATTACCCTCTCTAACAAAGTTCGTACCAACTCTAACAAAGTTCGTAACCTCTTTAACAAAGTTCATACCCTCTCTAACCAAATTCGTAACCTCTCTAACAAAGTTCGTACTGACTCTAACAAAGTTCGTAACCTCTCTCATGAAGTTCATACCCTTTCTAACAAAGTTCTTACCCTCTCTAACAAGGTTCGTACCCTCTCTAACAAATTTCGTACTCACTCTAACAAAGTTCGTAACCTCTTTAACAAAGTTAATACCCTCTCTAACAAAGTTCGTAACCACTCTAACAAAGTTCGTACCCACTCTAACAAAGTTCGTAACCTCTCTCATGAAGTTCATATCCTTTCTAACAAAGTTCGTACCCTCTCTAACAAAGTTCGTACCCTCTATAACAAAGTTTGTACCCACTCTAACAAAGTTTGTACCCTCTCTAACAAAGTTCGTACCCACTCTAACAAAGTTCGTAACCTCTTTAACAAAGTTCATACCCTCTCTAACAAAGTTTGTACCAACTCTAACAAAGTTTGTACCCACGATAACAAAGTTCGTACACTCTCTGACAAAGTTGGTACCCTATCTCACAAAGTTCGTACCCACTCTAACAAAGTTTGTAACCTCTTTAACAAAGTTCGTACCCTCTCTTATAAAGTTCGTACCCTTTGTGAAAAGTTCATACACTCTTGGGCAAATTTATTAACCTCTTTAACAAAGTTCATACCCTCTCTAGCCAAGTTCGTAACCTCTCTAACAAAGTTCATACGCACTCCAACAAAGTTCATAACCTCTCTCACGAAGTTCATACCCTTTCTAACAAAGTTCGTACCCTCTCTAACAAAGTTCGTACCCACTCTAACAAAGTTCGTAACCTGTTTAACAAAGTTCATACCCTCTCTAACAAAGTTCGTAACCACTCTAACAAAGTTCGTACCCACTCTAACAAAGTTCGTAACCTCTTTAACAATGTTCATACCCCCTCTAACCAAGTTCGTAACCTCTCTAACAAAGTTCGTACCCACTCTAACAAAGTTCGTAACCTCTCTCACGAAGCTCATACCCTTTCTAACAAAGTTCGTACCCTCTCTAACAAAGTTCATACCCTCTCTCACAAAGTTCGTACCCACTCTGACAAAGTTCGTAACCTCTTTAACAAAGTTCGTACCCTCTCTAACAAAATTCGTACCCACTCTAACAAAGTTCGTAACCTCTTTAACAAAGTTCATACCCTCTCTAACAAAGTTCGTACCCACTATAACAAAGTTCGTACCCACTCTAACAAAGTTCGTACCCTCTCTAACAAAGTTCGTACCCTCTCTAAAAAATTTCGTACCCTCTCTGACAAAGTTCATACCCTCTCTAACAAAGTTCGTAACCTCTTTAACAAAGTGCATACCCTCTCTAACAAAGTTCGTATCCCCTCTCACGAAGTTCGCCCCACCTCTCACAAAGTTTGTACACTCTCTAACAAAGTTTGTACCCTCGATAACAAAGTTCGTACCTTCTCTAACAAAGTTCATACCCTCTCTAACAAAGTTCGTACACACTCTGACAAAGTTCATACCCTCTCTAACAAAGTTCGTATCCCCTCTCGCAAAGTTCGTCCCACCTCTCACAAAGTTCGTACACTCTCTAACAAAGTTTGTGCCCTCGATAACAAAGTCCGTACCCACTCTAACAAAGTTTGTACCCTCGGTAACAAAGTTCGTACCTTCTCTAACAAAGTTCATACCCTCTCTAACAAAGTTCGTACACTCTCTGACAAAGTTCATACCCTATCTGTCAAAGTTCGTACCCTTTCTCACAAAGTTCGTACCTGATTACTACCCAAAAAGTGCTATTTTGCACCTTTAATTCATTATGTTTTAAGCACTTTTGTGTAGTAGTTCTCCATTTTTGTTCCAATTGCCATGTTAAGGACCTGGCAATGACTTTTAATCATATTTGTGGCTATTTTTAGTGTTTTGACAGCTTTTTGGATCATTAAGGCAAGCCAAGTAAAGGAGAGAAGCAAAGAGGAAAACAGAGTGAAGAAAACAGAGGACTGTAGCTGCAGTTTTCTCTCCCATTTTTGGAGCACTTTTCAAAGTTCATTTTCTGAATTCTATATACCGTTGGAAAGCTCTAGAAGTCAAGAATCCAACGCTTTAAACCGTGTACGATTTGGAGCTGAAATGAGGAAGATGTGGCCTTCGGAAGATAACTGTGTCAAGTTGAGAGAGAATTTCGCACCAGCTTATCCAAGTGCGAATTTCGCACCAGTCCATGCGACTTTGGTGCGAAATCTCCTCTGTTCTGCCGACTCCACATAAGATCTTTTCTTCTGTATTTTTTGATGTAAATTCCTTTCTTATCCTTGTATTTAGCCAATCATAGGCTTTGCTTTGTAAAGACTATAAGAGGGGTGGAAATCATCTCTCGAAGACATGTATGTATATTTTACACTTAGAAAAATATTCCTCGGGAGAAAATACAGAGCTCTCTTTGCTTTCCTTTTCTCTTTTCTATTTTTCTTTTTCTTGGAAGCCAAACAACCTCTGAGGATGTTTTCCCAGAGGATGAGAGGCTAAACCTTTAGTTTCTTGGAGTGAAGGAAGCTAGGTGAAAAGTCTAGATGCAAAAGTGGAAAACTCTCGTGCCTTAAATACAGGTAGTTGGAGTTCATAAATGGCTTTTAAACCTAAAGTTTTGCTTTAAATCCCTTAGAATCACTTTGAATGGCCAATACATAATAAGTTTTTAGGTCTCTGTGGATACTTATTGCTAGATCCACATAAAACCATTAGTTATCATGTACGAGCCATTGGAAAGTGGCTCAAGGTGAAGACCCATAGTGCCTAAAGCCATTAATGGAACTTGACTACCATTTCTATTGATTTTTTATGGATTAAATCTTCATTGTTAAACCTATACCAGTTCGGAAAACAACCATCCTTTATGTTGTTTTCCCCAATGCGAGGAGAAAAATTCGGAATTTCCCACTTTGCACTCTGAACTTGATCCTAGCAACCTTTAGCTCTGAGAGACTTTCTTTCTTCCATTTTTACCTAGTTATATGTTAGTTTAGTTTCAAACACCACTTTCAAAACAAATTTTATTTTCTTTTAAACTTTAAGTTTTTGACAAAGGAAATCATCAAATTCAAATTCTAATCTTGAGTCTATCACTGGTAGAGTGAAAACCCATCCCAGAGTTCGACCCTAGAACTGCTATACTATAGTAGCTTTGCTACGCTAGTATGAGGTAATAGGTTTTATAAATATTTTTGATTAAAATACCCGACTGGGCCTTCGCGAATCAAATGGCGCCGTTGCCGGGGATGGTGCCACCATACAGTGGTACAACTTTTTAGAGGCTACTTGTGATTTCCATCACAAGTTTGGTGAATTCCTTTTTCACTAATTTCATTTCTTTTCTTTTAATTGTAGAGTTCCTTTTGTTAAGTTTACTTTCATTTTCTTTCTAACCTTAACTTTCTTCTAGCTTTCTTTTGTTTTTGTTGTCTTTGTTTTGTTATCAGGAAAGTTGTACCTTGTGCATGCCCTATTGGATTCGGGACCAAGAGGGAAGACTAGTAAGGATAGAGAATCCTCAAGACATAGAGTTGGATATTTGTGTAAACATCATGGACTCTCCACAAGAGGATCAGAATTCTCAACACGGTCAAGGGGATAATCCAAATGCATATCTATCCATGAGGGATAGAATGCACCCACCAAGGATGAGTGCACCCTCATGCATCGTACCTCCTCTTGAGCAGCTGATTATAAGGCCCCATATTGTGCCCCTTCTACCAAATTTCCATGGAATGGAGAGTGAGAACCCATATGCCCACATAAAGGAGTTTGAGGAGGTGTGCAATACCTTTAGAGAAGGAGGAGCTTCAATAGACTTGATGAGACTCAAGCTATTCCCTTTTACTTTGAAGGACAAGGCAAAAATATGGCTTAACTCTTTAAGGCCAAGGAGCATAAGGAATTGGGTTGATCTTCAGGCCAAATTTTTGAAGAAATTTTTCCCCACCCATAGGACCAATGGGTTGAAGAGATAAATCTCAAACTTTTCTGCAAAAGAAAATGAGAAGTTCTATGAATATTGGGAAAGGTATATGGAGGCCAACAATGCTTGTCCTCATCATGGCTTTGATACATGGCTCTTGGTGTGCTATTTTTATGATGGGATGTCTTCCTCCATGAAGCAAATTCTTGAAACCATGTGTGGGGGAGATTTTATGAGTAAGAATCCGGAAGAAGCCATGGACTTTTTAAGTTATGTATCTGAGGTATCAAGAGAATGGGATGAGCCCAACTCAAGAGAAATGGGAAAAATGAAAGCTCCTGTAAATCCAAAGGGTGGAATGTACATGTTAAGTGAGGACATGGACATGAAAGCTAAGGTGGCAACAATAGCAAGGAGGTTGGAAGAACTTGAGTTGGAAAAAATGCATGAAGTCCAAGCAATTTCCGAGACACAAGCCCATGTCATGCCATGCACCATTTGCCAATCATGTGATCATGTGGTAGATGAGTGCCCAACCATCCCAGCTGTGAGGGAAATGTTAGGTGATCAAGCCAATGTTGTGGGGCAATTTAGGCCCAATAACAATGCACCTTATGGAAACACCTATAATTCAAGCTGGAGAAACCATCCAAATTTTTCTTGGAAACCAAGGCCACCTCCATACCAATCACAAGTCCAAAACTAAGCACCTCAACAAACCTCTTCAGTGGAGCAAGCCATTTTGAACCTAAGTAAAGTCATGGGTGACTTCGTGGGTGAACAAAAGGCAATCAACTCCCAATTGCACCAAAAGATTGAAAATGTTGAGAGTTCTCAAATTAAGAGAATGGATGGGATGCAAAATGATCTATCTCAGAAGATAGATAATATTCAATACTCCATCTCTAGGCTTACCAACCTCAACACACTTAATGAGAAAGGAAAGTTTCCCTCTCAACCAAGCCAAAATCCAAAGGGTGTTCATGAAGTTGAAACCTAAGATGGGGAGTCTTCAAAGTTGAGGGAGGTCAAAGCTGTGATCACCTTGAGGAGTGGGAAGGAGGTTGATCAACCCTTGCCTAAGGTGAGGCAAGATGAAGAACTCATGTCAAGGAGAACCTTGGTTAAAGAGAGCATTAACCAAGAAGAGAAGAGTGGGGAGAAAAATGCATCTAAATCAAGCATTGAAGAAGAGCCAAGGATAGTGATTAAAGAGGATATGATGAAGAAACATATGCCTCCCCCTTTTCCTCAAGCTTTACATGGAAAGAAGGGAATCAAGAATTCATAAGAAATTCTTGAAGTTTTGAGACAAGTGAAGGTGAATATACCCTTGATATGATCAAGCAAGTCCCCACCTATGCAAAATTTTTAAAGGACTTGTGCACGGTCAAGAGAGGGTTACATGTGACAAAGAAGGCATTCCTTACTGAGCAAGTAAGTGCCATCATTCAGAGTAAGTCTCCAGTTAAGTACAAAGATCCGGGATGTCCCACCATTTCAGTCAACATTGGAGGGACACATGTGGAGAAGGCTTTACTAGACTTGGGGGCAAGTGTGAATTTGCTCCCATACTCTGTGTACAAGCAACTGGGACTTGGAGGATTGAAGCCCACAACCATCACCCTCTCCTTAGCTGATAGGTCAATCAAAATCCCAAGGGGGGTGATAGAGGATGTTCTAGTTCAAGTGGACAAATTCTACTATCCCGTGGATTTTGTGGTGCTTGATACCGATCCCACTGTTAAGGAAGCAAATTATGTGCCAATCATCCTTGGGAGACCTTTTCTAGCTACCTCCAATGCCATCATCAATTGTAGGAATGGGGTGATGCAGCTCACATTTGGAAACATGACCTTGGAATTAAACATATTCCACCTATGCAAGAGGCATCTTCACCCCGAAGAGGAGGAAGGATTGGAGGAGGTGTGCTTGATCAACACTTTGGTTGAAGAGCATTGTGACAAGAATTTAGAAGAGGGCTTGAACGAAAGCCTTGGAGTGCTTGAAGAAGGGTTACTTGAACCCTCTGATATGTTAGCCATCATGTCTCCTTGGAGGAGACGGGAAGAGATCTTACCACTGTTCAATAAGGAGGACTCACAAGGAGCAACCACGGAGGACCCTTCAAAGCTTGTTTTAAAGCCACTTCCTGTTGATTTGAAGTATGCATATTTGGAGGAAGATGAGAAATGTCCAGTGGTGATTTCTTCAACTCTCACAAGTGATCAAGAGGGTAGTCTTTTGGGAGTCCTCAGAAAATGCAAAAAAGCCATTGGATGGCAAATTTCTGATCTGAAAGGGATTAGTCCTTTGGTATGCACCCACCATATCTGCATAAAGGAAGATGCAAAACCAGTGAGGCAACCTTAGAGGAGGTTGAATCCTCACATGCAAGAAGTGGTGAGGGGTGAAGTTCTGAAGCTACTTCAAGCAGGGATCATATATCCCATTTTAGATAGCTTGTGGGTGAGCCCAACCCAAGTAGTCCCAAAGAAATCTGGAATTATTGTGATCTAGAATGAGAAAGGGGAGGAAGTCTCTACACGTCTTACCTCAGGATGGAGGGTGTGTATAGACTACAGGAGGTTGAATTCAGTGACTAGGAAGGACCATTTCCCATTGCCTTTCATGGACCAAGTCCTTAAGAGAGTCTCAGGGCATCCTTTCTACTGTTTTTTGGATGGTTACTCGGGGTACTTCCAAATAGAGATTGATTTGGAAGATCAAGAAAAGACAACCTTCACTTGCCCCTTTGGTACTTTTGCTTATAGGAGGATGCCCTTTGGTCTATGTAATGCACCTGCAACTTTCCAAAAATGTATGCTAAGCATCTTCAGTGATATGGTGGAGCGCATCATGGAAGTCTTCATGGATGACATCACTGTATATGGAGGTTCTTATAAGGAGTGTTTGTTGCATTTAGAAGCTGTGCTCCAAAGATGTATTGAGAAAGACCTAGTGCTAAATTGGGAGAAGTGCCATTTTATGGTACAACAAGGAATTGTCTTAGGACATATAATCTCCAAGAATGGCATTGAGGTAGATAAGGCAAAGGTGGAGCTAATTGTTAAGTTGCCACCTCCCACAAATGTTAAAGGAATTAGGCAATTCCTAGGACATGCCAGGTTCTATAGGAGGTTCATTAAGGATTTCTCAAAAATCTCAAAACCTCTTTGTGAACTCTTGGTAAAGGATGCCAAGTTTATGTGGGATGAGAAATGTCAGAAGAGTTTTGAGGAACTGAAGAAATTCCTCACAACTGCACTAATAGTGAGAGCCCCAAATTGGAAATTACCTTTTGAGGTAATGTGTAATGCAAGTGATCTTGCTATGGGGGTTGTTTTGGGGCAAAGAGAAGATGGGAAGCCCTATGTGATTTATTATGCAAGCAAAACTTTGAATGAGGCTCAAAGGAACTACACAACTACTGAGAAGGAGTTGTTGGTAGTAGTTTTTGCCTTGGATAAGTTTCGTACCTATTTGGTAGGATCCTTTATAGTGGTGTTCACTGACCATTTTGCTTTGAAGTACTTGCTAACCAAGCAAGATGCCAAGGCAAGATTGATAAGATGGATCCTTTTGCTTCAAGAATTCAATCTCCAAATCCGGGATAAAAAGGGAGTAGAAAATGTGGTAGCTGACCACTTGTCAAGACTTGTGATAGCACATGACTCACATGGTCTACCTATCAACGATGACTTCCCTGAGGAGTCTCTCATGTCCATAGAGGTAGCTCCATGGTATTCTCACATTACAAATTACTTGGTTACTGGAGAAGTTCCAAGTGAGTGGAGTGCCCAAGACAAGAAGCATTTCTTTGCTAAGATCCATGCCTATTATTGGGAGGAGCCTTTTCTCTTCAAATATTGTGCGGATCAAATCATAAGGAAATGTGTTCCTGAACAAGAGCAATTAGGAATTCTATCCCATTGTCATGATAGTGCATGTGGAGGTCATTTTGCCTCCCAGAAAACAGCCATGAAAGTGGTCCAATTAGGTTTTTGGTGGCCCTCTCTTTTCAAGGATGCCCACTCTATGTGCAAGGGATGTGATCGGTGTCAAAGGCTAGGGAAGCTAACACGCCGGAATATGATGCCCTTGAACCCCATTTTGATAGTGGATGTCTTTGACGTTTGGGGGATAGACTTCATGGGACCATTTCCAATGTCATTTGGACACTCCTACATTTTGGTGGGAGTGGATTATGTCTCTAAGTGGGTAGAAGCAATCCCATGTAGGAGCAATGATCATAAGGTGGTTCTCAAATTTCTCAAGGAGAACATCTTTTCAAGGTTTGGAGTGCCTAAGGCCATTATAAGTGATGGAGGAACCCACTTTTTCAATAAGCCTTTTGAGACTCTTCTAGCCAAATATGGGGTCAAGCACAAGGTAGCTACACCTTATCACCCTCAAACAAGTGGCCAAGTTGAGTTAGCCAACCGGGAAATCAAGAATATTCTGATGAAGGTGGTGAATATGAATAGGAAGGATTGGTCTATTAAGCTCCTGGATTCATTATGGGCTTATAGGACTGCTTATAAAACCATTCTTGGAATGTCTCCTTATCGCCTTGTTTATGGCAAAGCGTGCCATCTCCCTGTGGAGATTGAATATAAAGCATGGTGGGCAATCAAGAAGCTCAACATGGATTTGACAAAAGCCGGGTTAAAGAGATGTTTGGATTTGAACGAATTAGAGGAAATGAGGAATGATGCTTACCTCAATTCAAAAATTGCAAAAGAGAGGTTGAAGAAATGGCATGATCAGTTGGTAAATCAGAAGAATTTTACCAAGGGACAAAGAGTCTTGCTTTATGACTCTAAACTTCATCTTTTTTCGGGAAAATTGAAATCAAGGTGGATGGGTCCTTTCATAATTCATGATGTGCAATCAAACGGAGCAGTGGAACTACTCAACTTCAAGAGCACTCGAACTTTCAAAGTGAATGGCCATCGTCTCAAGCCCTATATGGAATCATTTTCCCGAGACAAGGAGGAATTCATCCTCCTTGATCCTCCTCTAACATGAAAACACTCAGTTCATGGTTGAACTTAGTCTCTTCAAAGACTAAAAAGTTCATCCTCTTTTTGTTTCTTTTTGAGTTTTCTTGTGTTTATGTGTGTTTTGATTTTTATTTTTTGACTTTAATTTCATTCTAATGTGGTTTGAATTGGTTTTTGTGTTAACATGCAGGTAGGAAAGCTTAAAGAATGAAGTCAACGGGAAAACAAGGGAAAACAGGGGAAAAAAGCAAGACACAGCAAAATTCACACCACTCAATTCTCCGGTGTAAAATTCGCACAACACTACCCCCTTGTGCGAATTTGCTTTTGTGTGTATTTTTCAAAAAGCATGCTCTCGGTCCCTACCCAAAAACTCAGTGCGAAAATGCACAGGAATGCGAACCTTGTGCGAAATTGCCATTATGACTGTTTTTTTCAAAAAGCATGCTCTCGGTCTTGGAAAATCACAAGAATGCGAAAATTTCGCACTTCACTATTCACCTTGTGCGAAATTCACAATTTTTCTTTAA
The DNA here is from genome assembly GCA_030254885.1 of Vitis rotundifolia. NCBI lineage: Eukaryota > Viridiplantae > Streptophyta > Magnoliopsida > Vitales > Vitaceae > Vitis > Vitis rotundifolia. Next base: position 289,767 of record JARBHA010000043.1, on the reverse strand, counting down.
AAGCCGATTGCCCTTTGTAAATTCTAAGCTTCTTCTTCTTCAATCCTCTTAACACCGAGCTCCCCACTCCTTTCCATCCACAAGGTCCTCTCCTTCATCATCTCCCATCCTCAATCCCACCATGGACGGCCATTTCAAAAGCTTCCTTCCATAGCCGCAGCTCCACACCATTCATAACAGTCCATGACTTTCATTTTCAGCTTTTTCTCCTCTTTCCACCATAAAAAACCCTTCATTTCTTCACTCAACACTCCAAATCCATCCCTAAACCCAACCCAACCTTGATTTTTCAAAACCAAAACCCTAAACTAAGGATTCCAAGCCACGGTTTCTTCATAAGAAACCCATTTCCGCCGCCATGGGAGCTTCAAAATTCTTCATTTTCTTCTTGTAAAGCTCCCATTTCTAAGCTTGCCCACCATGAAAAATCCCTTTCCTACCTCAACTACCAATTCCCACCCTCAAAAACCAAAAATTTTTGCCATTTGAAAGAATCACAAAATTCGCATCTTGCACAAGTGAATAGTGCATTGTGCGAAATTCGCACAACTACTATTCACCTTGTGCGAAATTCGCACTACCCCTCCTTTGGTGCGAAATTCGCACCACCCTTCCCCTTGTGCGAATTTTTAGGATCTTTCACCCCTACCCTCCCCAATCCCAAGCTTCTGAGCCTAATTTCCTTCCTCCATTCTGCCTAAGACCCGAGGAGGCTATGCCTCAGCTCCCCAGAGCAGTCATAGACCTGCCCCTGTGCGGGCCCCGCCAGGTGCACCCCCACATTTACCTGATTCTGCCCCTCAGCGCAGATACCATACGAGGAGAGCAGCTGCCACGCCTATGGCCCCTACTCAGATTCCAGCTAGGAGTCCTCCTACAAAGAAGGTCAAGACTTTAGAGCTAGGAGAGTCCTCCAAAGCAGCTCGAGATTCACAGTCTCAGCCTCCTCCCACCAGACGCCCTATCCTTCCCAGTTCGCCCATTGAGGGCAACTCCGATTGCCGAGCGAGAGCATTCGATGATGAGGTATATTTTGATCACTCTATTTTGCGACAGCAGCTTGAGTTGGGGGATTCATATCGCCTACTTGAGAGGTACCATCTTGTACCCTTTATGACTCCACCACAGTTCTTTTATCCTCGAGTAGCTATAGACTTTTACCAGTCTATGACTACTAGTGGCGTCCCGACACCCGCCTTGATCCTTTTTACCATTGATGGACGCCAGGGTATTTTGGGGGCTAGACAGATTGCTGAGGCTTTTCATATCCCTTATGCACCAGCAGATCCAGCTGCATTTAGACGCTGGGCCCCACTTTCTGAGTGGGACATGGTTAGTATACTATCTCGAGGGACATCTTCAGACAGGGTCATTATGAGGAGGGAGCTTCCCCCTGGGATGCTCCTAGTTGATGTGGTGCTTCGCACCAATCTTTTTCCTCTTTAGCATAGAGTGCAGAGGCGAGGGGCCATTCTAGAGGTATTATTCCGTATCTCTGAGGGCTACTACTTTGGCCCCCATCATTTGATTATGGCTTCCCTCCTCTATTTTGAGGAGAAGGTGCATAAGAGGCGTCTTATGAGGGCAGACACCATTCCTTTACTTTTCCCTCGGCTGCTATGCCATGTTCTGGCGCATATGGGTTTTCCTGCAGACCCTCATTCTGAGACCCGCCGCCATTGTGGAGAGAGCTTCTCTCTTGACCAATGGAATCAGGTATTGCTCCATCAGCATTCCCCAGAACTTCCCGAGCCAAGGGAAGTTCCTCCACAGCCCGTACCAGAGGCAGCATCGTCTGATGCCCCACCTGCTGTTTCTCCTACCCCAGAGCCGCCCATTACTATCCCTGGTGCAGAGTATCGAGACTTGCTCGCTTCTTTCCAAACTCTGACCACTACTAAGACGGCCATTATGGAGCGGATGGACCACTTCGAGCTTCAACAGGACTAGCAGACTCTCATTCTCCGTGAGATTCAGCAGCACCTCGGTCTTTTGCCACCTGTTGCTCCTGTGCCATCAGAGCCTTCTGCTCCAGCTGCTGATGCTACACCTGTAGCAGTCCCTTCCACAGTTGTAGCTGAGGACCCCTCTTATCCACCAGAGGAGCCTACTACTTGATCATACGATCACTCCTGTCCCTTTTTGTTTTGTATCTATATTCTATGTTTTTTTGGATGTGTTATATATTTTGGACCACTTTTATACTGGGATTGGATGTATTCCATGTTTATCTTGTATATTGTACTCTCTCAGTTTATATAGACATCCTCCTTTTTGAGTATTTTAGCTATTCCTTTTTATTTCCTCTAATCATCACTCATATGATATTTCTTTTTTCTTATGCAACATGTGGTTTCTCCTGTTCATTCAGAGTCCCTTATTATCAGGAGGTATCACTTCCTCCCTTGTTATTATCTCTTGCTTTTGGAACATTGAGGACAATGTTCATCTTAGTTGGGGGGGAGAGTTGAGGAAGTAATTTGTTGGATTTTTGGTTAAGTTATTTTGCTAACAAGTTTTTTTGCAAACTCTCTTTGTTTCTCAAAGATAAACTCTCAAAAGTAAATGGGAGAAATTAAATTCTTATCCTATTGCCATAGTCTCAAAGTTTGTATTATGCTTATTAAAGTTGATAAATTGTTGAAGCTCCTTTTGATTTCAATATTAAGTCTTCCACTCTAATCTTTTCACACACTGAACACATTAGATTCCAATTATAAGATGGAAAACTTGCTCACCCCCTAAACTTAGGAAATTTTCGACTTGGTGCCTTTGACCTCATTCTGTTAGTGTTGGGACACCTTATAAAAGGCCAATGTGTCTTATGAAAAAAAAAATTTTGCTTCACTTGCTTTGAAACCCGAGTAAGGTCCGAGGGGTATATGGTGAAAATCTTTGAAGCCTAGTGCCCTAAGCCTTTATTGGTTGGGAGTCACCGACCTCACTGCTCGTTACATGGGTGGATAGGTGGAGAGTAAATAAAAATAAAAATAAAAATAATAATAAATAAATAAATAAACAGAAAAAAAAAAAGGTGCGTTCTTAGCCTTTTATATGGGGGTTAGTGTTGCTAAAGTTAGAGAAAAACCTTAGTTGGGGGGGAGAATATAGTTAGACATACTATAACTGGAAGCTAAGCACCTTAACACTTAGATTTTTGTGGAAAATTAAGAGTTGGTCCTTTGGGAGTGGAAATTATTTTGGTACTCAAATTTGCATAATGCCCACTCTTTGCATGTTGTGATAGGTAAGTTATTTGATGACTCTTGTTGATAATTGAGTTTTATATCCTTGACTTGCCATGTGAGAGTTTGATCCAATCATGCCACTTGATTATTTTTTGGAGTGATCAGCATGATTTTGTAAATTATTATATTATCTATTTTTCTTTCTTCTTCTCTCCTTCATTGCTCAGGGACTAGCAATGTGTTAGTTGGGGGGAGTGATTACTACCCAAAAAGTGCTATTTTGCACCTTTAATTCATTATGTTTTAAGCACTTTTGTGTAGTAGTTCTCCATTTTTGTTCCAATTGCCATGTTAAGGACCCAGCAATGACTTCTAATCATATTTGTGGCTAGTTTTAGTGTTTTGACAGCTTTTTGGATCATTAAGGCAAGCCAAGTAAAGGAGAGAAGCAAAGAGGAAAACAGAGGACTGTAGCTGCAGTCTTCTCTCCCATTTTTAGAGCACTTTTCAAAGTTCATTTTCTAAATTCTATATACCGTTGGCAAGCTCTAGAAGTCAAGAATCCAACGCTTCAAACCGTGTACGATTTGGAGCTGAAATGAGGAAGATATGGCCTTCGGAAGACAACTGTGTCAAGCTGAGAGAGAATTTCGCACCAGCTTATCCAAGTGCGAATTTCGCACCAGCCCATGCGACTTTGGTGCGAAATCTCCTCTGTTCTGCCGACTCCACATAAGATCTTTTCTTCTGTATTTTTTGATGTAAATTCCTTTCTTATCCCTGTATTTAGCCAATCACAGGCTTTGCTTTGTAAAGACTATAAGAGGGGTGGAAATCATCTCTCGAAGACATGTATGTATATTTTACACTTAGAAAAATATTCCTCGGGAGAAAATACAGAGCTCTCTTTGCTTTCCTTTTCTCTTTTCTATTTTTCTTTTTCTTGGAAGCCAAACAACCTCTGAGGATGTTTTCCCAGAGGATGAGAGGCTAAACCTTTAGTTTCTTGGAGTGAAGGAAGCTAGGTGAAAAGTCTAGATGCAAAAGTGGAAAACTCTCGTGCCTTAAATACAGGTAGTTGGAGTTCATAAATGGCTTTTAAACCTAAAGTTTTGCTTTAAATCCCTTAGAATCACTTTGAATGGCCAATACATAATAAGCTTTTAGGTCTCTGTGGATACTTATTGCTAGATCCACATAAGACCATTAGTTATCATGTACGAGCCATTGGAAAGTGGCTCAAGGTGAAGACCCATAGTGCCTAAAGCCATTAATGGAACTTGACTACCATTTCTATTGATTTTTTATGGATTAAATCTTCATTGTTAAACCTATACCGGTTCGGGAAACAACCATCCTTTATGTTGTTTTCCCCAATGCGAGGAGAAAAATCCGGAATTTCCCACTTTGCACTCTGAACTTGATCCTAGCAACCTTTAGCTCTGAGAGACTTTCTTTCTTCCATTTTTACCTAGTTATATGTTAGTTTAGTTTCAAACACCACTTTCAAAAGAAATTTTATTTTCTTTTAAACTTTAAGTTTTTGACAAAGGAAATCATCAGATTCAAATTCTAATCTTGAGTCTATCACTGGTAGAGTGAAAACCCATCCCAGAGTTCGACCCTAGAACTGCAATACTATAGTAGCTTTGCTACGCTAGTATGAGGTAATAGGTTTTATAAATATTTTTTATTAAAATACTCGACTAGGCCTTCGATAAGAAAGTTCGTACCCACTCTAACAAAGTCCGTACCCTCTCTAGCAAAGTTTGTACACTCTCTCACAAAGTTCGTACCCACTCTGACAAAGTTCGTAACCACTTTAACAAAATTCATACCCTCTCTAACAAAGTTCCTACCCTCTCTAAGAAAGTTCGTACCCACTCTAACAAAGTTCGTACCCTCTCTAAAAAATTTCGTACCCTCTCTAACAAAGTTCGTACCCTCTCTCACAAAGTTCCTAACCTCTCTAACAATGTTCGTACCCACTCTAACAAAGTTCGTACCCTCTCTAACAAAGTTCGTACCCTCTCTAACAAAGTTCGTACACACTCTAGCAAAGTTCGTACCCTCTCCAACAAAGTTCGTACCCACTCTAGCAAAGTTCGTACCCTCACTAACAAAGTTCGTACCCACTCTGAATAAGTTCGTAACCTCTTTAACAAAGTTCATACCCTCTCTAACAAAGTTCGTACCCACTCTAACAAAGTTCGTACCCTCTCTAAAAAATTTCGTACCCTCTCTAACAAAGTTCGTACCCTCTCTCACAAAGTTCCTAACCTCTCTAACAATGTTCGTACCCACTCTAACAAAGTTCGTACCCTCTCTAACAAAGTTCGTACCCTCTCTAACAAAGTTCGTACACACTCTAGCAAAGTTCGTACCCTCTCCAACAAAGTTCGTACCCACTCTAGCAAAGTTCGTACCCTCACTAACAAAGTTCGTACCCACTCTGAATAAGTTCGTAACCTCTTTAACAAAGTTCATACCCTCTCTAACAAAGTTCGTACCCACTCTAACAAAGTTCGTACCCTTTCCAACAATGTTCATACCCACTCTAACAAAGTTCGTACCCTCACTAACAATGTTCGTACCCTCTCTCACAATGTTCGTACCCACTTTAACAATGTTCATACCCACTCTGACAAAGTTCGTACCCTCTCTAAAAAAGTTTGGACTCTCTCTGACAAAGTTCGTAACCCCTCTCACAAAGTTCTTACCCTCTCTAAGAAAGTTCGTACCATCACTAAGAAAGTTCGTACCATTTGTGACAAAGTTCGTACACTCTCTGACAAAGTTCGTACCCTCTCTGACAAAGTCCGTACCCTCTCTGACAAAGTCCGTACCCTCTCTGACAAATTTCGTACCCTCTCTCATAAAGATCGTACCCACTCTGACAAAGTTCGTAACCTCTTTAAAAAAGTTCCTACTCTCTTTAACAAAGTTCGTACCATCTCTCACAAAGTTCGTACCCACTCTAACAAAGCTCGTACCCTCTCTTACAAAGTTCGTACCCTCTCTGACAAAGTTCGTACCCACTCTGACAAAGTTCGTACCCTCTCTAAGAAAGTTCGTACCCACACTAACAAAGTTGGTACCCTCTCTCACAATGTTCGTACCCACACTAACAAAGTTTGTACCCTCTCTAACAAAATTCGTACCCTCTCTAACAAAGTTCGTGCCCGCTCTAGCAAAGTTCGTACCCACTCTATCAAAGTCCGTACCCTCTCTGATAAATTTCGTACCCTCTCTAACAAAGATCGTACCCACTCTGACAAAGTTACTAACCTCTTTAAAAAAGTTCCTACCCTCTTTAACAAAGTTCGTACCCTCTCTCACAAAGTTCGTACCCACTCTAACAAAGCTCGTACCCTCTCTTACAAAGTTGGTACCCTCTCTGACAAAGTTCGTACCCACTCTGACAAAGTTCGTACCGTCTCTAAGAAAGTTCGTACCCTTTGTCACAAAGTTCGTACACTCTCTGACAAAGTTCGTACCCTCTATAAGAAAGTTCGTACCCTTTGTGACAAAGTTCGTACCCTCTATGACAAAGTTTGTATTCTCTCTGACAAATTTCGTACCCCCTCTAACAAAGATCGTACCCACTCTGACAAAGTTCGTAACCTCTTTAACAAAGTTCCTACCCTCTTTAACAAAGTTCCTACCCTCTTTAAAAAAGTTCGTACCCTCTCTAACAAAGTTGGTACCCTCTCTAACAAAGTTAGTACCCTCTATAAAAAAGCTCGTACGCACTCTAACAATGTTTGTACCCTCTCTCACAAAGTTCGTACCCTCTAAATTAAAATTCGTACCCACTCTAACAAAGTTCGTACCCTCTATAACAAAGTTCGTACCCTCTTTAACAAAGTTTGTACCCTCTCTGACAATGTTCGTACCCACTCTAACAAATTTCGTACCCTCTCTCATAAAGTTCGTACCCACTTTGACAAAGTTCGTATCCTCTTTAACAAAAATCCTACCCCCTTTAATAAAGTTCGTACCCTCTCTCACAAAGTTCGTACCCACTCTAACAAAGTTCGTACCCACTTTAACAAAGGTCGTACCCTTGCAAAGAAAGTTCGTACCCTTTCTACGAAAGTTCGGACACTGTCTGATAAAGTTCGTACCCTCTCTGACCAAGTTCATACCCACTCTGACAAAGTTCGTACCCTCTATAACAAAGTTCGTACCCACTCTCACAAAGTTCGTACCCTTTCTAAACAAGTTTGGACTCTCTCTGACAAAGTTCGTAACCCCTCTCACAAAGTTCTTACCCTCTCTAAGAAAGTTCGTACCATTTGTGACAAAGCTCGTACACTCTCTGACAAAGTTCGTACCCTCTCTGACAAAGTGCGTACCCTCTCTGACAAATTTCGTACCGTCTAACATAAAGATCGTACCCACTCTAACAAAGTTCGTAACCTCTTTAAAAAAGTTCCTACCCTATATAACAAAGTTCGTACCCTCTCTCACAAAGTTCGTACCCACTCTAACAAAGCTCGTACCCTCTCTTACAAAGTTGGTACCCTCTCTAACAAAGTTCGTACCCTCTCTGACAAAGTTCGTATCCACTCTGACAAAGTTCGTACCCTTTCTAAAAAAGATCGTACTCTTTGTCACAAAGTTCGTACACTCTCTGACAAAGTTCGTACCCACTCTAACAAAGTTTGTACCCTCTCTCACAAAGTTCGTACCCTCTAAATTAAAATTCGTACCCACTCTAACAAAGTTCGTACCCTCTATAATAAAGTTGGTACCCTCTCTAACAATGTTCGTACCCACTCTAACAAAGTTCGTACCCACTCTAACAAAGTCCGTACCCACTCTAACAAAGTTCGTACCCACTCTAACAAATTTCGTACCCTCTCTAACAGAGATCGTACCCACTCTGACAAAGTTCGTCACCTCTTTAACAAAGTTCCTACCCTCTTTAAAAAAGTTCGTACCCTCTCTCACAAAGTTCGTACCCTCTCTAACAAAGTTGGTACCCTCTCTAACAAAGTTAGTACCCTCTATAACAAAGTTCGAACCCACTATAACAAAGTTTGTACCCTCTCTCACAAAGTTGGTACCCTCTAAATTAAAATTCGTACCCACTCTAACAAAGTTCGTGCCCTATCTAACAAAGTTGGTACCCTCTCTAACAATGTTCGTACCCACTCTAACAAAGTTCGTACCCACTATAACAAAGTTCGTACCCTCTCTAACAAAGTTCGTACCCACTCTCACAAAGTTCGTACCCTTTCTAAAAAAGTTTGGACTCTCTCTGACAAAGTTCGTAACCCCTCTCACAAAGTTCATACCCTCTCTAAGAAAGTTCGTACCATTTGTGACAAAGCTCGTACACTCCCTGACAAAGTTCGTACCCACTCTGACAAAGTGCGTACCCTCTCTGACAAATTTCGTACCGTCTAACATAAAGATCGTACCCACTCTAACAAAGTTCGTAACCTCTTTAAAAAAGTTCCTACCCTATATAACAAAGTTCGTACCCTCTCTCACAAAGTTCGTACCCACTCTAACAAAGCTCGTACCCTCTCTTACAAAGTTGGTACCTTCTCTAACAAAGTTCGTACCCTCTCTGACAAAGTTCGTATCCACTATGACAAAGTTCGTACCCTTTCTAAGAAAGTTCGTACTCTTTGTCACAAAGTTCGTACACTCTCTGACAAAGTTCGTACCCTCTCTAACAAAGTTTGTACCCTCTCTCACAAAGTTCGTACCCTCTAAATTAAAATTCGTACCCGCTCTAACAAAGTTCGTACCCTCTATAATAAAGTTGGTACCCTCTCTAACAATGTTCGTACCCACTCTAACAAAGTTCGCACCCATTCTAACAAAGTTCGTACCCACTCTAACAAAGTTCGTACCCTCTCTCAGAAAGTTCGTACCCACTCTAAGAAAGTTCGTACCCTCTCTCACAAAGTTCGTACCCTTTCTAACAAAGTTCGTACCCACTCTAATAAAATTCGCACCCTCTCTAACAAAGTTCGTACCCACTCTAACAAAGTTCGTACCCTCTCTCACAAAGTTCGTACCCTCTCTCACAAAGTTCGTACGCACTCTAACAAAGTTCGTACCCTCTCTAACAAAGTTCGTACCTTTTCTAACAAAGTTCGTACCCACTCTAACAAAGTTCGTACCCTCTCTAACAAAGTTCGTACCCTCTCTGACAAAGTTCGTACCCACTCTAACAAAGTTCGTACCCATTGTGACAAAGTTCGTACCCTCTCTAACAAATTTCGTACTCTCTCTAACAGAGCTCGTACCCACTTTGACAAAGTTCGTAACCCCTTTAACAAAGTTCCTACCCTCTATAAAAAACTTCGTACCCTCTCTCACAAAGTTCGTACCCTCTCTAACAAAGTTGGTACCCTCTCTAACAAAGTGAGTACCCTCTATAACAAAGTTCGAACCCACTCTAACAAAGTTTGTACCCTCTCTCACAAAGTTGGAACCCTCTAAATTAAAATTCGTACCCACTCAAACAAAGTTCGTGCCCTATCTAACAAAGTTGGTACCCTCTCTAACAATGTTCGTACCCATTCTAACAAAGTTCGTACCCACTATAACAAAGTTCGTACCCTCTCTAACAAAGTTCGTACCCACTCTCACAAAGTTCGTACCCTTTCTAAAAAAGTTTGGAGTCTCTCTGACAAAGTTCGTAACCCCTCTCACAAAGTTCTTACCCTCTCTAAGAAAGTTCGTACCATTTGTGACAAAGCTCGTACACTCTCTGACAAAGTTCGTACCCTCTCTGACATAGTGCATACCCTCTCTGACAAATTTCGTACCGTCTAACATAAAGATCGTACCCACTCTAACAAAGTTCCTAACCTCTTTAGAAAAGTTCCTACCCTCTATAACAAAGTTCGTACCCTCTCTCACAAAGTTCGTACCCACTCTAACAAAGCTCGTACCCTCTCTTACAAAGTTGGTACCCTCTCTAACAAAGTTCGTACCCTCTCTGACAAAGTTCGTATCCACTCTAACAAAGTTCGTACCCTTTCTAAGAAAGTTCGTACTCTTTGTCACAAAGTTCGTACACTCTCTGACAAAGTTCGTACCCACTCTAACAAAGTTTGTACCCTCTCTCACAAAGTTCGTACCCTCTAAATTAAAATTCGTACCCACTCTAACAAAGGTCGTACCCTCTCTCACAAAGTTCGTACCCTCTCTGACAAAGTTCGTACCCTCTCTAACAAAGTTCGTAGCCATTCTAACAAAGTTCGTACCCATTGTGACAAACTTCGTACCCTCTCTAACAGAGATCGTACCCACTCTGACAAAGTTCGTAACCTCTTTAACAAAGTTCCTACCCTCCTTAAAAAAGTTCGTACCCTCTCTCACAAAGTTCGTACCCTCTCTAACAAAGTTGGTACCCTCTCTAACAAAGTTTGTACCCTCTATAACAAAGTTCGAACCCACTCTAACAAAGTTTGTACCCTCTCTCACAAAGTTGGTACCCTGTAAATTAAAATTCGTACCCACTCTAACAAAGTTCGTGCCCTATCTAACAAAGTTGGTACCCTCTCTAACAAAGTTCGTACCCTCTCTCACAAAGTTCGTACCCACTCTAACAAAGCTCGTACCCTCTCTTACAAAGTTGGTACCCTCTCTAACAAAGTTCGTACCCTCTCTGACAAAGTTCGTATCCACTCTGACAAAGTTCGTACCCTTTCTAAGAAAGTTCGTACTCTTTGTCAAAAAGTTCGTACACTCTCTGACAAAGTTCGTACCCACTCTAACAAAGTTTGTACCCTCTCTCACAAAGTTCGTACCCTCTAAATTAAAATTCGTACCCACTCTAACAAAGTTCGTACCCTCTATAACAAAGTTGGTACCCTCTCTAACAATGTTCGTAGCCACTCTAACAAAGTTCGTACCCACTCTAACAAAGTTCGTGCCCACTCTAACAAAGTTCGTACCCTCAATAATAAAGTGGGTACCCTCTCTAACAAAGTTCGTACCCACTCTAACAAAGTTCATACCCACTCTAACAACGTTCGTACCCTCTCTCACAAAGTTCGTACCCTCTCTCACAAAGTTCGTACCCTCTATAATAAAGTTGGTACCCTCTCTAACAATGTTCGTACCCACTCTAACAAAGTTCGTACCCACTCTAACAAAGTTCGTACCCTCTATAATAAAGTTGGTACCCTCTCTAACAAAGTTCGTACCCACTCTAACAAAGTTCGTACCCACTCGAACAACGTTCGTACCCTCTCTCACAAAGTTCGTACCCTCTCTCACAAAGTTCGTACCCACTCTAACAAAGTTCGTACCCTCTCTAACAACGTTCGTACCCACTCTAACAAAGTTCGTACCCTCTCTAACAAAGTTCGTACCCTTTCTAACAAAGTTCGTACCCACTCTAACAAAGTTCGTACCCTCTATAATAAAGTTGGTACCGTCTCTAACAATGTTCGTACCCTCTCTAACAAAGTTCGTACCCTCTCTGACAAAGTTCGTATCCACTCTGACAAAGTTCGTACCCTTTCTAAGAAAGTTCGTACTCTTTGTCACAAAGTTCGTACACTCTCTGACAAAGTTCGTACCCACTCTAACAAAGTTTGTACCCTCTCTCACAAAGTTCGTACCCTCTAAATTAAAATTCGTACCCACTCTAACAAAGTTCGTACCCTCAATAATAAAGTTGGTACCCTCTCTAACAAAGTTCGTACCCACTCTAACAAAGTTCATACCCACTCTAACAACGTTCGTACCCTCTCTCACAAAGTTCGTACCCTCTATAATAAAGTTGGTACCCTCTCTAACAATGTTCGTACCCACTCTAACAAAGTTCGTACCCACTCTAACAAAGTTCGTACCCTCTATAATAAAGTTGGTACCCTCTCAAACAAAGTTCGTACCCAGTCTAACAAAGTTCGTACCCACTCGAACAACGTTCGTACCCTCTCTCACAAAGTTCGTACCCTCTCTCACAAAGTTCGTACCCACTCTAACAAAGTTCGTACCCTCTCTAACAAAGTTCGTACCCTCTCTCACAAAGTTCGTACCCACTCTAACAAAGCTCATACCCTCTCTTACAAAGTTGGTACCCTCTCTAACAAAGTTCGTACCCTCTCTGACAAAGTTCGTATCCACTCTGACAAAGTTCGTACCCTTTCTAAGAAAGTTCGTACTCTTTGTCACAAAGTTCGTACACTCTCTGAAAAAGTTCGTACCCACTCTAACAAAGTTTGTACCCTCTCTCACAAAGTTCGTACCCTCTAAATTAAAATTCGTACCCACTCTAACAAAGTTCGTACCCTCTATAATAAAGTTGGTACCCTCTCTAACAATGTTCGTAGCCACTCTAACAAAGTTCGTACCCACTCTAACAAAGTTCGTACCCTCTACAATAAAGTTGGTACCCTCTCTAACAAAGTTCGTACCCACTCTAACAAAGTTCGTACCCACTCGAACAACGTTCGTACCCTCTCTCACAAAGTTCGTACCCTCTCTCACAAAGTTCGTACCCACTCTAACAAAGTTCGTACCCTCTCTAACAAAGTTCGTACCCTTTCTAACAAAGTTCGTACCCACTCTAACAAAGTTCGTACCCTCTATAATAAAGTTGGTACCGTCTCTAACAATGTTCGTACCCTCTCTAACAAAGTTCGTACCCTCTCTGACAAAGTTCGTATCCACTCTGACAAAGTTCGTACCCTTTCTAAGAAAGTTCGTACTCTTTGTCACAAAGTTCGTACACTCTCTGACAAAGTTCGTACCCACTCTAACAAAGTTTGTACCCTCTCTCACAAAGTTCGTACCCTCTAAATTAAAATTCGCACCCACTCTAACAAAGTTCGTACCCTCAATAATAAAGTTGGTACCCTCTCTAACAAAGTTCGTACCCACTCTAACAAAGTTCATACCCACTCTAACAACGTTCGTAACCCCTCTCACAAAGTTCTTACCCTCTCTAAGAAAGTTCGTACCATTTGTGACAAAGCTCGTACACTCTCTGACAAAGTTCGTACCCTCTCTGACATAGTGCATACCCTCTCTGACAAATTTCGTACCGTCTAACATAAAGATCGTACCCACTCTAACAAAGTTCCTAACCTCTTTAGAAAAGTGCCTACCCTCTATAACAAAGTTCGTACCCTCTCTCACAAAGTTCGTACCCACTCTAACAAAGCTCGTACCCTCTCTTACAAAGTTGGTACCCTCTCTAACAAAGTTCGTACCCTCTCTGACAAAGTTCGTATCCACTCTAACAAAGTTCGTACCCTTTCTAAGAAAGTTCGTACTCTTTGTCACAAAGTTCGTACACTCTCTGACAAAGTTCGTACCCACTCTAACAAAGTTTGTACCCTCTCTCACAAAGTTCGTACCCTCTAAATTAAAATTCGTACCCACTCTAACAAAGGTCGTACCCTCTCTCACAAAGTTCGTACCCTCTCTGACAAAGTTCGTACCCTCTCTAACAAAGTTCGTAGCCATTCTAACAAAGTTCGTACCCATTGTGACAAACTTCGTACCCTCTCTAACAGAGATCGTACCCACTCTGACAAAGTTCGTAACCTCTTTAACAAAGTTCCTACCCTCCTTAAAAAAGTTCGTACCCTCTCTCACAAAGTTCGTACCCTCTCTAACAAAGTTGGTACCCTCTCTAACAAAGTTTGTACCCTCTATAACAAAGTTCGAACCCACTCTAACAAAGTTTGTACCCTCTCTCACAAAGTTGGTACCCTGTAAATTAAAATTCGTACCCACTCTAACAAAGTTCGTGCCCTATCTAACAAAGTTGGTACCCTCTCTAACAAAGTTCGTACCCTCTCTCACAAAGTTCGTACCCACTCTAACAAAGCTCGTACCCTCTCTTACAAAGTTGGTACCCTCTCTAACAAAGTTCGTACCCTCTCTGACAAAGTTCGTATCCACTCTGACAAAGTTCGTACCCTTTCTAAGAAAGTTCGTACTCTTTGTCACAAAGTTCGTACACTCTCTGACAAAGTTCGTACCCACTCTAACAAAGTTTGTACCCTCTCTCACAAAGTTCGTACCCTCTAAATTAAAATTCGTACCCACTCTAACAAAGTTCGTACCCTCTATAACAAAGTTGGTACCCTCTCTAACAATGTTCGTAGCCACTCTAACAAAGTTCGTACCCACTCTAACAAAGTTCGTGCCCACTCTAACAAAGTTCGTACCCTCAATAATAAAGTGGGTACCCTCTCTAACAAAGTTCGTACCCACTCTAACAAAGTTCATACCCACTCTAACAACGTTCGTACCCTCTCTCACAAAGTTCGTACCCTCTCTCACAAAGTTCGTACCCTCTATAATAAAGTTGGTACCCTCTCTAACAATGTTCGTACCCACTCTAACAAAGTTCGTACCCACTCTAACAAAGTTCGTACCCTCTATAATAAAGTTGGTACCCTCTCTAACAAAGTTCGTACCCACTCTAACAAAGTTCGTACCCACTCGAACAACGTTCGTACCCTCTCTCACAAAGTTCGTACCCTCTCTCACAAAGTTCGTACCCACTCTAACAAAGTTCGTACCCTCTCTAACAACGTTCGTACCCACTCTAACAAAGTTCGTACCCTCTCTAACAAAGTTCGTACCCTTTCTAACAAAGTTCGTACCCACTCTAACAAAGTTCGTACCCTCTATAATAAAGTTGGTACCGTCTCTAACAATGTTCGTACCCTCTCTAACAAAGTTCGTACCCTCTCTGACAAAGTTCGTATCCACTCTGACAAAGTTCGTACCCTTTCTAAGAAAGTTCGTACTCTTTGTCACAAAGTTCGTACACTCTCTGACAAAGTTCGTACCCACTCTAACAAAGTTTGTACCCTCTCTCACAAAGTTCGTACCCTCTAAATTAAAATTCGTACCCACTCTAACAAAGTTCGTACCCTCAATAATAAAGTTGGTACCCTCTCTAACAAAGTTCGTACCCACTCTAACAAAGTTCATACCCACTCTAACAACGTTCGTACCCTCTCTCACAAAGTTCGTACCCTCTATAATAAAGTTGGTACCCTCTCTAACAATGTTCGTACCCACTCTAACAAAGTTCGTACCCACTCTAACAAAGTTCGTACCCTCTATAATAAAGTTGGTACCCTCTCAAACAAAGTTCGTACCCAGTCTAACAAAGTTCGTACCCACTCGAACAACGTTCGTACCCTCTCTCACAAAGTTCGTACCCTCTCTCACAAAGTTCGTACCCACTCTAACAAAGTTCGTACCCTCTCTAACAAAGTTCGTACCCTCTCTCACAAAGTTCGTACCCACTCTAACAAAGCTCATACCCTCTCTTACAAAGTTGGTACCCTCTCTAACAAAGTTCGTACCCTCTCTGACAAAGTTCGTATCCACTCTGACAAAGTTCGTACCCTTTCTAAGAAAGTTCGTACTCTTTGTCACAAAGTTCGTACACTCTCTGAAAAAGTTCGTACCCACTCTAACAAAGTTTGTACCCTCTCTCACAAAGTTCGTACCCTCTAAATTAAAATTCGTACCCACTCTAACAAAGTTCGTACCCTCTATAATAAAGTTGGTACCCTCTCTAACAATGTTCGTAGCCACTCTAACAAAGTTCGTACCCACTCTAACAAAGTTCGTACCCTCTACAATAAAGTTGGTACCCTCTCTAACAAAGTTCGTACCCACTCTAACAAAGTTCGTACCCACTCGAACAACGTTCGTACCCTCTCTCACAAAGTTCGTACCCTCTCTCACAAAGTTCGTACCCACTCTAACAAAGTTCGTACCCTCTCTAACAAAGTTCGTACCCTTTCTAACAAAGTTCGTACCCACTCTAACAAAGTTCGTACCCTCTATAATAAAGTTGGTACCGTCTCTAACAATGTTCGTACCCTCTCTAACAAAGTTCGTACCCTCTCTGACAAAGTTCGTATCCACTCTGACAAAGTTCGTACCCTTTCTAAGAAAGTTCGTACTCTTTGTCACAAAGTTCGTACACTCTCTGACAAAGTTCGTACCCACTCTAACAAAGTTTGTACCCTCTCTCACAAAGTTGGTACCCTGTAAATTAAAATTCGTACCCACTCTAACAAAGTTCGTGCCCTATCTAACAAAGTTGGTACCCTCTCTAACAAAGTTCGTACCCTCTCTCACAAAGTTCGTACCCACTCTAACAAAGCTCGTACCCTCTCTTACAAAGTTGGTACCCTCTCTAACAAAGTTCGTACCCTCTCTGACAAAGTTCGTATCCACTCTGACAAAGTTCGTACCCTTTCTAAGAAAGTTCGTACTCTTTGTCACAAAGTTCGTACACTCTCTGACAAAGTTCGTACCCACTCTAACAAAGTTTGTACCCTCTCTCACAAAGTTCGTACCCTCTAAATTAAAATTCGTACCCACTCTAACAAAGTTCGTACCCTCTATAACAAAGTTGGTACCCTCTCTAACAATGTTCGTAGCCACTCTAACAAAGTTCGTACCCACTCTAACAAAGTTCGTGCCCACTCTAACAAAGTTCGTACCCTCAATAATAAAGTGGGTACCCTCTCTAACAAAGTTCGTACCCACTCTAACAAAGTTCATACCCACTCTAACAACGTTCGTACCCTCTCTCACAAAGTTCGTACCCTCTCTCACAAAGTTCGTACCCTCTATAATAAAGTTGGTACCCTCTCTAACAATGTTCGTACCCACTCTAACAAAGTTCGTACCCACTCTAACAAAGTTCGTACCCTCTATAATAAAGTTGGTACCCTCTCTAACAAAGTTCGTACCCACTCTAACAAAGTTCGTACCCACTCGAACAACGTTCGTACCCTCTCTCACAAAGTTCGTACCCTCTCTCACAAAGTTCGTACCCACTCTAACAAAGTTCGTACCCTCTCTAACAACGTTCGTACCCACTCTAACAAAGTTCGTACCCTCTCTAACAAAGTTCGTACCCTTTCTAACAAAGTTCGTACCCACTCTAACAAAGTTCGTACCCTCTATAATAAAGTTGGTACCGTCTCTAACAATGTTCGTACCCTCTCTAACAAAGTTCGTACCCTCTCTGACAAAGTTCGTATCCACTCTGACAAAGTTCGTACCCTTTCTAAGAAAGTTCGTACTCTTTGTCACAAAGTTCGTACACTCTCTGACAAAGTTCGTACCCACTCTAACAAAGTTTGTACCCTCTCTCACAAAGTTCGTACCCTCTAAATTAAAATTCGTACCCACTCTAACAAAGTTCGTACCCTCAATAATAAAGTTGGTACCCTCTCTAACAAAGTTCGTACCCACTCTAACAAAGTTCATACCCACTCTAACAACGTTCGTACCCTCTCTCACAAAGTTCGTACCCTCTATAATAAAGTTGGTACCCTCTCTAACAATGTTCGTACCCACTCTAACAAAGTTCGTACCCACTCTAACAAAGTTCGTACCCTCTATAATAAAGTTGGTACCCTCTCAAACAAAGTTCGTACCCAGTCTAACAAAGTTCGTACCCACTCGAACAACGTTCGTACCCTCTCTCACAAAGTTCGTACCCTCTCTCACAAAGTTCGTACCCACTCTAACAAAGTTCGTACCCTCTCTAACAAAGTTCGTACCCTCTCTCACAAAGTTCGTACCCACTCTAACAAAGCTCATACCCTCTCTTACAAAGTTGGTACCCTCTCTAACAAAGTTCGTACCCTCTCTGACAAAGTTCGTATCCACTCTGACAAAGTTCGTACCCTTTCTAAGAAAGTTCGTACTCTTTGTCACAAAGTTCGTACACTCTCTGAAAAAGTTCGTACCCACTCTAACAAAGTTTGTACCCTCTCTCACAAAGTTCGTACCCTCTAAATTAAAATTCGTACCCACTCTAACAAAGTTCGTACCCTCTATAATAAAGTTGGTACCCTCTCTAACAATGTTCGTAGCCACTCTAACAAAGTTCGTACCCACTCTAACAAAGTTCGTACCCTCTACAATAAAGTTGGTACCCTCTCTAACAAAGTTCGTACCCACTCTAACAAAGTTCGTACCCACTCGAACAACGTTCGTACCCTCTCTCACAAAGTTCGTACCCTCTCTCACAAAGTTCGTACCCACTCTAACAAAGTTCGTACCCTCTCTAACAAAGTTCGTACCCTTTCTAACAAAGTTCGTACCCACTCTAACAAAGTTCGTACCCTCTATAATAAAGTTGGTACCGTCTCTAACAATGTTCGTACCCTCTCTAACAAAGTTCGTACCCTCTCTGACAAAGTTCGTATCCACTCTGACAAAGTTCGTACCCTTTCTAAGAAAGTTCGTACTCTTTGTCACAAAGTTCGTACACTCTCTGACAAAGTTCGTACCCACTCTAACAAAGTTTGTACCCTCTCTCACAAAGTTCGTACCCTCTAAATTAAAATTCGTACCCACTCTAACAAAGTTCGTACCCTCAATAATAAAGTTGGTACCCTCTCTAACAAAGTTCGTACCCACTCTAACAAAGTTCATACCCACTCTAACAACGTTCGTAACCCCTCTCACAAAGTTCTTACCCTCTCTAAGAAAGTTCGTACCATTTGTGACAAAGCTCGTACACTCTCTGACAAAGTTCGTACCCTCTCTGACATAGTGCATACCCTCTCTGACAAATTTCGTACCGTCTAACATAAAGATCGTACCCACTCTAACAAAGTTCCTAACCTCTTTAGAAAAGTTCCTACCCTCTATAACAAAGTTCGTACCCTCTCTCACAAAGTTCGTACCCACTCTAACAAAGCTCGTACCCTCTCTTACAAAGTTGGTACCCTCTCTAACAAAGTTCGTACCCTCTCTGACAAAGTTCGTATCCACTCTAACAAAGTTCGTACCCTTTCTAAGAAAGTTCGTACTCTTTGTCACAAAGTTCGTACACTCTCTGACAAAGTTCGTACCCACTCTAACAAAGTTTGTACCCTCTCTCACAAAGTTCGTACCCTCTAAATTAAAATTCGTACCCACTCTAACAAAGGTCGTACCCTCTCTCACAAAGTTCGTACCCTCTCTGACAAAGTTCGTACCCTCTCTAACAAAGTTCGTAGCCATTCTAACAAAGTTCGTACCCATTGTGACAAACTTCGTACCCTCTCTAACAGAGATCGTACCCACTCTGACAAAGTTCGTAACCTCTTTAACAAAGTTCCTACCCTCCTTAAAAAAGTTCGTACCCTCTCTCACAAAGTTCGTACCCTCTCTAACAAAGTTGGTACCCTCTCTAACAAAGTTTGTACCCTCTATAACAAAGTTCGAACCCACTCTAACAAAGTTTGTACCCTCTCTCACAAAGTTGGTACCCTGTAAATTAAAATTCGTACCCACTCTAACAAAGTTCGTGCCCTATCTAACAAAGTTGGTACCCTCTCTAACAAAGTTCGTACCCTCTCTCACAAAGTTCGTACCCACTCTAACAAAGCTCGTACCCTCTCTTACAAAGTTGGTACCCTCTCTAACAAAGTTCGTACCCTCTCTGACAAAGTTCGTATCCACTCTGACAAAGTTCGTACCCTTTCTAAGAAAGTTCGTACTCTTTGTCACAAAGTTCGTACACTCTCTGACAAAGTTCGTACCCACTCTAACAAAGTTTGTACCCTCTCTCACAAAGTTCGTACCCTCTAAATTAAAATTCGTACCCACTCTAACAAAGTTCGTACCCTCTATAACAAAGTTGGTACCCTCTCTAACAATGTTCGTAGCCACTCTAACAAAGTTCGTACCCACTCTAACAAAGTTCGTGCCCACTCTAACAAAGTTCGTACCCTCAATAATAAAGTGGGTACCCTCTCTAACAAAGTTCGTACCCACTCTAACAAAGTTCATACCCACTCTAACAACGTTCGTACCCTCTCTCACAAAGTTCGTACCCTCTCTCACAAAGTTCGTACCCTCTATAATAAAGTTGGTACCCTCTCTAACAATGTTCGTACCCACTCTAACAAAGTTCGTACCCACTCTAACAAAGTTCGTACCCTCTATAATAAAGTTGGTACCCTCTCTAACAAAGTTCGTACCCACTCTAACAAAGTTCGTACCCACTCGAACAACGTTCGTACCCTCTCTCACAAAGTTCGTACCCTCTCTCACAAAGTTCGTACCCACTCTAACAAAGTTCGTACCCTCTCTAACAACGTTCGTACCCACTCTAACAAAGTTCGTACCCTCTCTAACAAAGTTCGTACCCTTTCTAACAAAGTTCGTACCCACTCTAACAAAGTTCGTACCCTCTATAATAAAGTTGGTACCGTCTCTAACAATGTTCGTACCCTCTCTAACAAAGTTCGTACCCTCTCTGACAAAGTTCGTATCCACTCTGACAAAGTTCGTACCCTTTCTAAGAAAGTTCGTACTCTTTGTCACAAAGTTCGTACACTCTCTGACAAAGTTCGTACCCACTCTAACAAAGTTTGTACCCTCTCTCACAAAGTTCGTACCCTCTAAATTAAAATTCGTACCCACTCTAACAAAGTTCGTACCCTCAATAATAAAGTTGGTACCCTCTCTAACAAAGTTCGTACCCACTCTAACAAAGTTCATACCCACTCTAACAACGTTCGTACCCTCTCTCACAAAGTTCGTACCCTCTATAATAAAGTTGGTACCCTCTCTAACAATGTTCGTACCCACTCTAACAAAGTTCGTACCCACTCTAACAAAGTTCGTACCCTCTATAATAAAGTTGGTACCCTCTCAAACAAAGTTCGTACCCAGTCTAACAAAGTTCGTACCCACTCGAACAACGTTCGTACCCTCTCTCACAAAGTTCGTACCCTCTCTCACAAAGTTCGTACCCACTCTAACAAAGTTCGTACCCTCTCTAACAAAGTTCGTACCCTCTCTCACAAAGTTCGTACCCACTCTAACAAAGCTCATACCCTCTCTTACAAAGTTGGTACCCTCTCTAACAAAGTTCGTACCCTCTCTGACAAAGTTCGTATCCACTCTGACAAAGTTCGTACCCTTTCTAAGAAAGTTCGTACTCTTTGTCACAAAGTTCGTACACTCTCTGAAAAAGTTCGTACCCACTCTAACAAAGTTTGTACCCTCTCTCACAAAGTTCGTACCCTCTAAATTAAAATTCGTACCCACTCTAACAAAGTTCGTACCCTCTATAATAAAGTTGGTACCCTCTCTAACAATGTTCGTAGCCACTCTAACAAAGTTCGTACCCACTCTAACAAAGTTCGTACCCTCTACAATAAAGTTGGTACCCTCTCTAACAAAGTTCGTACCCACTCTAACAAAGTTCGTACCCACTCGAACAACGTTCGTACCCTCTCTCACAAAGTTCGTACCCTCTCTCACAAAGTTCGTACCCACTCTAACAAAGTTCGTACCCTCTCTAACAAAGTTCGTACCCTTTCTAACAAAGTTCGTACCCACTCTAACAAAGTTCGTACCCTCTATAATAAAGTTGGTACCGTCTCTAACAATGTTCGTACCCTCTCTAACAAAGTTCGTACCCTCTCTGACAAAGTTCGTATCCACTCTGACAAAGTTCGTACCCTTTCTAAGAAAGTTCGTACTCTTTGTCACAAAGTTCGTACACTCTCTGACAAAGTTCGTACCCACTCTAACAAAGTTTGTACCCTCTCTCACAAAGTTCGTACCCTCTAAATTAAAATTCGTACCCACTCTAACAAAGTTCGTACCCTCAATAATAAAGTTGGTACCCTCTCTAACAAAGTTCGTACCCACTCTAACAAAGTTCATACCCACTCTAACAACGTTCGTACCCTCTCTCACAAAGTTCGTACCCTCTCTCACAAAGTTCGTACCCTCTATAATAAAGTTGGTACCCTCTCTAACAATGTTCGTACCCACTCTAACAAAGTTCGTACCCACTCTAACAAAGTTCGTACCCTCTATAATAAAGTTGGTACCCTCTCTAACAAAGTTCGTACCCAGTCTAACAAAGTTCGTACCCACTCGAACAACGTTCGTACCCTCTCTCACAAAGTTCGTACCCTCTCTCACAAAGTTCGTACCCACTCTAACAAAGTTCGTACCCTCTCTAACAAAGTTCGTACCCTTTCTAACAAAGTTCGTACCCACTCTAACAAAGTTCGTACCCTCTATAATAAAGTTGGTACCCTCTCTAACAATGTTCGTACCCACTCTAACAAAGTTCGTACCCACTCTAACAAAGTCCGTACCCACTCTAACAAAGTTCGTACCCTCTCTAACAAATTTCGTACCCTCTATAACAGAGATCGTACCCACTCTGACAAAGTTCGTCACCTCTTTAACAAAGTTCCTACCCTCTTTAAAAAAGTTCGTACCCTCTCTCACAAAGTTCGTACCCTCTCTAACAAAGTTGGTACCCTCTCTAACAAAGTTAGTACCCTCTATAACAAAGTTGGAACCCACTATAACAAAGTTTGTACCCTCTCTCACAAAGTTGGTACGCTCTAAATCAAAATTCGTACCCACTCTAACAAAGTTCGTGCCCTATCTAACAAAGTTGGTACCCTCTCTAACAATGTTTGTACCCACTCTAACAAAGTTCGTACCCACTATAACAAAGTTCGTACCCTCTCTAACAAAGTTCGTGCCCACTCTCACAAAGTTCGTACCCTTTCTAAAAAAGTTTGGACTCTCTCTGACAAAGTTCGTAACCCCTCTCACAAAGTTCATACCCTCTCTAAGAAAGTTCGTACCATTTGTGACAAAGCTCGTACACTCTCTGACAAAGTTCGTACCCTCTCTGACAAAGTGCGTACCCTCTCTGACAAAGTGCGTACCCTCTCTGACAAATTTCGTATAGTCTATCATAAAGATCGTACCCACTCTAACAAAGTTCGTAACCTCTTTAAAAAAGTTCCTACCCTCTATAACAAAGTTCGTACCCTCTCTCACAAAGTTCGTACCCACTCTAACAAAGCTCGTACCCTCTCTTACAAAGTTGGTACCCTCTCTAACAAAGTTCGTACCCTATCTGACAAAGTTCGTATCCACTATGACAAAGTTCGTACCCTTTCTAAGAAAGTTCGTACTCTTTGTCACAAAGTTCGTACACTCTCTGACAAAGTTCGTACCCTCTCTAACAAAGTTTGTACCCTCTCTCACAAAGTTCGTACCCTCTAAATTAAAATTCGTACCCACTCTAACAAAGTTCGTACCCTCTATAATAAAGTTGGTACCCTCTCTAACAATGTTCGTAGCCACTCTAACAAAGTTCGTACCCACTCTAACAAAGTTCGTACCCTCTACAATAAAGTTGGTACCCTCTCTAACAAAGTTCGTACCCACTCTAACAAAGTTCGTACCCACTCGAACAACGTTCGTACCCTCTCTCACAAAGTTCGTACCCTCTCTCACAAAGTTCGTACCCACTCTAACAAAGTTCGTACCCTCTCTAACAAAGTTCGTACCCTTTCTAACAAAGTTCGTACCCACTCTAACAAAGTTCGTACCCTCTATAATAAAGTTGGTACCGTCTCTAACAATGTTCGTACCCTCTCTAACAAAGTTCGTACCCTCTCTGACAAAGTTCGTATCCACTCTGACAAAGTTCGTACCCTTTCTAAGAAAGTTCGTACTCTTTGTCACAAAGTTCGTACACTCTCTGACAAAGTTCGTACCCACTCTAACAAAGTTTGTACCCTCTCTCACAAAGTTCGTACCCTCTAAATTAAAATTCGTACCCACTCTAACAAAGTTCGTACCCTCAATAATAAAGTTGGTACCCTCTCTAACAAAGTTCGTACCCACTCTAACAAAGTTCATACCCACTCTAACAACGTTCGTACCCTCTCTCACAAAGTTCGTACCCTCTCTCACAAAGTTCGTACCCTCTATAATAAAGTTGGTACCCTCTCTAACAATGTTCGTACCCACTCTAACAAAGTTCGTACCCACTCTAACAAAGTTCGTACCCTCTATAATAAAGTTGGTACCCTCTCTAACAAAGTTCGTACCCAGTCTAACAAAGTTCGTACCCACTCGAACAACGTTCGTACCCTCTCTCACAAAGTTCGTACCCTCTCTCACAAAGTTCGTACCCACTCTAACAAAGTTCGTACCCTCTCTAACAAAGTTCGTACCCTTTCTAACAAAGTTCGTACCCACTCTAACAAAGTTCGTACCCTCTATAATAAAGTTGGTACCCTCTCTAACAATGTTCGTACCCACTCTAACAAAGTTCGTACCCACTCTAACAAAGTCCGTACCCACTCTAACAAAGTTCGTACCCTCTCTAACAAATTTCGTACCCTCTATAACAGAGATCGTACCCACTCTGACAAAGTTCGTCACCTCTTTAACAAAGTTCCTACCCTCTTTAAAAAAGTTCGTACCCTCTCTCACAAAGTTCGTACCCTCTCTAACAAAGTTGGTACCCTCTCTAACAAAGTTAGTACCCTCTATAACAAAGTTGGAACCCACTATAACAAAGTTTGTACCCTCTCTCACAAAGTTGGTACGCTCTAAATCAAAATTCGTACCCACTCTAACAAAGTTCGTGCCCTATCTAACAAAGTTGGTACCCTCTCTAACAATGTTTGTACCCACTCTAACAAAGTTCGTACCCACTATAACAAAGTTCGTACCCTCTCTAACAAAGTTCGTGCCCACTCTCACAAAGTTCGTACCCTTTCTAAAAAAGTTTGGACTCTCTCTGACAAAGTTCGTAACCCCTCTCACAAAGTTCATACCCTCTCTAAGAAAGTTCGTACCATTTGTGACAAAGCTCGTACACTCTCTGACAAAGTTCGTACCCTCTCTGACAAAGTGCGTACCCTCTCTGACAAAGTGCGTACCCTCTCTGACAAATTTCGTATAGTCTATCATAAAGATCGTACCCACTCTAACAAAGTTCGTAACCTCTTTAAAAAAGTTCCTACCCTCTATAACAAAGTTCGTACCCTCTCTCACAAAGTTCGTACCCACTCTAACAAAGCTCGTACCCTCTCTTACAAAGTTGGTACCCTCTCTAACAAAGTTCGTACCCTATCTGACAAAGTTCGTATCCACTATGACAAAGTTCGTACCCTTTCTAAGAAAGTTCGTACTCTTTGTCACAAAGTTCGTACACTCTC
The DNA here is from genome assembly GCA_030254885.1 of Vitis rotundifolia. Taxonomy (NCBI): domain Eukaryota; kingdom Viridiplantae; phylum Streptophyta; class Magnoliopsida; order Vitales; family Vitaceae; genus Vitis; species Vitis rotundifolia. The sequence continues at coordinate 264,596 of JARBHA010000043.1, read as the reverse complement.
TGACAAAGTTCGTACCCTCTCTAACAAAGTTTGTACCCTCTCTCACAAAGTTCGTACCCTCTAAATTAAAATTCGTACCCGCTCCAACAAAGTTCGTACCCTCTATAATAAAGTTGGTACCCTCTCTAACAATGTTCGTACCCACTCTAACAAAGTTCGCACCCATTCTAACAAAGTTCGTACCCACTCTAACAAAGTTCGTACCCTCTCTCAGAAAGTTCGTACCCACTCTAACAAAGTTCGTACCCTCTCTCACAAAGTTCGTACCCTCTATAATAAAGTTGGTACCCTCTCAAACAAAGTTCGTACCCAGTCTAACAAAGTTCGTACCCACTCTAACAAAGTTCGTACCCTCTCTAACAAAGTTCGTACCCTCTCTGACAAAGTTCGTACCCACTCTAACAAAGTTCGTACCCATTGTGACAAAGTTCGTACCCTCTCTAACAAATTTCGTACTCTCTCTAACAGAGCTCGTACGCACTTTGACAAAGTTCGTAACCTCTTTAACAAAGTTCCTACCCTCTTTAAAAAACATCGTACCCTCTCTCACAAAGTTCGTACCCTCTCTAACAAAGTTGGTACCCTCTCTAACAAAGTGAGTACCCTCTATAACAAAGTTCGAACCCACTCTAACAAAGTTTGTACCCTCTCTCACAAAGTTGGTACCCTTTAAATTAAAATTCGTACCCACTCTAACAAAGTTCGTACCCTCTATAATAAAGTTGGTACCCTCTCTAACAATGTTCGTACCCACTCTAACAAAGTTCGTACCCACTCTAACAAAGTTCGTACCCACTCTAACAACATTCGTACCCTCTCTCACAAAGTTCGTACCGTCTCTCACAAAGTTCGTACCCACACTAACAAAGTTCGTACCCTCTCTAACAAAGTTCGTACCCTTTCTAACAACGTTCGTAACCACTCTAACAAAGTTCGTACCCTCTCTAACAAAGTTCGTACCCACTCTAACAAAGTTCGTACCCTCTCTCACAAAGTTCGTACCCTCTCTCACAAAGTACGTACCCACTCTTACAAAGTTCGTACCCTCTCTAACAAAGTTCGTACCCTTTCTAACAAAGTTCGTACCCACTCTAACAAAGCTCGTACCCTCTCTAACAAAGTTGGTACCCTCTCTAACAAAGTGAGTACCCTCTATAACAAAGTTCGAACCCACTCTAACAAAGTTTGTACCCTCTCTCACAAAGTTGGTACCCTTTAAATTAAAATTCGTACCCACTCTAACAAAGTTCGTACCCTCTATAATAAAGTTGGTACCCTCTCTAACAATGTTCGTACCCACTCTAACAAAGTTCGTACCCACTCTAACAAAGTTCGTACCCACTCTAACAACATTCGTACCCTCTCTCACAAAGTTCGTACCGTCTCTCACAAAGTTCGTACCCACACTAACAAAGTTCGTACCCTCTCTAACAAAGTTCGTACCCTTTCTAACAACGTTCGTAACCACTCTAACAAAGTTCGTACCCTCTCTAACAAAGTTCGTACCCACTCTAACAAAGTTCGTACCCTCTCTCACAAAGTTCGTACCCTCTCTCACAAAGTACGTACCCACTCTTACAAAGTTCGTACCCTCTCTAACAAAGTTCGTACCCTTTCTAACAAAGTTCGTACCCACTCTAACAAAGCTCGTACCCTCTCTAACAAAGTTGGTACCCTCTCTAACAAAGTGAGTACCCTCTATAACAAAGTTCGAACCCACTCTAACAAAGTTTGTACCCTCTCTCACAAAGTTGGTACCCTTTAAATTAAAATTCGTACCCACTCTAACAAAGTTCGTACCCTCTATAATAAAGTTGGTACCCTCTCTAACAATGTTCGTACCCACTCTAACAAAGTTCGTACCCACTCTAACAAAGTTCGTACCCACTCTAACAACATTCGTACCCTCTCTCACAAAGGTCGTACCGTCTCTCACAAAGTTCGTACCCACACTAACAAAGTTCGTACCCTCTCTAACAAAGTTCGTACCCTTTCTAACAACGTTCGTAACCACTCTAACAAAGTTCGTACCCTCTCTAACAAAGTTCGTACCCACTCTAACAAAGTTCGTACCCTCTCTCACAAAGTTCGTACCCTCTCTCACAAAGTACGTACCCACTCTTACAAAGTTCGTACCCTCTCTAACAAAGTTCGTACCCTTTCTAACAAAGTTCGTACCCACTCTAACAAAGCTCGTACCCTCTCTAACAAAGTTGGTACCCTCTCTAACAAAGTGAGTACCCTCTATAACAAAGTTCGAACCCACTCTAACAAAGTTTGTACCCTCTCTCACAAAGTTGGTACCCTTTAAATTAAAATTCGTACCCACTCTAACAAAGTTCGTACCCTCTATAATAAAGTTGGTACCCTCTCTAACAATGTTCGTACCCACTCTAACAAAGTTCGTACCCACTCTAACAAAGTTCGTACCCACTCTAACAACATTCGTACCCTCTCTCACAAAGTTCGTACCGTCTCTCACAAAGTTCGTACCCACACTAACAAAGTTCGTACCCTCTCTAACAAAGTTCGTACCCTTTCTAACAACGTTCGTAACCACTCTAACAAAGTTCGTACCCTCTCTAACAAAGTTCGTACCCACTCTAACAAAGTTCGTACCCTCTCTCACAAAGTTCGTACCCTCTCTCACAAAGTACGTACCCACTCTTACAAAGTTCGTACCCTCTCTAACAAAGTTCGTACCCTTTCTAACAAAGTTCGTACCCACTCTAACAAAGCTCGTACCCTCTCTTACAAAGTTGGTACCCTCTCTAACAAAGTTCGTACCCTATCTGACAAAGTTCGTATCCACTATGACAAAGTTCGTACCCTTTCTAAGAAAGTTCGTACTCTTTGTCACAAAGTTCGTACACTCTCTGACAAAGTTCGTACCCTCTCTAACAAAGTTTGTACCCTCTCTCACAAAGTTCGTACCCTCTAAATTAAAATTCGTACCCGCTCCAACAAAGTTCGTACCCTCTATAATAAAGTTGGTACCCTCTCTAACAAAGTTCGTACCCTCTCTCACAAAGTTCGTACCCTCTCTCACAAAGTTCGTACCCTTTCTCACAAAGTTCGTACGCACTCTAACAAAGTTCGTACCCTCTCTAACAAAGTTCGTACCCTTTCTAACAAAATTCGTACCCACTCTAACAAAGTTCGTACCCTCTCTAACAAAGTTCGTACCCTCTCTGACAAAGTTCGTACCCACTCTAACAAAGTTCGTACCCATTGTGACAAAGTTCGTACCCTCTCTAACAAATTTCGTACTCTCTCTAACAGAGCTCGTACCCACTTTGACAAAGTTCGTAACCTCTTTAACAAAGTTCCTACCCTCTTTAAAAAACTTCGTACCCTCTCTCACAAAGTTCGTACCCTCTCTAACAAAGTTGGTACCCTCTAAATTAAAATTCGTACCCACTCTAACAAAGTTCGTACCCTCTATAATAAAGTTGGTACCCTCTCTAACAATGTTCGTACCCACTCTAACAAAGTTCGTACCCACTCTAACAAAGTTCGTACCCACTCTAACAACGTTCGTACCCTCTCTCACAAAGTTCGTACCGTCTCTCACAAAGTTCGTACCCACACTAACAAAGTTCGTACCCTCTCTAACAAAGTTCGTACCCTTTCTAACAAAGTTCGTAACCACTCTAACAAAGTTCGTACCCTCTCTAACAAAGTTCGTACCCACTCTAACAAAGTTCGTACCCTCTCTCACAAAGTTCGTACCCTCTCTCACAAAGTACGTACCCACTCTTACAAAGTTCGTACCCTCTCTAACAAAGTTCGTACCCTTTCTAACAAAGTTCGTACCCACTCTAACAAAGTTCGTACCCTCTGTAACAAAGTTCCTACCCTCTCTGACAAAGTTCGTACCCTCTCTGACAAAGTTCGTACCCTCTCTAACAAAGTTCGTACCCACTCTCAGAAAGTTCGTACCCATCGTGACAAACTTCGTACCCTCTCTAACAGAGATCGTACCCACTCTGACAAAGTTCGTAACCTCTTTAACAAAGTTCCTACCCTCTTTTCAAAAGTTCGTACCCTCTCTCACAAAGTTCGTACCCTCTCTAACAAAGTTGCTACCCTCTCTAACAAAGTTAGTACCCTCTATAACAAAGTTCGAACCCACTTTATCAAAGTTTGTACCCTCTCTCACAAAGTTGGTACCCTCTAAATTAAAATTCGTACCCACTCTAACAAAGTTCGTGCCCTATCTAACAAAGTTGGTACCCTCTCTAACAATGTTTGTACCCACTCTAACAAAGTTCGTACGCACTATAACAAAGTTCGTACCCTCTCTAACAAAGTTCGTACCCTCTCTCACAAAGTGCGTACCCTGTCTGACTAATATCGTACCGTCTAACATAAAGATCGTACCCACTCTAACAAAGTTCGCAACCTCTTTAAAAAAGTTCCTACCCTCTATAACAAAGTTCGTAATCTCTCTCACAAAGTTCGTACCCACTCTAACAAAGCTCGTACCCTCTCTTACAAAGTTGGTACCCTCTCTAACAAAGTTCGTACCCTCTCTGACAAAGTTCGTATCAACTCTGACAAAGTTCGTACCCTTTCTAAGAAAGTTCGTACTCTTTGTCACAAAGTTCGTACACCCTCTGACAAAGTTCGTACCCACTCTAACAAAGTTTGTACCCTCTCTCACAAAGTTCGTACCCTCTGAATTAAAATTCGTACCCACTCTAACAAAGTTCGTACCCTCTATAATAAAGTTAGTACCCTCTCTAACAATGTTCGTACCCACTCTAACAAAGTTCGTACCCACTCTAACAAAGTTCGTACCCACTCTAACAACGTTCGTACCCTCTCTCACAAAGTTCGTACCGTCTCTCACAAAGTTCGTACCCACACTAACAAAGTTCGTACCCTCTCTAACAAAGTTTGTACCCTTTCTAACAAAGTTCGTACCCACTCTAACAAAGTTCGTACCCTCTCTAACAAAGTTCGTACCCACTCTAACAAAGTTCGTACCCTCTCTCACAAAGTTCGTACCCTCTCTCACAAAGTACGTACCCACTCTAACAAAGTTCGTACCCTCTCTAACAAAGTTCGTACCCTTTCTAACAAAGTTCGTACCCACTCTAACAAAGTTCGTACCCTCTCAAACAAAGTTCGTACCCTCTCTCACAAAGTTCGTACCCTCTCTAACAAAGTTCGTACCCACTCTAACAAAGTTCGTACCCATTGTGACAAACTTCGTACCCTCTCTAACAGAGATCGTACCCACTCTGACAAAGTTCGTAACCTCTTTAACAAAGTTCCTACCCTCTTTAAAAAAGTTCGTACCCTCTCTCACAAAGTTCGTACCCTCTCTAACAAAGTTGGTACCCTCTCTAACAAAATTAGTACCCTCTATAACAAAGTTCGAACCCACTCTAACAAAGTTTGTACCCTCTCTCACAAAGTTGGTACCCTGTAAATTAAAATTCGTACCCACTCTAACAAAGTTCGTGCCCTATCTAACAAAGTTGGTACCCTCTCTAACAATGTTCGTACCCACTCTAACAAAGTTCATACCCACTATAACAAAGTTCGTACCCTCTCTAACAAAGTTCATACCCACTCTCACAAAGTTCGTACCCTTTCTAAAAAAGTTTGGACTCTCTCTAACAAAGTTCGTAACCCCTCTCACAAAGTTCTTACCCTCTCTAAGAAAGTTCGTACCATTTGTGATAAAGCTCGTACACTCTCTGACAAAGTTCGTACCCTCTCTGACAAAGTGCGTACCCCTCTCTGACAAATTTCATACCGTCTAACATAAAGATCGTACCCACTCTAACAAAGTTCCTAACCTCTTTAAAAAAGTTCCTACCCTCTATAACAACGTTCGTACCCTCTCTCACAAAGTTCGTACCCACTCTAACAAAGCTCGTACCCTCTCTTACAAAGTTGGTACCCTCTCTAAAAAAGTTCGTACCCTCTCTGACAAAGTTCGTATCCACTCTGACAAAGTTCGTACCCTTTCTAAGAAAGTTCGTACTCTTTGTCACAAAGTTCGTACACTCTCTGACAAAGTTCGTACCCACTCTAACAAAGTTTGTACCCTCTCTCACAAAGTTCGTACCCTCTAAATTAAAATTCGTACCCACTCTAACAAAGTTCGTACCCTCTATAATAAAGTTGGTACCCTCTCTAACAATGTTCGTACCCACTCTAACAAAGTTCGTACCCACTCTAACAAAGTTCGTACCCACTCTAACAACGTTCGTACCCTTTCTCACAAAGTTCGTACCCTCTCTCACAAAGTTCGTACCCACACTAACAAAGTTCGTACCCTCTTTAACAAAGTTTGTACCCTTTCTAACAAAGTTCGTACCCACTCTAACAAAGTTCGTACCCTCTCTAACAAAGTTCGTACCCACTCTAACAAAGTTCGTACCCTGTCTCACAAAGTACGTACCCACTCTTACAAAGTTCGTACCCTCTCTAACAAAGTTCGTACCCTTTCTAACAAAGTTCGTACCCACTCTAACAAAGTTCGTACCCTCTGTAACAAAGTTCCTACCCTCTCTGACAAAGTTCGTACCCTCTCTGACAAAGTTCGTACCCTCTCTAACAAAGTTCGTACCCACTCTCAGAAAGTTCGTACCCATCGTGACAAACTTCGTACCCTCTCTAACAGAGATCGTACCCACTCTGACAAAGTTCGTACCCTCTTTAACAAAGTTCCTACCCTCTTTTCAAAACTTCGTACCCTCTCTCACAAAGTTCGTACCCTCTCTAACAAAGTTGGTACCCTCTCTAACAAAGTTAGTACCCTCTATAACAAAGTTCGAACCCACTCTATCAAAGTTTGTACCCTCTCTCACAAAGTTGGTACCCTCTAAATTAAAATTCGTACCCACTCTAACAAAGTTCGTGCCCTATCTAACAAAGTTGGTACCCTCTCTAACAATGTTCGTACCCACTCTAACAAAGTTCGTACGCACTATAACCAAGTTCGTACCCTCTCTAACAAAGTTCGTACCCACTCTCACAAAGTTCGTACCCTTTCTAAAAAAGTTCGGACTCTCTCTGACAAAGTTCGTAACCCCTCTCACAAAGTTCTTACCCTCTCTAAGAAAGTTCGTACCATTTGTGACAAAGCTCGTACACTCTCTGACAAAGTTCGTACCCTCTCTGACAAAGTGCGTACCCTCTCTGACAAATTTCGTACCGTCTAACATAAAGATCGTACCCACTCTAACAAAGTTCTCAACCTCTTTAAAAAAGTTCCTACCCTCTATAACAAAGTTCGTACCATCTCTCACAAAGTTCGTACCCACTCTAACAAAGCTCGTACCCTTTCTTACAAAGTTGGTACCCTCTCTAACAAAGTTCGTACCCTCTCTGACAAAGTTCGTATCCACTCTGACAAAGTTCGTACCCTTTCTAAGAAAGTTCGTACTCTTTGTCACAAAGTTCGTACACTCTCTGACAAAGTTCGTACCCACTCTAACAAAGTTTGTACCCTCTCTCACAAAGTTCGTGCCCTCTAAATTAAAATTCGTACCCACTCTAACAAAGTTTGTACCCTCTATAATAAAGTTGGTACCCTCTCTAACAATGTTCGTACCCACTCTAACAAAGTTCGTACCCACTCTAACAAAGTTCGTACCCACTCTAACAACGTTCGTACCCTCTCTCACAAAGTTCGTACCCACTCTAACAAAGTTCGTACCCTCTCTAACAAAGTTCGTACCCTTTCTAACAAAGTTCGTACCCACTCTAACAAAGTTCGTACCCTCTCTAACAAAGTTCGTACCCACTCTAACAAAATTCGTACCCTCTCTAACAAAGTTCGTACCCACTATAACAAAGTTCGTACCCTCTCTAACAAAGTTCGTACCCACTCTAACAACGTTCGTACCCTCTCTCACAAAGTTCGTACCCTTTCTAAAAAAGTTTGGACTCTCTCTGACAAAGTTCGTAACCCCTCTCACAAAGTTCTTACCCTCTCTAAGAAAGTTCGTACCATTTGTGACAAAGCTCGTACACTCTCTGACAAAGTTCGTACCCTCTCTGACAAAGTGCGTACCCTCTCTGACAAATTTCGTACCGTCTAACATAAATATCGTACCCACTCTAACAAAGTTCCTAACCTCTATAAAAAAGTTCCTACCCTCTATAACAAAGTTCGTACCCTCTCTCACAAAGTTCGTACCCACTCTAACAAAGCTCGTACCCTCTCTTACAAAGTTGGTACCCTCTCTAACAAAGTTCATACCCTCTCTGACAAAGTTCGTATCCACTCTGACAAAGTTCGTACCCTTTCTAAGAAAGTTCGTACTCTTTGTCACAAAGTTCGTACACTCTCTGATAAAGTTCGTACCCACTCTAACAAAGTTTGTACCCTCTCTCACAAAGTTCGTACCCTCTAAATTAAAATTCATACCCACTCTAACAAATTTCGTACCCTCTATAATAAAGTTGGTACCCTCTCTAACAATGTTCGTACCCACTCTAACAAAGTTCGTAACCTGCTTAAAAAAGTTCCTACCCTCTTTAACAAAGTTCGTACCCTCTCTCACAAAGTTCGTACCCACTCTAACAAAGCTAGTACCCTCTCTTACAAAGTTCGTACCCTCTCTGACAAAGTTCGTAACCTCTTTAAAAAAGTTCCTACCCTCTTTAACAAAGTTCGTACCCTCTCTCACAAAGTTCGTACCCACTCTAACAAAGCTCGTACCTTCTCTTACAAAGTTCGTACCCTCTCTAACAAAGTTCGTACCATCTCTGACAAAGTTCGTACCCACTCTGACAAAGTTCGTACCCTCTCTAAGAAAGTTCGTACCCTTTGTCACAAAGTTCGTACACTCTCTGACAAAGTTCGTACTCTCTCTAAGAAAGTTCGTACCATCACTAAGAAAGTTCGTACCATTTGTGACAAAGCTCGTACACTCTCTAACAAAGGGTGTACCCTCTCTGACAAAGTGCGTACCCTCTCTGACAAATTTCCTACCCTCTCTCATAAGAATCGTACCCTCTCTGACAAAGTTCGTAACCCCTCTCACAAAGTTCTTACCCTCTCTAAGAAAGTTCGTACCATTTGTGACAAAGCTCGTACACTCTCTGACAAAGTTCGTACCCTCTCTGACAAAGTGCGTACCCTCTCTGATAAATTTCGTACCGTCTAACATAAAGATTGTACCCACTCTAACAAAGTTCGTAACCTCTTTAAAAAAGTTCCTACCCTCTATAACAAAGTTCGTACCCTCTCTCACAAAGTTCTTACCCTCTCTAAGAAAGTTCGTACCATCACTAAGAAAGTTCGTACCATTTGTGACAAAGCTCGTACACTCTCTGACAAAGTTCGTACCCTCTCTGACAAAGTGCGTACCCTCTCTGACAAATTTCGTACCGTCTCTCATAAAGATCGTACCCACTCTGACAAAGTTCATAACCTCTTTAAAAAAGTTCCTGCCCTCTTTAACAAAGTTCGTACCCTCTCTCACAAAGTTCGTACCCACTTTAACAAAGCTCGTACCCTCTCTTACAAAGTTCGTACCCTCTCTAACAAAGTTCGTAACCTCTCTAAAAAAGTTTGGACTCTCTCTGACAAAGTTCGTAACCCCTCTCACAAAGTTCGTACCCTCTCTAAGAAAGTTCGTGCCATCACTAAGAAAGTTCGTACCATTTGTGACAAAGCTCGTATACTCTCTGACAAAGGTCGTACCCACTCTCACAAAGTTCGTACCCTCTCTGACCAATTTCGTACCCTCTCTCATAAAAATCGTACCCACTCTGACAAAGTTCGTAACCTCTTTAAAAAAGTTCCTACCCTCTTAAACAAAGTTCGTACCCTCTCTCACAAAGTTCGTACCCTCTCTCACAAAGTTCGTACCCACTCTAACAAAGTTCGTACCCTCTCTAACAAAGTTCGTACCCTCTCTAACAAAGTTCGTACCCTTTCTAACAAAGTTCGTACCCACTCTAACAAAGTTCGTACCCACTCTAACAAAGTTCGTACCCACTCTAACAAAGTCCATACCCATTCTAACAAAGTTCGTACCCTCTCTCACAAAGTTCGTACCCTCTCTAACAAAGTTCGTACCGTCTCTAACAAAGTTCGTACCCTCTCTAACCAAGTTCGTACCCACCCTAACAAAGTTCGTACCCTCTCTAAAAAAGTTTGGACTCTCTCTGACAAAGTTCGTAACCCCTCTCACAAAGTTCTTACCCTCTCTAAGAAAGTTCGTACCATTTGTGACAAAGCTCGTACACTCTCTGACAAAGTGCGTACCCTCTCTCACAAATTTCGTACCGTCTAACATAAAGATCGTACCCACTCTAACAAAGTTTGTAACCTCTTTAAAAAAGTTCCTACCCTCTATAACAAAGTTCGTACCCTCTCTCACAAAGTTCTTACCCTCTCTAAGAAAGTTCGTACCATCACTAAGAAAGTTCGTACCATTTGTGACAAAGCTCGTACCCTCTCTGACAAAGTTCGTACCCTCTCTGACAAAGTTCGTACCCTCTCTGACAAAGTGCGTACCCTCTCTGACAAATTTCGTACCGTCTAACATAAAGATCGTACCCACGCTAACAAAGTTCCTAACCTCTTTAAAAAAGTTCCTACCCTCTTTAACAAAGTTCGTACCCTCTCTCACAAAGTTTGTACCCACTTTAACAAAGCTCGTACCCTCTCCTACAAAGTTCGTACCCTCTCTAACAAAGTTCGTAACCTCCTTAAAAAAGTTCCTACCCTCTTTAACAAAGTTCGTACCCTCTCTCACAAAGTTCGTACCCACTCTAACAAAGCTCGTACCCTCTCTGACAAAGTTCGTAACCTCTTTAAAAAAGTTCCTACCCTCTTTAACAAAGTTCGTACCCTCTCTCACAAAGTTCGTACCCACTCTAACAAAGCTCGTACCCTCTCTTACAAAGTTCGTACCCTCTCTAACAAAGTTCGTAACCTCTTTAAAAAAGTTCCTACCCTCTTTAACAAAGTTCGTACCCTCTCTCACAAAGTTCGTACCCACTTTAACAAAGCTCGTACCCTCTCTTACAAAGTTCGAACCCTCTCTAACAAAGTTCGTAACCACCTTAAAAAAGTTCCTACCCTCTTTAACAAAGTTCGTACCCTCTCTCACAAAGTTCGTACCCACTCTAACAAAGCTCGTACCCTCTCTTACAAAGTTCGTACCCTCTCTAACAAAGTTCGTAACCTCCTTAAAAAAGTTCCTACCCTCTTTAACAAAGTTCGTACCCTCTCTCACAAAGTTCGTACCCACTCTAACAAAGCTCGTACCCTCTCTTACAAAGTTCGTACCCTCTCTGACAAAGTTCGTAACCTCTTTAAAAAAGTTCCTACCCTCTTTAACAAAGTTCGTACCCTCTCTCACAAAGTTCGTACCCACTTTAACAAAGCTCGTACCCTCTCTTACAAAGTTCGTACCCTCTCTAACAAAGTTCGTAACCACCTTAAAAAAGTTCCTACCCTCTTTAACAAAGTTCGTACCCTCTCTCACAAAGTTCGTACCCACTCTAACAAAGCTCGTACCCTCTCTGACAAAGTTCGTAACCTCTTTAAAAAAGTTCCTACCCTCTTTAACAAAGTTCGTACCCTCTCTCACAAAGTTCGTACCCACTTTAACAAAGCTCGTACCCTCTCTTACAAAGTTCGTACCCTCTCTAACAAAGTTCGTAACCACCTTAAAAAAGTTCCTACCCTCTATAACAAAGTTCGTACCCTCTCTCACAAAGTTCGTACCCACTCTAACAAAGCTCGTACCCTCTCTTACAAAGTCGATACCCTCTCTAACAAAGTTCATACCCTCTCTGACAAAGTTCGTATCCACTCTGACAAAGTTCGTACCCTTTCTAAGAAAGTTCGTACTCTTTGTCACAAAGTTCGTACACTCTCTGATAAAGTTCGTACCCACTCTAACAAAGTTTGTACCCTCTCTCACAAAGTTCGTACCCTCTCTGACAAAGTTCGTACCCTCTCTGACAAAGTGCGTACCCTCTCTGACAAATTTCGTACCGTCTAACATAAAGATCGTACCCACGCTAACAAAGTTCCTAACCTCTTTAAAAAAGTTCCTACCCTCTTTAACAAAGTTCGTACCCTCTCTCACAAAGTTTGTACCCACTTTAACAAAGCTCGTACCCTCTCCTACAAAGTTCGTACCCTCTCTAACAAAGTTCGTAACCTCCTTAAAAAAGTTCCTACCCTCTTTAACAAAGTTCGTACCCTCTCTCACAAAGTTCGTACCCACTCTAACAAAGCTCGTACCCTCTCTGACAAAGTTCGTAACCTCTTTAAAAAAGTTCCTACCCTCTTTAACAAAGTTCGTACCCTCTCTCACAAAGTTCGTACCCACTCTAACAAAGCTCGTACCCTCTCTGACAAAGTTCGTAACCTCTTTAAAAAAGTTCCTACCCTCTTTAACAAAGTTCGTACCCTCTCTCACAAAGTTCGTACCCACTTTAACAAAGCTCGTACCCTCTCTTACAAAGTTCGTACCCTCTCTAACAAAGTTCGTAACCACCTTAAAAAAGTTCCTACCCTCTTTAACAAAGTTCGTACCCTCTCTCACAAAGTTCGTACCCACTCTAACAAAGCTCGTACCCTCTCTGACAAAGTTCGTAACCTCTTTAAAAAAGTTCCTACCCTCTTTAACAAAGTTCGTACCCTCTCTCACAAAGTTCGTACCCACTTTAACAAAGCTCGTACCCTCTCTTACAAAGTTCGTACCCTCTCTAACAAAGTTCGTAACCACCTTAAAAAAGTTCCTACCCTCTATAACAAAGTTCGTACCCTCTCTCACAAAGTTCGTACCCACTCTAACAAAGCTCGTACCCTCTCTTACAAAGTCGGTACCCACTCTAACAAAGTTTGTACCCTCTCTCACAAAGTTCGTACCCTCTAAATTAAAATTCGTACCCACTCTAACAAATTTCGTACCCTCTATAATAAAGTTGGTACCCTCTCTAACAATGTTCGTACCCACTCTAACAAAGTTCGTAACCTGCTTAAAAAAGTTCCTACCCTCTTTAACAAAGTTCGTACCCTCTCTCACAAAGTTCGTACCCACTCTAACAAAGCTCGTACCCTCTCTTACAAAGTTCGTACCCTCTCTCACAAAGTTCGTACCCACCCTAACAAAGTTCGTACCCTCTCTAAAAAAGTTTGGACTCTCTCTGACAAAGTTCGTAACCCCTCTCACAAAGTTCTTACCCTCTCTAAGAAAGTTCGTACCATTTGTGACAAAGCTCGTACACTCTCTGACAAAGTGCGTACCCTCTCTCACAAATTTCGTACCGTCTAACATAAAGATCGTACCCACTCTAACAAAGTTTGTAACCTCTTTAAAAAAGTTCCTACCCTCTATAACAAAGTTCGTACCCTCTCTCACAAAGTTCTTACCCTCTCTAAGAAAGTTCGTACCATCACTAAGAAAGTTCGTACCATTTGTGACAAAGCTCGTACCCTCTCTGACAAAGTTCGTACCCTCTCTGACAAAGTTCGTACCCTCTCTGACAAAGTGCGTACCCTCTCTGACAAATTTCGTACCGTCTAACATAAAGATCGTACCCACGCTAACAAAGTTCCTAACCTCTTTAAAAAAGTTCCTACCCTCTTTAACAAAGTTCGTACCCTCTCTCACAAAGTTTGTACCCACTTTAACAAAGCTCGTACCCTCTCCTACAAAGTTCGTACCCTCTCTAACAAAGTTCGTAACCTCCTTAAAAAAGTTCCTACCCTCTTTAACAAAGTTCGTACCCTCTCTCACAAAGTTCGTACCCACTCTAACAAAGCTCGTACCCTCTCTGACAAAGTTCGTAACCTCTTTAAAAAAGTTCCTACCCTCTTTAACAAAGTTCGTACCCTCTCTCACAAAGTTCGTACCCACTCTAACAAAGCTCGTACCCTCTCTTACAAAGTTCGTACCCTCTCTAACAAAGTTCGTAACCTCTTTAAAAAAGTTCCTACCCTCTTTAACAAAGTTCGTACCCTCTCTCACAAAGTTCGTACCCACTTTAACAAAGCTCGTACCCTCTCTTACAAAGTTCGAACCCTCTCTAACAAAGTTCGTAACCACCTTAAAAAAGTTCCTACCCTCTTTAACAAAGTTCGTACCCTCTCTCACAAAGTTCGTACCCACTCTAACAAAGCTCGTACCCTCTCTTACAAAGTTCGTACCCTCTCTAACAAAGTTCGTAACCTCCTTAAAAAAGTTCCTACCCTCTTTAACAAAGTTCGTACCCTCTCTCACAAAGTTCGTACCCACTCTAACAAAGCTCGTACCCTCTCTTACAAAGTTCGTACCCTCTCTGACAAAGTTCGTAACCTCTTTAAAAAAGTTCCTACCCTCTTTAACAAAGTTCGTACCCTCTCTCACAAAGTTCGTACCCACTTTAACAAAGCTCGTACCCTCTCTTACAAAGTTCGTACCCTCTCTAACAAAGTTCGTAACCACCTTAAAAAAGTTCCTACCCTCTTTAACAAAGTTCGTACCCTCTCTCACAAAGTTCGTACCCACTCTAACAAAGCTCGTACCCTCTCTGACAAAGTTCGTAACCTCTTTAAAAAAGTTCCTACCCTCTTTAACAAAGTTCGTACCCTCTCTCACAAAGTTCGTACCCACTTTAACAAAGCTCGTACCCTCTCTTACAAAGTTCGTACCCTCTCTAACAAAGTTCGTAACCACCTTAAAAAAGTTCCTACCCTCTATAACAAAGTTCGTACCCTCTCTCACAAAGTTCGTACCCACTCTAACAAAGCTCGTACCCTCTCTTACAAAGTCGATACCCTCTCTAACAAAGTTCATACCCTCTCTGACAAAGTTCGTATCCACTCTGACAAAGTTCGTACCCTTTCTAAGAAAGTTCGTACTCTTTGTCACAAAGTTCGTACACTCTCTGATAAAGTTCGTACCCACTCTAACAAAGTTTGTACCCTCTCTCACAAAGTTCGTACCCTCTCTGACAAAGTTCGTACCCTCTCTGACAAAGTGCGTACCCTCTCTGACAAATTTCGTACCGTCTAACATAAAGATCGTACCCACGCTAACAAAGTTCCTAACCTCATTAAAAAAGTTCCTACCCTCTTTAACAAAGTTCGTACCCTCTCTCACAAAGTTTGTACCCACTTTAACAAAGCTCGTACCCTCTCCTACAAAGTTCGTACCCTCTCTAACAAAGTTCGTAACCTCCTTAAAAAAGTTCCTACCCTCTTTAACAAAGTTCGTACCCTCTCTCACAAAGTTCGTACCCACTCTAACAAAGCTCGTACCCTCTCTGACAAAGTTCGTAACCTCTTTAAAAAAGTTCCTACCCTCTTTAACAAAGTTCGTACCCTCTCTCACAAAGTTCGTACCCACTCTAACAAAGCTCGTACCCTCTCTGACAAAGTTCGTAACCTCTTTAAAAAAGTTCCTACCCTCTTTAACAAAGTTCGTACCCTCTCTCACAAAGTTCGTACCCACTTTAACAAAGCTCGTACCCTCTCTTACAAAGTTCGTACCCTCTCTAACAAAGTTCGTAACCACCTTAAAAAAGTTCCTACCCTCTTTAACAAAGTTCGTACCCTCTCTCACAAAGTTCGTACCCACTCTAACAAAGCTCGTACCCTCTCTGACAAAGTTCGTAACCTCTTTAAAAAAGTTCCTACCCTCTTTAACAAAGTTCGTACCCTCTCTCACAAAGTTCGTACCCACTTTAACAAAGCTCGTACCCTCTCTTACAAAGTTCGTACCCTCTCTAACAAAGTTCGTAACCACCTTAAAAAAGTTCCTACCCTCTATAACAAAGTTCGTACCCTCTCTCACAAAGTTCGTACCCACTCTAACAAAGCTCGTACCCTCTCTTACAAAGTCGGTACCCACTCTAACAAAGTTTGTACCCTCTCTCACAAAGTTCGTACCCTCTAAATTAAAATTCGTACCCACTCTAACAAATTTCGTACCCTCTATAATAAAGTTGGTACCCTCTCTAACAATGTTCGTACCCACTCTAACAAAGTTCGTAACCTGCTTAAAAAAGTTCCTACCCTCTTTAACAAAGTTCGTACCCTCTCTCACAAAGTTCGTACCCACTCTAACAAAGCTCGTACCCTCTCTTACAAAGTTCGTACCCTCTCTGACAAAGTTCGTAACCTCTTTAAAAAAGTTCCTACCCTCTTTAACAAAGTTCGTACCCTCTCTCACAAAGTTCGTACCCACTCTAACAAAGCTCGTACCTTCTCTTACAAAGTTCGTACCCTCTCTAACAAAGTTCGTACCATCTCTGACAAAGTTCGTACCCACTCTGACAAAGTTCGTACCCTCTCTAAGAAAGTTCGTATCCTTTGTCACAAAGTTCGTACACTCTCTGACAAAGTTCGTACTCTCTCTAAGAAAGTTCGTACCATCACTAAGAAAGTTCGTACCATTTGTGACAAAGCTCGTACACTCTCTAACAAAGGGTGTACCCTCTCTGACAAAGTGCGTACCCTCTCTGACAAATTTCCTACCCTCTCTCATAAGAATCGTACCCTCTCTGACAAAGTTCGTAACCCCTCTCACAAAGTTCTTACCCTCTCTAAGAAAGTTCGTACCATTTGTGACAAAGCTCGTACACTCTCTGACAAAGTTCGTACCCTCTCTGACAAAGTGCATACCCTCTCTGATAAATTTCGTACCGTCTAACATAAAGATTGTACCCACTCTAACAAAGTTCGTAACCTCTTAAAAAAAGTTCCTACCCTCTATAACAAAGTTCGTACCCTCTCTCACAAAGTTCTTACCCTCTCTAAGAAAGTTCGTACCATCACTAAGAAAGTTCGTACCATTTGTGACAAAGCTCGTACACTCTCTGACAAAGTTCGTACCCTCTCTAACAAAGTGCGTACCCTCTCTGACAAATTTCGTACCGTCTCTCATAAAGATCGTACCCACTCTGACAAAGTTCATAACCTCTTTAAAAAAGTTCCTGCCCTCTTTAACAAAGTTCGTACCCTCTCTCACAAAGTTCGTACCCACTTTAACAAAGCTCGTACCCTCTCTTACAAAGTTCGTACCCTCTCTAACAAAGTTCGTAACCTCTCTAAAAAAGTTTGGACTCTCTCTGACAAAGTTCGTAACCCCTCTCACAAAGTTCGTACCCTCTCTAAGAAAGTTCGTGCCATCACTAAGAAAGTTCGTACCATTTGTGACAAAGCTCGTATACTCTCTGACAAAGGTCGTACCCACTCTCACAAAGTTCGTACCCTCTCTGACAAATTTCGTACCCTCTCTAATAAAAATCGTACCCACTCTGACAAAGTTCGTAACCTCTTTAAAAAAGTTCCTACCCTCTTAAACAAAGTTCGTACCCTCTCTCACAAAGTTCGTACCCTCTCTCACAAAGTTCGTACCCACTCTAACAAAGTTCGTACCCTCTCTAACAAAGTTCGTACCCTCTCTAACAAAGTTCGTACCCTTTCTAACAAAGTTCGTACCCACTCTAACAAAGTTCGTACCCACTCTAACAAAGTTCGTACCCACTCTAACAAAGTCCATACCCATTCTAACAAAGTTCGTACCCTCTCTCACAAAGTTCGTACCCTCTCTAACAAAGTTCGTACCGTCTCTAACAAAGTTCGTACCCTCTCTAACCAAGTTCGTACCCACCCTAACAAAGTTCGTACCCTCTCTAAAAAAGTTTGGACTCTCTCTGACAAAGTTCGTAACCCCTCTCACAAAGTTCTTACCCTCTCTAAGAAAGTTCGTACCATTTGTGACAAAGCTCGTACACTCTCTGACAAAGTGCGTACCCTCTCTCACAAATTTCGTACCGTCTAACATAAAGATCGTACCCACTCTAACAAAGTTTGTAACCTCTTTAAAAAAGTTCCTACCCTCTATAACAAAGTTCGTACCCTCTCTCACAAAGTTCTTACCCTCTCTAAGAAAGTTCGTACCATCACTAAGAAAGTTCGTACCATTTGTGACAAAGCTCGTACCCTCTCTGACAAAGTTCGTACCCTCTCTGACAAAGTTCGTACCCTCTCTGACAAAGTGCGTACCCTCTCTGACAAATTTCGTACCGTCTAACATAAAGATCGTACCCACGCTAACAAAGTTCCTAACCTCTTTAAAAAAGTTCCTACCCTCTTTAACAAAGTTCGTACCCTCTCTCACAAAGTTTGTACCCACTTTAACAAAGCTCGTACCCTCTCCTACAAAGTTCGTACCCTCTCTAACAAAGTTCGTAACCTCCTTAAAAAAGTTCCTACCCTCTTTAACAAAGTTCGTACCCTCTCTCACAAAGTTCGTACCCACTCTAACAAAGCTCGTACCCTCTCTGACAAAGTTCGTAACCTCTTTAAAAAAGTTCCTACCCTCTTTAACAAAGTTCGTACCCTCTCTCACAAAGTTCGTACCCACTCTAACAAAGCTCGTACCCTCTCTTACAAAGTTCGTACCCTCTCTAACAAAGTTCGTAACCTCTTTAAAAAAGTTCCTACCCTCTTTAACAAAGTTCGTACCCTCTCTCACAAAGTTCGTACCCACTTTAACAAAGCTCGTACCCTCTCTTACAAAGTTCGTACCCTCTCTAACAAAGTTCGTAACCACCTTAAAAAAGTTCCTACCCTCTTTAACAAAGTTCGTACCCTCTCTCACAAAGTTCGTACCCACTCTAACAAAGCTCGTACCCTCTCTTACAAAGTTCGTACCCTCTCTAACAAAGTTCGTAACCTCCTTAAAAAAGTTCCTACCCTCTTTAACAAAGTTCGTACCCTCTCTCACAAAGTTCGTACCCACTCTAACAAAGCTCGTACCCTCTCTTACAAAGTTCGTACCCTCTCTGACAAAGTTCGTAACCTCTTTAAAAAAGTTCCTACCCTCTTTAACAAAGTTCGTACCCTCTCTCACAAAGTTCGTACCCACTTTAACAAAGCTCGTACCCTCTCTTACAAAGTTCGTACCCTCTCTAACAAAGTTCGTAACCACCTTAAAAAAGTTCCTACCCTCTTTAACAAAGTTCGTACCCTCTCTCACAAAGTTCGTACCCACTCTAACAAAGCTCGTACCCTCTCTGACAAAGTTCGTAACCTCTTTAAAAAAGTTCCTACCCTCTTTAACAAAGTTCGTACCCTCTCTCACAAAGTTCGTACCCACTTTAACAAAGCTCGTACCCTCTCTTACAAAGTTCGTACCCTCTCTAACAAAGTTCGTAACCACCTTAAAAAAGTTCCTACCCTCTATAACAAAGTTCGTACCCTCTCTCACAAAGTTCGTACCCACTCTAACAAAGCTCGTACCCTCTCTTACAAAGTCGGTACCCTCTCTAACAAAGTTCATACCCTCTCTGACAAAGTTCGTATCCACTCTGACAAAGTTCGTACCCTTTCTAAGAAAGTTCGTACTCTTTGTCACAAAGTTCGTACACTCTCTGATAAAGTTCGTACCCACTCTAACAAAGTTTGTACCCTCTCTCACAAAGTTCGTACCCTCTCTGACAAAGTTCGTACCCTCTCTGACAAAGTGCGTACCCTCTCTGACAAATTTCGTACCGTCTAACATAAAGATCGTACCCACGCTAACAAAGTTCCTAACCTCTTTAAAAAAGTTCCTACCCTCTTTAACAAAGTTCGTACCCTCTCTCACAAAGTTTGTACCCACTTTAACAAAGCTCGTACCCTCTCCTACAAAGTTCGTACCCTCTCTAACAAAGTTCGTAACCTCCTTAAAAAAGTTCCTACCCTCTTTAACAAAGTTCGTACCCTCTCTCACAAAGTTCGTACCCACTCTAACAAAGCTCGTACCCTCTCTGACAAAGTTCGTAACCTCTTTAAAAAAGTTCCTACCCTCTTTAACAAAGTTCGTACCCTCTCTCACAAAGTTCGTACCCACTCTAACAAAGCTCGTACCCTCTCTGACAAAGTTCGTAACCTCTTTAAAAAAGTTCCTACCCTCTTTAACAAAGTTCGTACCCTCTCTCACAAAGTTCGTACCCACTTTAACAAAGCTCGTACCCTCTCTTACAAAGTTCGTACCCTCTCTAACAAAGTTCGTAACCACCTTAAAAAAGTTCCTACCCTCTTTAACAAAGTTCGTACCCTCTCTCACAAAGTTCGTACCCACTCTAACAAAGCTCGTACCCTCTCTGACAAAGTTCGTAACCTCTTTAAAAAAGTTCCTACCCTCTTTAACAAAGTTCGTACCCTCTCTCACAAAGTTCGTACCCACTTTAACAAAGCTCGTACCCTCTCTTACAAAGTTCGTACCCTCTCTAACAAAGTTCGTAACCACCTTAAAAAAGTTCCTACCCTCTATAACAAAGTTCGTACCCTCTCTCACAAAGTTCGTACCCACTCTAACAAAGCTCGTACCCTCTCTTACAAAGTCGGTACCCACTCTAACAAAGTTTATACCCTCTCTCACAAAGTTCGTACCCTCTAAATTAAAATTCGTACCCACTCTAACAAATTTCGTACCCTCTATAATAAAGTTGGTACCCTCTCTAACAATGTTCGTACCCACTCTAACAAAGTTCGTAACCTGCTTAAAAAAGTTCCTACCCTCTTTAACAAAGTTCGTACCCTCTCTCACAAAGTTCGTACCCACTCTAACAAAGCTCGTACCCTCTCTTACAAAGTTCGTACCCTCTCTGACAAAGTTCGTAACCTCTTTAAAAAAGTTCCTACCCTCTTTAACAAAGTTCGTACCCTCTCTCACAAAGTTCGTACCCACTCTAACAAAGCTCGTACCTTCTCTTACAAAGTTCGTACCCTCTCTAACAAAGTTCGTACCATCTCTGACAAAGTTCGTACCCACTCTGACAAAGTTCGTACCCTCTCTAAGAAAGTTCGTATCCTTTGTCACAAAGTTCGTACACTCTCTGACAAAGTTCGTACTCTCTCTAAGAAAGTTCGTACCATCACTAAGAAAGTTCGTACCATTTGTGACAAAGCTCGTACACTCTCTAACAAAGGGTGTACCCTCTCTGACAAAGTGCGTACCCTCTCTGACAAATTTCCTACCCTCTCTCATAAGAATCGTACCCTCTCTGACAAAGTTCGTAACCCCTCTCACAAAGTTCTTACCCTCTCTAAGAAAGTTCGTACCATTTGTGACAAAGCTCGTACACTCTCTGACAAAGTTCGTACCCTCTCTGACAAAGTGCGTACCCTCTCTGATAAATTTCGTACCGTCTAACATAAAGATTGTACCCACTCTAACAAAGTTCGTAACCTCTTTAAAAAAGTTCCTACCCTCTATAACAAAGTTCGTACCCTCTCTCACAAAGTTCTTACCCTCTCTAAGAAAGTTCGTACCATCACTAAGAAAGTTCGTACCATTTGTGACAAAGCTCGTACACTCTCTGACAAAGTTCGTACCCTCTCTCACAAAGTGCGTACCCTCTCTGACAAATTTCGTACCGTCTCTCATAAAGATCGTACCCACTCTGACAAAGTTCATAACCTCTTTAAAAAAGTTCCTGCCCTCTTTAACAAAGTTCGTACCCTCTCTCACAAAGTTCGTACCCACTTTAACAAAGCTCGTACCCTCTCTTACAAAGTTCGTACCCTCTCTAACAAAGTTCGTAACCTCTCTAAAAAAGTTTGGACTCTCTCTGACAAAGTTCGTAACCCCTCTCACAAAGTTCGTACCCTCTCTAAGAAAGTTCGTGCCATCACTAAGAAAGTTCGTACCATTTGTGACAAAGCTCGTATACTCTCTGACAAAGGTCGTACCCTCTCTCACAAAGTTCGTACCCTCTCTGACAAATTTCGTACCCTCTCTCATAAAAATCGTACCCACTCTGACAAAGTTCGTAACCTCTTTAAAAAAGTTCCTACCCTCTTAAACAAAGTTCGTACCCTCTCTCACAAAGTTCGTACCCTCTCTCACAAAGTTCGTACCCACTCTAACAAAGTTCGTACCCTCTCTAACAAAGTTCGTACCCTCTCTAACAAAGTTCGTACCCTTTCTAACAAAGTTCGTACCCACTCTAACAAAGTTCGTACCCACTCTAACAAAGTTCGTACCCACTCTAACAAAGTCCATACCCATTCTAACAAAGTTCGTACCCTCTCTCACAAAGTTCGTACCCTCTCTAACAAAGTTCGTACCGTCTCTAACAAAGTTCGTACCCTCTCTAACCAAGTTCGTACCCACCCTAACAAAGTTCGTACCCTCTCTAAAAAAGTTTGGACTCTCTCTGACAAAGTTCGTAACCCCTCTCACAAAGTTCTTACCCTCTCTAAGAAAGTTCGTACCATTTGTGACAAAGCTCGTACACTCTCTGACAAAGTGCGTACCCTCTCTCACAAATTTCGTACCGTCTAACATAAAGATCGTACCCACTCTAACAAAGTTTGTAACCTCTTTAAAAAAGTTCCTACCCTCTATAACAAAGTTCGTACCCTCTCTCACAAAGTTCTTACCCTCTCTAAGAAAGTTCGTACCATCACTAAGAAAGTTCGTACCATTTGTGACAAAGCTCGTACCCTCTCTGACAAAGTTCGTACCCTCTCTGACAAAGTTCGTACCCTCTCTGACAAAGTGCGTACCCTCTCTGACAAATTTCGTACCGTCTAACATAAAGATCGTACCCACGCTAACAAAGTTCCTAACCTCTTTAAAAAAGTTCCTACCCTCTTTAACAAAGTTCGTACCCTCTCTCACAAAGTTTGTACCCACTTTAACAAAGCTCGTACCCTCTCTTACAAAGTTCGTACCCTCTCTAACAAAGTTCGTAACCTCCTTAAAAAAGTTCCTACCCTCTTTAACAAAGTTCGTACCCTCTCTCACAAAGTTCGTACCCACTCTAACAAAGCTCGTACCCTCTCTGACAAAGTTCGTAACCTCTTTAAAAAAGTTCCTACCCTCTTTAACAAAGTTCGTACCCTCTCTCACAAAGTTCGTACCCACTCTAACAAAGCTCGTACCCTCTCTTACAAAGTTCGTACCCTCTCTAACAAAGTTCGTAACCTCTTTAAAAAAGTTCCTACCCTCTTTAACAAAGTTCGTACCCTCTCTCACAAAGTTCGTACCCACTTTAACAAAGCTCGTACCCTCTCTTACAAAGTTCGTACCCTCTCTAACAAAGTTCGTAACCACCTTAAAAAAGTTCCTACCCTCTTTAACAAAGTTCGTACCCTCTCTCACAAAGTTCGTACCCACTCTAACAAAGCTCGTACCCTCTCTTACAAAGTTCGTATCCTCTCTAACAAAGTTCGTAACCTCCTTAAAAAAGTTCCTACCCTCTTTAACAAAGTTCGTACCCTCTCTCACAAAGTTCTTACCCACTCTAACAAAGCTCGTACCCTCTCTTACAAAGTTCGTACCCTCTCTGACAAAGTTCGTAACGTCTTTAAAAAAGTTCCTACCCTCTTTAACAAAGTTCGTACCCTCTCTCACAAAGTTCGTACCCACTCTAACAAAGCTCGTACCCTCTCTTACAAAGTTCGTACCCTCTCTAACAAAGTTCGTACCATCTCTGACAAAGTTCGTACCCACTCTGACAAAGTTCGTACCCTCTCTAAGAAAGTTCTTACCCTTTGTGACAAAGCTCGTACACTCTCTGACAAAGTTCGTACCCTCTCTGACAAAGTTCGTACCCTCTCTCACAAAGTTCGTACCCACTCTAACAAAGCTCGTACCCTCTCTTACAAAGTTCGTATCCTCTCTAACAAAGTTCGTAACCTCCTTAAAAAAGTTCCTACCCTCTTTAACAAAGTTCGTACCCTCTCTCACAAAGTTCTTACCCACTCTAACAAAGCTCGTACCCTCTCTTACAAAGTTCGTACCCTCTCTGACAAAGTTCGTAACGTCTTTAAAAAAGTTCCTACCCTCTTTAACAAAGTTCGTACCCTCTCTCACAAAGTTCGTACCCACTCTAACAAAGCTCGTACCCTCTCTTACAAAGTTCGTACCCTCTCTAACAAAGTTCGTACCATCTCTGACAAAGTTCGTACCCACTCTGACAAAGTTCGTACCCTCTCTAAGAAAGTTCGTACCCTTTGTCACAAAGTTCGTACACTCTCTGACAAAGTTCGTACCCTCTCTAAGAAAGTTCGTACCATCACTAAGAAAGTTCGTACCATTTGTGACAAAGCTCGTACACTCTCTAACAAAGGGTGTACCCTCTCTGACAAAGTGCGTACCCTCTCTGACAAATTTCGTACCCTCTCTCAGAAGAATCGTACCCTTTCTGACAAAGTTCGTAACCCCTCTCACAAAGTTCTTACCCTCTCTAAGAAAGTTCGTACCACTTGTGACAAAGCTCGTACACTCTCTGACAAAGTTCGTACCCTCTCTGACAAAGTGCGTACCCTCTTTAACAAATTTCGTACCGTCTAACATAAAGATCGTACCCACTCTAACAAAGTTCGTAACCTCTTTAAAAAAGTTCCTACCCTCTATAACAAAGTTCGTACCCTCTCTCACAAAGTTCTTACCCTCTCTAAGAAAGTTCGTACCATCACTAAGAAAGTTCGTACCATTTGTGACAAAGCTCGTACACTCTCTGACAAAGTTCGTACCCACTCTGACAAAGTGCGTACCCTCTCTGACAAATTTCGTACCGTCTCTCATAAAGATCGTACCCACTCTGACAAAGTTCGTAACCTCTTTAAAAAAGTTCCTACCCTATTTAAAAAAGTTCGTACCCTCTCTCACAAAGTTCGTACCCACTTTAACAAAGCTCGTACCCTCACTTACAAAGTTCGTACCCTCTCTAACAAAGTTCGTAACCTCTCTAAAAAAGTTTGGACTCTCTCTGACAAAGTTCGTAACCCCTCTCACAAAGTTTGTACCCTCTCTAAGAAAGTTCGTACCATCACTAAGAAAGTTCGTACCATTTGTGACAAAGCTCGTATACTCTCTGACAAAGGTCGTACCCTCTCTCACAAAGTTCGTACCCTCTCTGACAAATTTCGTACCCTCTCTCATAAAAATCGTACCCACTCTGACAAAGTTCGTAACCTCTTTAAAAAAGTTCCTACCCTCTTAAACAAAGTTCGTACCCTCTCTCACAAATTTCGTACCCACTCTAATAAAGTTCGTACCCTCTCTAACAAAGTTCGTACCCTCTCTAACAAAGTTCGTACCCTTTCTAACAAAGTTCGTACCCACTCTAACAAAGGTCGTACCCACTCTAACAAAGTTCGTACCCACTCTAACAAAGTCCATACCCACTCTAACAAAGTTCGTACCCTCTCTCACAAAGTTCGTACCCTCTCTAACAAAGTTCGTACTGTCTCTAACAAAGTTCGTACCCTCTCTAACCAAGTTCGTACCCACCCTAAAAAAGTTCGTACCCTCTCTAAAAAAGTTTGGACTCTCTCTGACAAACTTCGTAACCCCTCTCACAAAGTTCTTACCCTCTCTAAGAAAGTTCGTACCATTTGTGACAAAGCTCGTACACTCTCTGACAAAGTTCGTACCCTCTCTGACAAAGTGCGTACCCTCTCTGACAAATTTTGTACCGTCTAACATAAAGATCGTACCCACTCTAACAAAGTTCGTAACCTCTTTAAAAAAGTTCCTACCCTCTATAACAAAGTTCGTACCCTCTCTCACAAAGTTCTTGTCCTCTCTAAGAAAGTTCGTACCATCACTAAGAAAGTTCGTACCATTTGTGACAAAGCTCGTACACTCTCTGACAAAGTTCGTACCCTCTTTGACAAAGTGCGTACCCTCCCTGACAAATTTCGTACCGTCTCTCATAAAGATCGTACCCACTCTGACAAAGTTCGTAACCTCTTTAAAAAAGTTCCTACCCTCTTTAACAAAGCTCGTACCCTCTCTCACAAAGTTCGTACCCACTTTAACAAAGCTCGTACCCTCTCTTACAAAGTTCGTACCCTCTCTAACAAAGTTCGTAACCTCTTTAAAAAAGTTCCTACCCTCTTTAACAAAGTTCGTACCCTCTCTCACAAAGTTCGTACCCACTCTAACAAAGCTCGTACCCTCTCTTACAAAGTTCGTACCCTCTCTAACAAAGTTCGTAACCTCTTTAAAAAAGTTCCTACCCTCTTTAACAAAGTTCGTACCCTCTCTCACAAAGTTCGTACCCACTTTAACAAAGCTCGTACCCTCTCTTACAAAGTTCGTACCCTCTCTAACAAAGTTCGTAACCACCTTAAAAAAGTTCCTACCCTCTATAACAAAGTTCGTACCCTCTCTCACAAAGTTCTTACCCTCTCTAAGAAAGTTCGTACCATCACTAAGAAAGTTCGTACCATTTGTGACAAAGCTCGTACACTCTCTGACAAAGTTCGTACCCTCTCTGACAAAGTGCGTACCCTCTCTGACAAATTTCGTACCGTCTCTCATAAAGATCGTACCCACTCTGACAAAGTTCGTAACCTCTTTAAAAAAGTTCCTACCCTATTTAAAAAAGTTCGTACCCTCTCTCACAAAGTTCGTACCCACTTTAACAAAGCTCGTACCCTCACTTACAAAGTTCGTACCCTCTCTAACAAAGTTCGTAACCTCTCTAAAAAAGTTTGGACTCTCTCTGACAAAGTTCGTAACCCCTCTCACAAAGTTTGTACCCTCTCTAAGAAAGTTCGTACCATCACTAAGAAAGTTCGTACCATTTGTGACGAAGCTCGTATACTCTCTGACAAAGGTCGTACCCTCTCTCACAAAGTTCGTACCCTCTCTGACAAATTTCGTACCCTCTCTCATAAAAATCGTACCAACTCTGACAAAGTTCGTAACCTCTTTAAAAAAGTTCCTACCCTCTTAAACAAAGTTCGTACCCTCTCTCACAAAGTTCGTACCCTCTCTCACAAATTTCGTACCCACTCTAACAAAGTTCGTACCCTCTCTAACAAAGTTCGTACCCACTCTAACAAAGTTCGTACCCACTCTAACAAAGTTCGTACCCTCTCTAACAAAGTCCATACCCACTCTAACAAAGTTCGTACCCTCTCTAACAAAGTTCGTACCCTCTCTAACAAAGTTCGTACCCTCTCTAACAAAGTTCGTACCCTTTCTAACAAAGTTCGTACCCACTCTAACAAAGTTCGTACCCATTCTAACAAAGTTCGTACCCACTCTAACAAAGTCCATACCCACTCTAACAAAGTTCGTACCCTCTCTAACAAAGTTCGTACTGTCTCTAACAAAGTTCGTACCCTCTCTAACCAAGTTCGTACCCACCCTAAAAAAGTTCGTACCCTCTCTAAAAAAGTTTGGACTCTCTCTGACAAACTTCGTAACCCCTCTCACAAAGTTCTTACCCTCTCTAAGAAAGTTCGTACCATTTGTGACAAAGCTCGTACACTCTCTGACAAAGTTCGTACCCTCTCTGACAAAGTGCGTACCCTCTCTGACAAATTTCGTACCGTCTAACATAAAGATCGTACCCACTCTAACAAAGTTCGTAACCTCTTTAAAAAAGTTCCTACCCTCTATAACAAAGTTCGTACCCTCTCTCACAAACTTCTTGTCCTCTCTAAGAAAGTTCGTACCATCACTAAGAAAGTTCGTACCATTTGTGACAAAGCTCGTACACTCTCTGACAAAGTTCGTACCCTCTTTGACAAAGTGCGTACCCTCCCTGACAAATTTCGTACCGTCTAACATAAAGATCGTACCCACTCTAACAAAGTTCGTAACCTCTTTAAAAAAGTTCCTACCCTCTATAACAAAGTTCGTACCCTCTCTCACAAACTTCTTGTCCTCTCTAAGAAAGTTCGTACCATCACTAAGAAAGTTCGTACCATTTGTGACAAAGCTCGTACACTCTCTGACAAAGTTCGTACCCTCTTTGACAAAGTGCGTACCCTCCCTGACAAATTTCGTACCGTCTCTCATAAAGATCGTACCCACTCTGACAAAGTTCGTAACATCTTTAAAAAAGTTCCTACCCTCTTTAACAAAGTTCGTACCCTCTCTCACAAAGTTCGTACCCACTTTAACAAAGCTCGTACCCTCTCTTACAAAGTTCGTACCCTCTCTAACAAAGTTCGTAACCTCTTTAAAAAAGTTCCTACCCTCTTTAACAAAGTTCGTACCCTCTCTCACAAAGTTCGTACCCACTCTAACAAAGCTCGTACCCTCACTTACAAAGTTCGTACCCTCTCTAACAAAGTTCGTAACCTCCTTAAAAAAGTTCCTACCCTCTTTAACAAAGTTCGTACCCTCTCTCACAAAGTTCGTACCCACTCTAACAAAGCTCGTACCCTCTCGTACAAAGTTTGTACCCTCTCTGACAAAGTTCGTAACCTCTTTAAAAAAGTTCCTACCCTCTTTAACAAAGTTCGTACCCTCTCTCACAAAGTTCGTACCCACTCTAACAAAGCTCGTACGCTCTCTTACAAAGTTCGTACCCTCTCTAACAAAGTTCGTACCATCTTTGACAAAGTTCGTACCCACTCTGACAAAGTTCGTACCCTCTCTAAGAAAGTTCGTACCATCACTAAGAAAGTTCGTACCATTTGTGACAAAGCTCGTACACTCTCTGACAAAGGTCGTACCCTCTCTCACAAAGTTCGTACCCTCTCTGACAAATTTCGTACCCTCTCTCATAAAAATCGTACCCACTCTGACAAAGTTCGTAACCTCTTTAAAAAAGTTCCTACCATCTTAAACAAAGTTCGTACCCTCTCTCACAAAGTTCCTACCCACTCTAACAAAGTTCGTACCCACTCTAACAAAGTTCGTACCCTCTCTAACAAAGTTCGTACCCTCTCTAACAAAGTTCATACCCTTTCTAACAAAGTTCGTACCCACTCTAACAAAGTTCGTACCCACTCTAACAAAGTCCATACCCACTCTGACAAAGTTCGTACCCTCTCTAAGAAAGTTCGTACCCTTTGTCACAAAGTTCGTACACTCTCTGACAAAGTTCGTACCCTCTCTAAGAAAGTTCGTACCATCACTAAGAAAGTTCGTACCCTTTGTGACAAAGCTCGTACACTCTCTAACAAAGGGTGTACCCTCTCTGACAAAGTGCGTACCCTCTCCGACAAATTTCGTACCCTCTCTCATAAGAATCGTACCCTCTCTGACAAAGTTCGTAACCTCTTTAAAAAAGTTCCTACCCTCTTTAACAAAGTTCGTACACTCTCTGACAAAGTTTGTACCCACTCTAACAAAGCTCGTACCCTCTCTTACAAAGTTCGTACCCTCTCTAACAAAGTTGTACCATCTCTGACAAAGTTCGTACCCTCTCTAAGAAAGTTCGTACCCTTTGTCACAAAGTTCGTACACTCTCTGACAAAGTTCGTACCCTCTCTAAGAAAGTTCGTACCCTCTCTCACAGAGTTCGTACCCTCTCTAAATAAGTTGGTATCCTCTCTAACAAAGTTAGTACCCTCAATAACAAAGTTTGTACCCACTCTAACAAAGATTGTACCCTCTCTAACAATGTTCGTACCCACTCTAACAAAGTTCGTACCCACTCTAACAAAGTTCGTACCCACACTAACAAAGTTCGTACCCTCTCTCACAAAGTTCGTACCCTCTCTAACAAAGTTCGTACCGTCTCTAACAAAGTTCGTACCCTCTCTAACCAAGTTCATACCCACTCTAACAAAGTTCGTACCCTCTCTAAAAAAGTTTAGACTCTCTCTGACAAATTTCGTAACCCCTCTCACAAAGTTCGTACCCTCTCTAAGAAAGTTCGTACCATCACTAAGAAAGTTCGTACCATTTGTGACAAAGCTCATATACTCTCTGACAAAGGTCGTACCCTCTCTCACAAAGTTCGTACCCTCTCAGACAAATTTCGTACCCTCTCTCATAAAAATCGTACCCACTCTAACAAAGTTCGTAACCTCTTTAAAAAAGTTCCTACCCTCTTAAACAAAGTTCGTACCCTCTCTCACAAAGTTCGTACCCTCTCTCACAAAGTTCGTACCCACTCTAACAAAGTTCGTACCCTTTTAACAAAGTTCGTACCCACTCTAACAAAGTTCGTACCCTCTCTAACAAAGTTCGTACCCACTCTAACAAAGTTCGTAGCCTCTCTAAAAAAGTTTGGACTCTCTCTGACAAAGTTCGTAACCCCTCTCTAAGAAAGTTCGTACCATCACTAAGAAAGTTCGTACCATTTGTGACGAAGCTCGTACACTCTCTGACAAAGTTCGTACCCTCTCTGACAAATTTCGTACCCTCTCTCATAAAAATCATACCCACTTTGACAAAGTTCGTAACCTCTTTAAGAAAGTTCCTACCCTCCTTAACAAAGTTCGTACCCTCTCTCGAAAAGTTTGTACCCTCTCTCACATAGTTCGTACCCACTCTAACAAAGTTCGTACCCTCTCTAACAAAGTTCGTACCCTTTCTAACAAAGTTCATACCCACTCTAACAATGTTCGTACCCACTCTAACAAAGTTCGTACCCACTCTAACAAAGTCCATACCCACTCTAACAAAGTCCGTACCCTTTCTAACAAAGTTCGCACCCACTCTAACAAAGTTCGTACCCTCTCTAAAAAAGTTCGTACCCTCTCTAACCAAGTTCGTACCCACTCTAACAAAGTTCGTACCCTCTCTAAAAAAGTTTGGACTCTCTCTGACAAAGTTCGTAACCCCTCTCACAAAGTTCGTACCCTCTCTAAGAAAGTTCGTATCATCACTAAGAAAGTTCGTACCATTTGTGACAAAGCTCGTACCCTCTCTCACAAAGTTCGTACCCTCTCCGACAAATTTCGTACCCTCTCTCACAAAAATCGTACCCACTCTGACAAAGTTCGTAACCTCTTTAAGAAAGTTCCTACCCTCTTTAACAAAGTTCGTACCCTCTCTCACAAAGTTCGTACCCTCTCTCACATAGTTCGTACCCACTATAACAAAGTTCGTACCCGCTCTAACAAAGTTCGTACCCTTTCTAACAAAGTTCGTACCCACTCTAACAAAGTTCGTACCCTCTCTAACAAAGTTCGTACCCTCTCTAACAAAGTTCGTACCCTCTCTAAAAAAGTTTGGACTCTCTCTGACAAAGTTCCTAACCCTTCACTAAGAAAGTTCGTACCATCACTAAGAAAGTTCGTACCATTTGTGACAAAGCTCGTACACTCTCTGACAAAGGTCGTACCCTCCCTCACAAAGTTCGTACCCTCTCTGACAGATTTCGTACCCTTTCTCATAAAAATCGTACCCACTCTGACAAAGTTTGTAACCTCTTTAAAAAAGTTCCTACCCTCTTAAACAAAGTTCGTACCCTCTCTAACAAAGTTCGTACCCACTCTAACAAAGTTCGTACCCTCTCTAACAAAGTTCTAACAAAGTTCGTACCCTTTCTAACAAAGTTCGTACCCACTCTAACAAAGTTCGTACCCTCTCTAACAAAATTCGTACCCTCTCTAACAAAGTTCGTACCCACTCTAACAAAGTTCGTACCCTCTCTAAAAAAGTTTGGACTCTCTCTGACAAAGTTCGTACCCTCTCTAACAAAGTTCG
Source organism: Vitis rotundifolia (assembly GCA_030254885.1). NCBI lineage: Eukaryota > Viridiplantae > Streptophyta > Magnoliopsida > Vitales > Vitaceae > Vitis > Vitis rotundifolia. Next base: position 233,259 of record JARBHA010000043.1, on the reverse strand, counting down.
TACCGTCTCTAACAAAGTTCGTACCCTCTCTAACCAAGTTCATACCCACTCTAACAAAGTTCGTACCCTCTCTAAAAAAGTTTAGACTCTCTCTGACAAATTTCGTAACCCCTCTCACAAAGTTCGTACCCTCTCTAAGAAAGTTCGTACCATCACTAAGAAAGTTCGTACCATTTGTGACAAAGCTCATATACTCTCTGACAAAGGTCGTACCCTCTCTCACAAAGTTCGTACCCTCTCAGACAAATTTCGTACCCTCTCTCATAAAAATCGTACCCACTCTAACAAAGTTCGTAACCTCTTTAAAAAAGTTCCTACCCTCTTAAACAAAGTTCGTACCCTCTCTCACAAAGTTCGTACCCTCTCTCACAAAGTTCGTACCCACTCTAACAAAGTTCGTACCCTTTTAACAAAGTTCGTACCCACTCTAACAAAGTTCGTACCCTCTCTAACAAAGTTCGTACCCACTCTAACAAAGTTCGTAGCCTCTCTAAAAAAGTTTGGACTCTCTCTGACAAAGTTCGTAACCCCTCTCTAAGAAAGTTCGTACCATCACTAAGAAAGTTCGTACCATTTGTGACGAAGCTCGTACACTCTCTGACAAAGTTCGTACCCTCTCTGACAAATTTCGTACCCTCTCTCATAAAAATCATACCCACTTTGACAAAGTTCGTAACCTCTTTAAGAAAGTTCCTACCCTCCTTAACAAAGTTCGTACCCTCTCTCGAAAAGTTTGTACCCTCTCTCACATAGTTCGTACCCACTCTAACAAAGTTCGTACCCTCTCTAACAAAGTTCGTACCCTTTCTAACAAAGTTCATACCCACTCTAACAATGTTCGTACCCTATCTAACAAAGTTCGTACCCACTCTAACAAAGTCCATACCCACTCTAACAAAGTCCGTACCCTTTCTAACAAAGTTCGCACCCACTCTAACAAAGTTCGTACCCTCTCTAAAAAAGTTCGTACCCTCTCTAACCAAGTTCGTACCCACTCTAACAAAGTTCGTACCCTCTCTAAAAAAGTTTGGACTCTCTCTGACAAAGTTCGTAACCCCTCTCACAAAGTTCGTACCCTCTCTAAGAAAGTTCGTATCATCACTAAGAAAGTTCGTACCATTTGTGACAAAGCTCGTACCCTCTCTCACAAAGTTCGTACCCTCTCCGACAAATTTCGTACCCTCTCTCACAAAAATCGTACCCACTCTGACAAAGTTCGTAACCTCTTTAAGAAAGTTCCTACCCTCTTTAACAAAGTTCGTACCCTCTCTCACAAAGTTTGTACCCTCTCTCACATAGTTCGTACCCACTCTAACAAAGTTCGTACCCTTTCTAACAAAGTTCGCACCCACTCTAACAAAGTTCGTACCCTCTCTAAAAAAGTTCGTACCCTCTCTAACCAAGTTCGTACCCACTCTAACAAAGTTCGTACGCTCTATAAAAAAGTTTGGACTCTCTCTGACAAAGTTCGTAACCCCTCTCTAACAAAGTTCGTACCATCACTAAGAAAGTTCGTACCATTTGTGAAAAAGTGCGTACACTCTCTGACAAATTTCGTACCCTCTCTCATAAGAATCGTACCCACTCTGACAAAGTTCGTAACCTCTTTAAAAAAGTTCCTACCTTCTTTAACAAAGTTCGTACCCTCTCTCACAAAATTCGTACCCTCTCTCACAAAGTTCGTACCCACTCTAACAAAGGTCGTACCCTCTCTAACAAAGTTCGTACCCTCTATAACAAAGTTGGTACCCTCTTTAACAATGTTCGAACCCACTCTAACAAAGTTCGTACCCACTCTAACAAAGTTCGTACCCTCTCTAAAAAAGTTTGGACTCTCTCTGACAAAGTTCATAACCCCTCTCACAAAGTTCTTACCCTCTCTAAGAAAGTTCGTACCATCACTAAGAAAGTTCGTACCATTTGTGACAAAGTTCGTACACTCTCTGACAAAGTTTGTACCCTCTCTGACAAAGTTTGTACCCTCTCTGACAAATTTGGTACCCTCTCTCATAAAGATCATATCCACTCTAACAAAGTTCCTAACCTCTTTAAAATAGTTCCTACCCTCTTTAACTAAGCCCGTACCCTCTCTCACAAAGTTCGTACCCACTCTAACAAAGCTTGTACCCTCTCTTACAAACTTGGTACCCTCTCTAACAAAGATCGTACCCTATCTGACAAAGTTCGTACCCACTCTGACAAAGTTCGTACCCTCTCTAAGAAAGTTCGTACCCTTTGTCACAAAGTTCGTACACTCTCTGACAAAGTTCGTACCCTCTCTCAGAAAGTTCGTACCCTTTGTGACAAAGTTCATACCCTCTATGATAAATTTCGTACCCTCTCTCACAAATTTCGTACCCTCTCTAACTGAGATCGTACCTACTCTGACAAAGTTCGTACCCACTCTAACAATGTTTGTACCCTCTCTCACAAAGTTCATACCCTCTAAATTAAAATTGATACCCACTCTAACAAAGTTCGTACCCTCTATAACAAAGTTGGTACCCTCTCTAACGATGTTCGTACCACTCTAACAAAGTTCGTACACACTCTAACAAAGTTCGTACCCTCTCTAAAAAAGTTTAGACTCTCTCTGACAAAGTTCGTAACCCCTCTCGCAAAGTTCTTACCCTTTCTAAGAAAGTTCGTACCATCACTAAGAAAGTTCGTACCATTTGTGACAAAGTTCGTACACTCTCTGACAAAGTTCGTACCCTCTCTGAAAAAGTCTGTACCCTCTCTGACAAATTTCGTACCCTCTCTCATAAAGATCGTACCCACTCTGAAAGAGTTCGTAACCTCTTTAAAAAAGTTCCTACTCTCTTTAACAAAGTTCGTACCCTCTCTCACAAAGTTCGTACCGACTCTAACAAAGCTCGTACCCTCTCTTACAAAGTTGGTACCCTCGCTAACAAAGTTCGTACCCTCTCTGACAAAGTTCGTACCCCCTCTAACAAAGTTCCTACCCACTCTAACAAAGTTCGTACCCTCTCTAACAAATTTCGTACCCCTTCTAACAAAGTTCGTACCCACTCTGACAAAGTTCGTACCCCCTCTAACAAAGTTCCTACCCACTCTAACAAAGTTCGTACCCACTCTAACAAATTTCGTACCCCTTCTAACAAAGTTCGTACCCACTCTAACAAATTTCGTACCCCTTCTAACAAAGTTCGTACCCACTCTAACAAAGGTCGTACCCTCTCTAACAAAGTTCGTACCCTCTCTAACAAAGCTCGTACCCTCTCTTACAAAGTTCGTACCCTCTCAAACAAAGTTCGTACCATCTCTGACAAAGTTCGTACCCACTCTGACAAAGTTCGTACCCTCTCTAAGAAAGTTCGTACCATCACTAAGAAAGTTCGTACCATTTGTGACAAAGCTCGTATACTCTCTGACAAAGGTCGTACCCTCTCTCACAAAGTTCGTACCCTCTCTGACAAATTTCGTACCCTCTCTCATAAAAATCGTACCCACTCTGACAAAGTTCGTAACCTCTTTAAAAAAGTTCCTACCCTCTTAAACAAAGTTCGTACCCTCTCTCACAAAGTTCGTATCCTCTCTCACAAAGTTCGTACCCACTCTAACAAAGTTCGTACCCTCTCTAACAAAGTTCGTACCCTCTCTAACAAAGTTCGTACCCTTTCTAACAAAGTTCGTACCCACTCTAACAAAGTTCGTACCCACTCTAACAAAGTCCATACCCACTCTGACAAAGTTCGTACCCTCTCTAAGAAAGTTCGTACCCTTTGTCACAAAGTTCGTACACTCTCTGACAAAGTTCGTACCCTCTCTAAGAAAGTTCGTACCATCACTAAGAAAGTTCGTACCATTTGTGACAAAGCTCGTACACTCTCTAACAAAGGGTGTACCCTCTCTGACAAAGTGCGTACCCTCTCTGACAAATTTCGTACCCTCTCTCATAAGAATCGTACCCTCTCTGACAAAGTTCGTAACCTCTTTAAAAAAGTTCCTACCCTCTTTAACAAAGTTCGTACACTCTCTGACAAAGTTTGTACCCACTCTAACAAAGCTCGTACCCTCTCTTACAAAGTTCGTACCCTCTCTAACAAAGTTTGTACCATCTCTGACAAAGTTCGTACCCTCTCTAAGAAAGTTCGTACCCTTTGTCACAAAGTTCGTACACTCTCTGACAAAGTTCGTACCCTCTCTAAGAAAGTTCGTACCCTCTCTCACAGAGTTCGTACCCTCTCTAAATAAGTTGGTATCCTCTCTAACAAAGTTAGTACCCTCAATAACAAAGTTTGTACCCACTCTAACAAAGATTGTACCCTCTCTAACAATGTTCGTACCCACTCTAACAAAGTTCGTACCCACACTAACAAAGTTCGTACCCTCTATAACAAAGTTGGTACCCTCTCTAACGATGTTCGTACCACTCTAACAAAGTTCGTACACACTCTAACAAAGTTCGTACCCTCTCTAAAAAAGTTTGGACTCTCTCTGACAAAGTTCGTAACCCCTCTCGCAAAGTTCTTACCCTCTCTAAGAAAGTTCGTACCATCACTAAGAAAGTTCGTACCATTTGTGACAAAGTTCGTACACTCTCTGACAAAGTTCGTACCCTCTCTGACAAAGTCTGTACCCTCTCTGACAAATTTCGTACCCTCTCTCATAAAGATCGTACCCACTCTGAAAGAGTTCGTAACCTCTTTAAAAAAGTTCCTACTCTCTTTAACAAAGTTCGTACCCTCTCTCACAAAGTTCGTACCCACTCTAACAAAGCTCGTACCCTCTCTTACAAAGTTGGTACCCTCTCTAACAAAGTTCGTACCCTCTCTGACAAAGTTCGTACCCCCTCTAACAAAGTTCCTACCCACTCTAACAAAGTTCGTACCCACTCTAACAAATTTCGTACCCCTTCTAACAAAGTTCGTACCCTCTCTAAGAAAGTTCGTACCCACTCTAACAAAGTTGGTACCCTCTCTAACAATGTTCATACCCACACTAACAAAGTTTGTACCCTCTCTAACAAAATTCGTACCCTCTCTAACAAAGTTCGTGCCAGCTCTAGCAAAGTTCGTACCCACTTTATCAAAGCTCGTACCCTCTCTATCAAAGGTCGTACCCTCACTTACAAAGTTTGTACCCTCTCTGAAAAATTTCGTACCCTCTCTTACAAAGTTCGTACCCACTCTGACAATGTTCGTAACCTCTCTAACAAATTTTGTACCCACTCCAACAAAGTTCGTACCTTCTTTAACAAAGTTCGGATCCTCTCTGACAAAGTTCATACCCTCTCTGACAAAGTTCGTACCCTCTCTCACAAAGTTCGTACCCACTCTGACAAAGTTCGTCACCTCTTTAACAAAGTTCGTACCCTCTCTAACAAAGTTTGTACCCTCGCTAACAAAGGTCGTACCCTCCCTAACAAAGTTCGTACCCTCGCTAACAAAGTTCGTACCCTCTCTCACAGTGTTCGTACCCACTTTGACAAAGTTCGTAACCTCTCTGACAAAGTTCATATCATCTTTAACAAATTCGTACCTTCTCTAACAAAGTTCGTACCCTCGCTAACGAAGTTCGTACTCTCTCTAACAAAGTTTGTACCCTCTCTGACAAAGGTCGTACCTACTTAGACAAAGTTCGTACCATTTCTAACAAAGTTCGTACCCCTTCTCACAAAGTTCGTACCCTTTCTAACAAATTTCGTACCCCCTCTAACAAAGTTCCTACCCACTCTAACAAAGTTCGTACCCACTCTAACAAATTTCGTACCCCTTCTAACAAAGTTCATACCCTCTCTAAGAAAGTTCGTACCCACTCTAACAAAGTTGGTACCCTCTCTAACAATGTTCGTACCCACACTAACAAAGTTTGTACCCTCTCTAACAAAATTCGTACCCTCTCTAACAAAGTTCATGCCCGCTCTAGCAAAGTTCGTACCCACTCTATCAAAGCTCGTACCCTCTCTATCAAAGGTCGTACCCTCTCTGAAAAATTTCGTACCCTCTCTCACAAAGTTCGTACCCACTCTGACAATGTTCGTAACCTCTCTAACAAATTTTGTACCCACTCTAACAAAGTTCGTACCCTCTCTAACAAAGTTCGGATCCTCTCTGACAAAGTTCGTACCCTCTCTGACAAAGTTCGTACCCACTCTGACAAAGTTCGTCACCTCTTTAACAAAGTTCGTACCCTCTCTAACAAAGTTTGTACCCTCGCTAACAAAGTTCGTACCCACTCTGACAAAGTTCGTACCCTCCTTAACAAAGTTCGTACCCTCGCTAACAAAGTTCGTACCCTCTCTCACAGTGTTCGTACCCACTCTGACAAAGTTCGTAACCTCTCTGACAAAGTTCATACCATCTTTAACAAATTCGTACCTTCTCTCACAAAGTTCGTACCCTCGCTAACAAAGTTCGTACTCTCTCTAACAAAGTTTGTACCATCTCTGACAAAGTTTGTACCCTCTCTGACGAAGGTCGTACCCACTCACACAAAGTTCGTACCATTTCTAACAAAGTTCGTACCCTTTCTCACAAAGTTCGTACCCTTTCTAACAAATTTCGTACCCCCTCTAACAAAGTCCCTACCCACTCTAACAAAGTTCGTACCCACTCTAACAAATTTCGTACCCCTTCTAACAAAGTTCGTACCCTCTCTAACAAAGTTCGTACCCACTCTAGCAAAGTTCGTACCCACTCTAACAAAGTTCGTACCCACTCTAACAAAGTTCGTACCCACTCTAACAAAGTATGCACCCACTCTGACAAAGTTCGTACCCTCTCTAACAAAGTTTGTACCCCTTCTAACAAAGTTCTCACCCTCTCTAACAAAGTTCGTACCCACTCTAACAAAGTTCCTACCCTCTTGGACAAAGTTCGTTCCCTCTCCGACACTGTTCGTACCCTGTTTGACAAAGTTCGTACCCTCTATGACAAAGTTCGTACCCCCTCTATCGGAGTTCGTACCCTCTCAAACAAAGTACTCACCCACTCTGACAAAGTTCGTACCCTCTCTAACAAAGTTCGTACCCCTTCTAAAAAATTCGTACCCTCTCTAACAAAGTTCGTACCCCCTTTAACAAAGTTCGTTCCCCCTCTCGCAAAGTTCGTACCCCCTTTAACAAAGTTCGTAACCCATCTCACAAAGTTCGTACCCTCTCTAACAAAGTTCGTACCCACCCTAACAAAGTTCGTAACCCCTCTCACAAAGTGCGTTCCCTCGCTAACAAAGTTCGTACCCTCTTTAACAAAGTTCGTACCCCTCTATCGGAGTTCGTACCCTTTCTAACAAAGTACGCACCCACTCTGACAAAGTTCGTACCCTCTCTAACAAAGTTCGTACCCTCTCTAACTAAGTTCGTACCCACTCTAACCAAGTTCGTACCAACTCTAACAAAGTACGCACCCACTTTGACAAAGTTCGTACCCTCTCTAACAAAGTTCGTACCCCTTCTAACAAAGTTCGTGCCCTCTCTAACAAAGTTTGTACCCACACTAACAAAGTTCGTACCCACTCTAAAAAAGTTCATACCCACTCTAACAAAGTTCGTACCCTCTTTGAAAAAGTTCGTTCCCTCTCCAACAAAGTTCGTACCCTCTCTGACAAAGTTCGTACCCTCTCTCACAAAGATCGTACCCTCTCTCACAAAGTTCGTACCCTTTTAACAATGTTCATACTTTTTCTCAGAAAGTTCGTACCCTCTCTAACAAAGTTCTTACCCACTCTAACAAAGTTCGTACCCTGTCTACCAAAGTTCATACCCTCTTTAACAAAGTTCGTACCCACTCTAACAATGTTCGTACCCTTTCTACCAAAGTTCATACCCTCTCTAACAAACTTCTTACCTTCTCTAACAAAGTTCGTACCCACTCTAACAAAGTTCGTACCTACTCGGACAAAGTTCGTACCCTTTCTAACAAAGTTCGTACTCCCTCTCAGAAAGTTCGTACCCTCTCTAACAAAGTTCGTACCCCCTCTAACAAAATTCGTTCCTCCTCTCGCTAAGTTCGTACCCCCTCTAACAAAGTTCGTACCCACCCTAACAAGGTTCGTAACTCCTCTCAAAAAGTTCGTTTCCTCGCTAACAAAGTTCGTACCCTCTCTAACAAAGTTCGTACCCCTCTATCAGAGTTCGTACCCTCTCTAACAAAGTACGCACCCACTCTGACAAAGTTCGTACCCTCTCTAAAAATTTTCGTACCCCTTCTAACAAAGTTCGTACCCTCTCTAACTAAGTTCGTACCCACCCTAACAACGTTCGTAACCCCTCTCACAACGTTCGTTCCCTCGCTAACAAAGTTCATATCCTGTCTAACAAAGTTCGTACCCCTCTATCGGAGTTAGTACCCTCTCTAACAAAGTAGGCAGCCACTCTGACAAAATTCGTACCCTCTCTAACAAAGTTCGTACCCTTTTTAACAAAGTTCGTACCCGCTCTAACAAAGTTCATACCCACTCTAACAAAGTTCGTACCCACTCTAACAAAGTTCATACCCTCTCTAAAAAAGTTTGTACCCACCCTAACAAAGTTCGTAACCGCTCTCACAACGTTCATTCCCTCGCTAACAAGGTTCATACCCTGTCTAACAAAGTTCGTACCCCTCTATCAGAGTTCGTACCCTCTCTAACAAAGTACACACCCACTCTGACAAAGTTCGTACCCTCTCTAAAAAAGTTCGTACCTGATTACTACTCAAAAAGTGCTATTTCATAGCTTGTAATTAACTCTTTTGAACTGTCCTGAGTAGTAATTATTACCTTTTAACCCAATTAACATATTAAGGGCTTTGCATTTGTTTCTAATCAAATTGTGTTAAGTTTTGGTGTTTTTGATAGCTTTTTGCTCACCAAAGCAATGTAAGAATGAGGGAGAGTTGTATATAGTTCATGGCAAAGCTTTTGGAAGCTCAAATTCATGAAGAACCAAGCTTTGGAGCCTCATAGTCCTTCGCCTTAGTCGGTTAAAGTATGCAAGGAAAGAACAACAGAGTGAAGAAAATAGACCATGGCAGCTGCAGTCTTCCTTCCCACTTTTGGAGCACTTTCCGAAGTCCATTTTGTGCATTATATATACCGTTGGAAAGCTCTGGAAGTCAAGAATCCAACGCTTCAAACCGTGTACGATTTGGAGCTGAAATGAGGAAGATATGGCCTTCAGAAAAAAACTGCATCCAGTTGAGGGACAATTTCGCACCTTGCGAAATTGGAACTCTAACGTGCGAAATTAAATTCAGTCTTGCGAAATGGAAATGGATGGGAGCTGTGCATTCTCGGTGAAGTCCAACATGCGAAAGTGATTTTGCAACCTGCGAACTTGAAGCTTAACGTGCGAAAGTGGATTGCAACATGCGAAATCAACTTGCGAAGTTTCGCAAGTCACCATACAACGTGCGAAACTAGGATATTTGTGCACCGACTCTTTTTCTTCTGATATTTTGTGTCTAAATCTCCATTTTCTCCTTGTATTCAGCCACTCATGTAATTCCTTAGCTAGGAAGTATGGAAGGAAGGGTAAATTGCCTTCCTATAAAAACTCTTTTGTAAACACTTAAAAAGGATGCTCGGGAGCTTGTTCCAGGAGACCAACTTTTGTATAGTTTTGGAAGGAAGTAAAATTCGTAGTCTTTCTTTACCTTACCTTCCCATTTTGTTTCTATTTTCTTACTAGTCAAACAAGCTTTGAGGAGGTTTCCTCAGAGAATGAGTGGCTAAGCTTTTAGTTCCTTGGAGTTAAGGTTGCCGGGAAAGGTTCCAACTGCAAGAATGGGTAGTTTTGTGGTTTCAGCCGTTAAAGAAGAGAAAGTGTGACCCGTTAATGATTTCTATGTTTTTAGTTAACTTAAAACACCTTGCAAGTCACCTGAGCCAACACTTGGTAAGGCAAGTGATCTCCGTCCATAGAGATGCACTAGTTTACCTCTTGCGAGCTTTTGGGAGGTGACTTGAAGGTGGGATTTTCTTGAATTGCCAACACTTGGTAAGCTTTTGGACTCCAAGGAGACATCCATTAGTTATCTCTTGCGAGCTTGAGAAGGGACGTCCAAGGTTAATGATCACCTTGAATGGCAAATGCCAGGTGAGAGGCACGAGTCATTGCAAGTTGCATCAGTGAGAGGGATTTATTGCTGAAATCCATTAAAGGGTAGCATCTGTACAACACCGGTTAGAGAATTGACTACAGGTTAATTCTCTAATGCGAGGAATTGAACCAAGTGACCGGAGCTCTGTTTTTGCATGAGGAACCTCCCCTGTGAACCTAAACCTCCAAGGAATGTTTTTCTTCATAAGTAATTTCCATTACTTTCTTTTTGGTTAGCTTAAAACCAATCCTTTTCCCATCAAAAATTATGTTTTCTTTTAAAACTAATCTTGAAATGAAAAAGTACCAAGTCATCTTTGAATTGATATCAATTGTAACTTGAAAACCCTTCCCAGTGAACAATCCTAGAGCCACTATGCTATACTAGTTGAGACTATCCTAATGCATGGTGATATAGGTTATAAATTTTGTTGATTACTCCCTCACTCAAGGAACACTAGCTGAACGTGAATCAGCTGAGTCACCGATTGGGCACGAATCAAATGGCGCCGTTGCCGGGGAAGGTGCCAACTTCTCAGTGATATCATTTTAAAGTACTTGTGATTTTTATCACAAGTTTGGTAATTTTTTCTTTCCTTTATTAACTCTTTTCAATTGTTTTCCATTTGTTTATGTTTTAGTATAGTATATAAATTAGTTTTAGATAATTTTAATCTTCTTGTAGTTTTGTTTTCTTGTGTTTTCTTTTGTTTCTTTGTCTTTGTTACAGTTAATACTAGTTGTGTATGCCAAATTGGATACGAGATAGTGGAGGAAGGCTTGTTAAACGTGAAACACCTCATAACAAGGAGTTGGAATTGAGCTTGAACACCATGGAAGCTACACCTGAAGATCAGCATAGTCACCATGGTCATGAAGGCAATCCCAATGAATTTAGATCGATGAGGGACCGCATGCATCCACCTCGTATGAGTGCACCATCATGTATAGTGCCCCCTACAGAGCAGCTAGTTATCAAACCACATATTCTCCCACTTCTACCAACTTTCCATGGAATGGAAAGTGAGAATCCCTATGCACACATCAAGGAATTTGAAGAAGTTTGTAATACATTCCGAGAGGGAGGAGCTTCAATTGATTTGATGAGGCTTAAGCTATTTCCTTTCACTTTAAAGGATAAAGCCAAGATTTGGCTTAATTCTTTAAGGCCAAGGAGTATCCGTTCTTGGACTGATTTACAAGCTGAATTCCTCAAGAAGTTTTTTCCCACTCATAGGACAAATGGCTTGAAAAGGCAAATTTCAAATTTCTCAGCTAAAGAGAATGAGAAATTCTATGAGTGTTGGGAGAGATACATGGAGGCCATCAATGCTTGTCCTCACCATGGCTTTGATACATGGCTGTTGATGAGTTACTTTTATGATGGGATGTCTTCCTTAATGAAACAACTCCTAGAGACAATGTGTGGAGGAGATTTCATGAGTAAGAATCCTGAGGAAGCCATGGATTTCTTGAGTTATGTAGTTGAAGTTTCAAGGGGATGGGATGAACCGAATAAAGGAGAAGTGGGGAAGATGAAGTCTCAACCAATTGCCTCTAGTGCTAAGGCTGGGATGTACACCTTGAATGAAGATGTTGATATGAAAGCAAAATTTGCAGCCATGACAAGGAGATTGGAGGAGCTAGAATTGAAAAAGATGCATGAAGTGCAAGCTGTTGCTGAAACACCAGTGCAAGTGAAGCCATGTTCTATTTGTCGGTCTTATGAGCACTTAGTGGAGGAGTGCCCTACAATTCCAGTTGCTAAAGAAATGTTTGGAGATCAAGCAAATGCCATTGGACAATTCAAGCCCAATAGCAATGCTTCGTATGGCAATACTTACAACTCAAGTTGGAGGAATCATCCAAATTTTTCATGGAAGCCAAGAGCACCTCAGTATCAACAGCCGGCTCAACCACCTCAACAAGCTTCAAATCTTGAGCAAGCAATAGTGAATCTCAGCAAGGTTGTGGGAGATTTTGTTGGGGACCAAAAATCCTTCTAACAAAGTTCGTACCCTCTATAACAAAGTTCGTACCCACTCTAACAAAGTTCATACCCTCTCTAACAAAGTTCGTACCCGCTCTAACAAAGTTCGTAACCCCTCTCACAAAGTTCGTTCCCTTGCTAACAAAGTTCGTACCCCCTCTAACAAGGTTCGTACCCCCTCTCACAAAGTTCGTACTCACTCTAACAAAGTTCATACCCTCTCTAACATAGTTCGTACCCACCCTAACAAAGTTCGTAACCCCTCTCACAAAGTTCGTTCCCTCGCTAAAAAAGTTCGTACCCTCTCTAACAAAGTTCATTCCCCTCTATCGGAGTTCGTACCCTCTCTAACAAAGTACGCACCCATTCTAACAAAGTTCGTACCCTCTCTAATAAAGTTCGTACCCCTTCTAACAAAGTTCGTACCCTCTCTAACTATGTTCGTACCCACTCTAACAAAGTTCATACCCACTCTAACAAAGTATGCACCCACTTTAGAAAAGTTCGTACCCTCTCTAAAAAAGTTCGTACCCCTTCTAACAAAGTTCGTACCCTCTCTAACAAAGTTCGTACCCACTCTAACAAAGTTCATACCCTCTCTAACAAAGTTCGTACCCTCTTTGACAAAGTTTGTTCTCTCTCCGACAAAGTTCGTACCCTCTCTTACAAAGTTCGTACCCTCTCTGACAAAGATCGTACCCTCTCTCACAAAGTTCGTACCCTCTCTGACAAAGATCGTACCCTCTCTCACAAAGTTCGTACCCACTCTAACAAAGTTCGTACCCTCTCAAACAAAGTTCGTACCCACTCTAGCAAAGTTCGTACCCACTCTAACAAAGTTTGTACCCACTCTAACAAAGCTCGTACTCCCTCTCACAAAGTTCGTACCCTCTCCACCAAAGTTCGTACCCTCTATAACAAAGTTCGTACCCACTCTAACAAAGTTCGTACCCTCTCTAAAAAAGTTCGTACCCTCTCTAACAAAGTTCGTACCCCGTCTAACAAAGTTCGTACCCCTCTCGCAAAGTTCGTACCCTCTTTAACAAAGTTCATAACCCTTCTCACAAAGTTCGTACCCTCTCTAACAAAGTTCGTAACTGATTACTACCCAAAAAGTGCTTTTTTACACCTTTAAGTCATTATGTTTTAAGCACTTTTGTGTAGTAGTTCTCCATCTTTATTCCAATTGGCATGTTAAGGACCTAGCAATGACTTCTAATCATATTTGTGGCTAGTTTTAGTGTTTTGACAGCTTTTTGGATCATTAAGACAAGCCAAGTAAAGGAGAGAAGCAAAGAGGAAAAACAAGCAAAGTGAAGAAAACAGAGGACAGCAGCTGTAGTCTTCCTTTGCACTTTTGGAGCACTTCCCGAAGTCCATGTTTTACATACTATATACCATTTCAAAGCTCAGGAAGTCAAGAATCCAACGCTTTAAACCGTGTACGATTTGGAGCTGAAATGAGGAAGATATGGCCTTTGGAAGACAACTGCTCCAGGCTTGTGCGAAATTCACACAACACCTTGAAATTCGCACAACACCTTCAGGTTGTGCGAAATTCGCACAACACCTTGAAAATTCGCACCAGCCCATGCGTGGTGCGAATTCTCCTCTATTCTGCCGACTCCACTTTAGATCTTTTCTTTTGTATTTTTTTGATGTAAATTCCTTTCTTATCCTTGTAACTAGCCAATCACAAGCTTTGCTTTTGTAAAGACTATAAGAGGGGTGGAAATCATCTCTCGGATGTGTGTTGTGCTATGTTATGTTTTACATTTAGTGAAATACAGAGCTCTCTCGTTTTCCTTTTCTCTCTACTATTTTCTTTTTCTTGGAAGCCAAACAACCTTTGAGGATGTTTTCCCAGAGGATGAGAAGCTAAACTTTTGGTTTCTTGGAGTGAAGGAAGCTAGGTGAAAAGTTCAGATGCAAAAGTGGGAAACTCTCGTGCCTTAAATACAGGTAGTTGGAGTTCATAAATGGCTTTTAAACCTAAAGTTTTGCTTTAAATCCCTTAGAATCACTTTGAATGGCCAATACATGATAAGCTTTTAGGTCTCTGTGGATGCTTATTGCTAGATCCATATCAGTCCATTAGTTATCATGTACGAGCCATTGGAAAGTGGCTCAAGGTGAAGACCCATAGTGTCTAAAGCCATTAATGGACCTTGACTACCATTTCTATTGACTTTTTATGGATTAAATCTTCATTGTTAAACCTATGCCGGTTCAGGAAATAACTATAGGTTAAATCCCCAATACGAGGAGAAAAATCCGGAATTTTCCACTTTGCATTCTGAACTTGATCCTAGCAACCTTTAGCTCTGAGAGACTTTCTTTCTTCCATTTTTACCTAGTTATATGTTAGTTTAGTTCCAAACTCCACTTTCAAAACAAATTTTATTTTCTTTTAAACTTTAAGTTTTTGACAAAGGAAATCATCATATTCAATTTCTAATCTTGAGTCTATCACTGGTAGAGTGAAAACCCATCCCAGAGTTCGACCCTAGAACTGCTATACTATAGTAGCTTTGCTACGCCAGTATGAGGTCATAGGTTTTATAAATGTTTTTGATTCAAAGACCCGACTGGATTTACATGGAATCAGTAACCCCTCTCACAAAGTTCGTACCCTTTCTAACAAAGTTTGTAACCCCTCTCACAGGGTTCGTACCCACTCTAACAAAGTTCGTACGCTCTATAACAAAGTTCGTGTGATGTGTAACAATGTTCGTAACCTCTCTAACAAAGTTTGTACCTTGTCTAACAAAAATCGTACCCACTATGACAAAGTTCGTATCCTCTATAACAAAGTTTGTACCCCTTCTCATAAAGTTCGTACCACGTAACAAAGTTCGTAACCTCTCTAACAAAGTTCGTACCTGATTCGTGCCCAATTGGTGACTCAACTAATTCACGTTCAGTTGGTGTTCCTTGAATGAGGGAGTAATCAACAAAATTTATAACCTATATCATCATGCATTAGGATAGCCTCAACTAGTATAGCATAGTGGCTCTAGGATCGTTCACTGGGAAGGGTTTTCAAGTTACAATTGATATCAATTCAAAGATGACTTGGTACTTTTTCTTTTCAAGGTTAGCTTTAAAAGAAAACATAATCTTTGATGGGAAAAGGATTGGTTTTAAACTAACCAAAAAGAAAGTAATGGAAATTACTTATGAAGAAAAAAATTCCTTGGAGGTTTAGGTTCACAGGGGAGGTTCCTCATGCAAAAACAGAGCTCCGGTCACTTGGTTCAATTCCTCGCATTAGAGAATTAACCTGTAGTCAATTCTCTAACCGGTGTTGTACAGATGCTACCCTTTAATGGATTTCAGCAATAAATCCCTCTCATTGATGCAACTTGCAATGACTCGTGCCTCTCACCTGGCATTTGCCATTCAAGGTGATCATTAACCTTGGACGTCCCTTCTCAAGCTCGCAAGAGATAACTAATGGATGTCTCCTTGGAGTCCAAAAGCTTACCAAGTGTTGGCAATTCAAGAAAATCCCACCTTCAAGTCACCTCCCAAAAGCTCGCAAGAGGTAAACTAGTGCATCTCCATGGACGGAGATCACTTGCCTTACCAAGTGTTGGCTCAGGTGACTTGCAAGGTGTTTTAAGTTAATCTAAAAACATAGAAATCATTAATGGGTCACACTTACTCTTCATTAATGGCTGAAACCACAAAACTACCCATTCTTGCAGTTGGAACCATCCTCGGCAACCTTAGCTCCAAGGAACTAAAAGCTTAGCCACTCATTCTCTGAGGAAACTTCCTCAAAGCTTGTTTGGCTAGTAAGCAAATATAATCAAAATGGGAAGGTAAGGTAAAGAAAGACTCTGAATTTACTTCCTTCCAAAACTATCAAAAGTTGGTCTCCTGGAACAAGCTTTCGAGAGATTGTTCCAGTGATTACAAGAGAGTACATATATAGGAAGGTTATTTACCCTTCCTTCATTCCTTCCTAGCTAAGGAATTACATGAGTGGCTGAATACAAGGAGAAAATGGAGATTTAGACACAAAATATCAGAAGAAAAAGAGTCGGTGCACAAATATCCCAGTTTCGCACGTTGCATGGTGACTTGCGAAAATTTCGCAAGTTGATTTCGCAACTTAGAATCCACTTTCGCACGTTAAAATCCAAGTTTGCAAGTTGCAAAATCACTTTCGCATGTTGGGCTTCACCGTGAATGCACAGCTGCCATCCATTTCCATTTCGTAAGGCTGGCTTTAAATTTCGCACACTGAAGTTCCAATTTCGCAAGGTTCGAAATTGTCCCTCAGCTTGATGCAGTTGTCTTCCGAAGGCCATATCTTCCTCATTTTAGCTCCAAATCGTACACGGTTTAAACCGTTGGATTCTTGACTTCCTGAAATTTGAAATGGTATATAGAATGTAGAAAATGGACTTAGGAAAGTGCTCCAAAAGTGCGAAGGAAGACTGCAGTTGCTATCCTCTGTTTTCTTCACTCTGTTTTCCTCTCTCCTTTGTTCTTTCCTTGCATACTTTAAACGACTAAGGCAAAGAACTATGAGGCTCCAAAGCTTGGTTTCTTCATGAATTTGAGCTTCCAAAAGCTTTTCCATGAACTATATACAACTCTCCCTCATTCTTAAATTGCTTTGGTGACCAAAAAGCTATCAAAAACACCAAAACTTAACACAATTTGATTAGAAACAAATGCAAAGGCCCTTAATATGTTAATTGGGTTAAAAGGTAATAATTACTACTCAAGAGAGTTCAAAAGAGTTAATTACAAGCTATGAAATAGCACTTTTTGAGTAGTAATCAGTACCCCTTCTAACAAGGTTCGTACCCCCTCTCACAAAGTTCGCACCCACTCTAACAAAGTACGCACCCTCTCTAAAAAAGTTCATACCCTCTCCAACAAAGTACGCACCCACTCTGACAAGTTCGTACCCTCTCTAACAAAGTTCGTACCCCCTCTAACAAAGTTCGTTCCCCCTCTCGCAAAGTTCGTACCCCTCTAACAAAGTTCATAACCCATCTCACAAAGTTCGCACCCACTATAAAAAAGTTCGTACCCTCTCTAACAAAGTACGCACCCACTCTGACAAAGTTCGTACCCTCTCTAACAAAGTTTGTACCCCCTCCAACAAATTTCGTACCCTCTCTAACAAAGTTCGTACCCCCTCTGACAAAGTTCGTACCCCCTCTGACAAAGTTCGTACCCTCTTTAACAAAGTTCGTATCATGTGAAACAAAGTTCGTACCCTCTCTAACAAAGTTCCTACCCACCATAACAAAGTTTGTACCCTCTGTAACAAAGTTCATACCCTTTGTAACAAAGTTTGTACCCCCTCTAACAAAGTTCGTACCATGTAACAAAGTTCGTAACCTCTCTAACAAAGTTCGTACCAGCTGTCACAATGTTCGTACCATGTGAAACAAAGTTCGTAACCTCTCTAACAAAGTTCGTACGCTTTCTAACAAGGTTCGTACCCCCTCTAACAAAGTCCTTACCCTTTGTAACAAAGTTCTTACCCCTTCTCAGAAAGTTCCTGCCATGTAACAAAGTTCGTAATCTCTCTAACAAAGTTTGTACCCCCTCTCGCAAAGTTCGTACTCCCTCTAACAAAGTTCGTAACCCATCTCACAAACTTCGTACCCTCTATAACAAAGTTCATACCCACTCTAACAAAGTTCGTACCCACCCTAGCAAAGTTCGCAACCCCTCTCACAAAGTTCGTTCCCTCGCTAACAAAGTTCGTACCCTCTCTAACAAAGTTCATACCCCTCTATTGGAGTTCGAACCCTCTCTAACAAAGTACGCACCCACTCTGACAAAGTTCGTACCCTCTCTGACAAAGATCATGCCCTCTCTGATAAAGATCGTACCCTCTCTCACAAAGTTCGTACCCACTCGGAGAAAGTTCGTACCCTTTCTAACAAAGTTCGTACTCCCTCTCACAAAGTTCGTACCCTCTCCACCAAAGTTCTTACCCTCTCTAACAAAGTTCGTACCCTCTCTAACAAAGTTCATGCCCCTCTATTAGAGTTCGTACCCTCTCTAACAAAGTACGCATCCACTCTGACAAAGTTCGTACCCTCTCTGACAAAGATCATGCCCTCTCTGACAAAGATCGTACCCTCTCTCACAAAGTTCGTACCCACTTGGAGAAAGTTCATACCCTTTCTAACAAAGTTCGTACTCCCTCTCACAAAGTTCGTACCCTCTCCACCAAAGTTCTTACCCTCTCTAACAAAGTTCGTACCCCCTCTAACAAAGTTAGTACCCCCTCTCGCAAAGTTCATACCCCCTCTAACAAAGTTCGTCACCCCTCTCACAAAGTTCGTACCCTCTCTAACAAAGTTCGTAACCCCTCTTACAAAGTTCATACCCCCTCTAACAAAGTTCGTAACCCCTCTCATAGGGTTCATACCCTCTCTAACAAAGTTCGTACCTCTCTAACAAAGTTCGTACCCCCTCTCGCAAAGTTCATACCCCCTCTAACAAAGTTCGTCACCCCTCTCACAAAGTTCGTACCCTCTCTAACAAAGTTCGTAACCCCTCTCACAAAGTTCGTACCCCCTCTAACAAAGTTCGTAACCCCTCTCATAGGGTTCGTACCCTCTCTAACAAAGTTCGTAACCTCTCTAACAAAGTTCATACCCCTTCTAAAAAAGTTCCTACCCCCTCTCACAAAGTTTGTACCCTCTCTAACAAAGTTCGTACCCCCTCTAACAAGGTTCGTACCCCTCTCACAAAGTTCATACCTTCTCTAACATAGCCCGTACTGCCTCTAACAAAGTTCGTACCCTCTCTAACAAAGTTCGTACCCACTCTGACAAAGTTCATACCCTTTCTAACAAAGTTTGTACCCCCTCTCACAAACTTCGTACCAAGTGTAGAAAAATTCGTAACCTCTCTAACAAAGTTCGTACCCCCTCTCACAAAGTTCATACCCTCTCTAACAAAGCTCGTACCATGTGTAACAAAGTTCGTACCCTCTCTAACAAAGTTTGTACACACTCTAACAAAGTTCGTACCCCCTCTAACAAAGTTCGTAACCCCTCTCACAAAGTTCGTACCCTCTTTAACAAAGTTCGTAACCCCTCTCACAAAGTTCGTACCCTCTCTAACAAAGTTTGTACCCTCTCTCAGAAAGATCGTACCCTCTCTCACAAAGTTCGTTCCCCCTCTAACAAAGTTCGTACCCCTTCTCACAAAGCTCGTACTCCCTCTAACAAAGTTTGTACCATGTCTAACAAAGTTCGTAACATCTCTAACAAAGTTCATACCCTCTCTAACGAAGTTCGTACTAAGAAACTTCGTGCTCTTTCTAACAAAGTTCGTACCATCTCTAACAAAGTTCGTATCCTCTCTAACAAAGTTCATAACCGCTCCAACAAAGTTCATACCGCTTCTCACAAATTTCATTAATGGGCAAACCATGGGAATTATGTGCGATAGCTAGCCTTGAAAGGTGGTCGGCTACCACATTCTCCACTTCTTTCTTGTCTCTGATCTGGAGATTGAATTCTTGAAGTAAGAGAATCTATCTAATCAACCTTGCTTTTGCGTCTTACTTTGTCAATAGATACTTCAAAGCTGAGTGATCAGTGAAAACCACAATGAAAGACCCCACCAGGTAAGCACGAAACTTATCCAAGGCAAAAACTACAGCTAACAATTCTTTTTCGGTGGTTGTGTAGTTTCTTTGTGCCTCATTTAATGTTTTGCTCACATAGTAGATCACATAGGGTTTTCCATCTTCTCTTTGCCCAAGAATAGCTCCTATAGCAAAGTCACTGGCATCACACATTACTTCAAAGGGTAGTTGCCAGTTGGGAGCCCTCACTATTGGAGTGGTTTTCAAGAATAGTTTCAATTCTTCAAAACTCTTTTGACATCTCTCATCCTATACGAATTTAGCATCCTTGACCAATAGTTCACAAAGAGGCCTTGTAAGCTTAGAAAAATCTTTGATAAACCTCCTGTAGAACCCAGCATGGCCAAGGAATTGCCTTACTCCTTTGACAGTTGTTGAGGATGGCAACTTGACGATGAGTTCCAGCTTTGCTTTATCAACTTCAATTCCTTTCTCGGAGATGATGTGCCCAAGGACAATTCCTTAGTGTACCATGAAGTGGCATTTCTCCCAGTTAAGCACTAAGTCTTTTTTTATGCATCGGTGCAGAATAGCTTCCGAGTTGACTAAGTATTCTTCAAACGCACTTGCATATATGGTGATATCATCCATAAAGACTTCCATAATACGCTCCACCATATCACTGAAAATGCTTAACATGCATATTTGGAATGTTGCGGGTGCATTGCATAAGCCGAAAGGCATTCTCCTATAAGCATAGGTTCCAAATGGACACGTGAAAGTGGTTTTCTCCTGGTCTTCAACATCGATTTCTATTTGAAAATACCCGGAGTAGCCATCCAAAAAACAATAGAAAGGATGGCCTGAGACTCTTTCAAGCACTTGACCAATAAATGGCAACGGGAAGTGGTCCTTCCTTGTCACAGCATTCAGCTTCCTGTAATCAATACACACCCTCCAACCTGAAGTGAGACGTGTAGAAATTTCTTCTCCCTTATCATTTTGCACCACCGTGATCCCAGATTTCTTTGGCACGACTTGTGTAGGACTTACCCATGGGCTACTGATATGGGGTAGATAATACCGGCCTGAAGTAGCTTAAGCACTCCAGCTCACACCACCTCTTGCATGTGAGGATTCAACCTTCTCTGCGGTTGATGAACTAGCTTAGCTTCTTCTTCCATGTATATATGATGGGTATAAACTAAAGGGCTGATCCCTTTTAGATAAGAAATTTGCCACCTTATCACTTTCTTACATCTCCTGAGGACCTCCAATAGACAATCCTCCTTAGGAGTGGTAAGAGATGAAGATATAACAACAGGCACTACTTGTTTTCTTCCAGGTATGCATACTTCAACTCCGTGGGTAGTGGCTTCAGAATAAGCTTTGGGGACTCCCTCTTAACGGCTTCTTGTGTCTCCTCCTCATTGAATAAAGGTAGAATTTCTTCTCTCCTTTTCCAAGGGGGTAGAGTAGCAAGCAAATATGAGGGTTCAGGTAATCCTTCATCAAGATCTCCAAGACTTTCATTCAACTCTTCCAGCATTTTCTAATCACAATGCTCCTCCACTAAGTTGTCAATCATGCACACCTCCTTTGGTCCTTCTTTTTCTTTCAGATGGAATAGTTTTTTGCACAAATAGAAGATGTTGAGCTCAACATCATGTTACCAAACGTGAGTTGCATGACTCCATTCCTACAATTGATGATAGCATTTGATGTAGTTAAGAATGGTCTTCCGAGTATGATAGTAACATAGTTAATTCCTTTGGTAATCGGGTCTGTATTGAGAACAACAAAATCCACTGGGTAGTAGAATTTTTCAACTTGAACTAGGACATCTTCAATCATGCCTCTTGGAATCTTCACAGATTTATCTACTAAAGATAGAGTGATTGATGTTGGCTTCAACTCTCCAAGTCCCAATTGCTTGTAGACAGAGTAGGGTAGCAAATTCACACTTGCTCCCAAGTCCAACAAAGCTTTCTTCACACACGTCCCTCCAATCATCAGTGAGATGGTAGGGCAGCCCTGATCTTTGTATTTCACTAGAGACTTGCACTGTATGATGGTACTCACTTGCTCAGTCAAGAAGGCTTTCTTGTTCACGTTCAACCCTCTCTTTATAGTGCACAAGTCCTTCAGGAATTTTGCATAAGTCGGAACTTGTTTGATCATGTCTAGCAAAGGGATGTTGACCTTCACTTGCCTCAATACTTCAACAATTTTTGATGCGTTATTGATTCTCTTTTTCCCATGCAAAGCTTGGAGAAAAGGTGGAGCCGTGTGTTTGGTCATCATATCTTCTTTGATGATGGTCCTCTCCGGTTCTTCATTCGCAATAGAATCATGGTCCTCTTTCTTTGCACTATTCCCTTTTCTCTTTCCTTTGATTTCCTCCCTCTTCTCTTTCTCTGCTTCACTCTCTTCCTCATGCTCTGGCTTGGATATTGGCAGATCAACCTCTTTACCACTCCTTAGAGTGATCACTGCTTTGATTTCCCTCACCTGTGACGATTCTCCCTCTAGAACCTCCACTTCATGAATTACCTTGGGGTTTTGATGAGGTTGAGAAGGAAACCTTCCTTTCTTATGCATTATGTTGAGGTTGGTGAGCCTTGAGATTGAGTATTGGAGGTTATCTATCTTCTGAGATAGATCATTTTGCATCCCATCCATCCTTTTGTTCAATGTACTCTCTACACTGTCAATTCTTTGACTGAGCTGAGCATTGATGGATTTCTGATCCCCCACAAAGTCTCCTACGACCTTGCTAAGATTCACTATAGCTTGTTCAAAATTCGAAGCTTACTGAGGTGCTTGGCCAGATTGCGTGTCCAGGGTGGCCTCAGCTTCCATGAGAAATTTGGATGGTTCCTCCAATTTGAATTGTAGGTGTTACCATATGAAGCATTGTTATTGGGCTTGAATTGTCCAATAACATTTGCTTGATCCCCAAACATTTCTCGCACAGTTGGAATCGTAGGACACTCCCCCACCAAGTGCTCATAAGATTGAGAAATGGAACATGACATAACTTGCACTGGTGTCTCAAAAATGGCGTGCACTTCTTGCATCTTCTTCATTTCTAGCTCCTCCAATCTTCTTGTCATAGCTGCAACTTTTGCTTTCATGTCGATATCTTCGTTCAAAGTATACATCCCAGCCTTAGCATTAGGCTGAGACTTAATTCTTCCCACTTCTCTGGCATTTGGCTCATCACATCCCCTTGAAACTTCAACCACATAACTCAAGAAGTCCATGGCTTCCTCTGGATTCTTACTCATGAAGTCTCCTCCGCACATCATTTCTAAGAGTTGCTTCATTGAGGAAGACATACCGTCGCAAAAATAACTCACCAATAGCCATGTGTCAAAGCCATGGTTAGGACAAGCATTGATAGCTTCCATGTATCTCTCCCAACACTCATAGAATTTCTCATTCTCTTTAGCTGAGAAATTTGAAATTTGCCTTTTCAAGCCATTAGTCCTATGAGTCGGGAAAAATTTATTAAGAAATTCAGCTTGCAAATCAGTCCAAGTACGGATACTCCTTGGCCTCAGAGAATTAAGCCAAATCTTGGCCTTATCCTTGAAGGTGAAAGGAAATAGCTTAAGTCTCATCAAGTCGGTGGACGCTCCTCCTTCTTGGAATGTATTACAAACCTCCTCAAATTCATTGATATGCGAGTAGGGATTCTCACTTTCCATCCCATGGAAAGTAGGTAGAAGTGGCATAATATGTGGTTAGATCACTAGTTGCTCTGTAGGAGGCACTATACATGATGGTACACTCATGCGAGGTGGATGCATGCGGTCTCTCATGGATCGAAATGTGTTGAGATTGTCCTCCTAACCATGTTGACTATGCTGATCTTCAGGTGGCCCATCCATGATGTTCAAGCACAATTCTAACTTTGTTTCGTGAAGAGTTTCAATCTTCACTAGTCTTCCCCCACTATCTCGTATCCAATAGGGCATGCACAACTAGTAATTACTGAAACAAAATAAAAACAAAGAAAACAAAAGACAAACAATTCTAGAGAAGAAAAAAAATTAAGATTAACTGAGACTAGATAAAAGATCAACTAAAATGGAAACAAATAAAAAGAGTTAGTAAAAGAAAAGAAAAATCACCAAACTTATGATGAAGATCCCAAGTGTTCTGGAAAGGTCATATCACTGTACTGTGGCACCATCCCCGGCAACAGCGCCATTTGATTCATTCCATCGCGGTTGTTCCATTTTATTCTAGCCCAGACGGGTGTTATCAACAAAATTTATAAACCTAAATCACCTTAGACTAGGGTAGCATAGCTAGCATAGTGTAGTGGCTCTAGGGTCGTCCACAAGGATGGGTTTTCATAGTACACGTGACATTAGTTAAAGTACTTGATTACTACTCCAAAAGTGCTATTTCATAGCTTGTAATTAACTCTTTCAAACACTCTTGAGTAGTAATTATTACCTTTTAACTCAATTGACATGTTAAGGACCCTTGCAATCGTTTCTAATCAAAATTGTGTTAAGTTTTGGTGTTTTTGATAGCTTTTTGCTCACCAAAGCAATTTAAGAATGAGGGAGAGCTGTATGTAGTTCATGACAAAGCTATTGGAAGCTCAAATTCATGAAGAACCAAGCTTTGGAGCCTCGTGATCCTTTGCCATAGTCTTTCAAAGTATGCAAGGAAAGAACAACGGAGAAAGGAAAAACAGAGTGAAGAGAAACAGAGGAGAGTAGCTGCAGTCTTCTTTCCCTCTTTTGGAGCACTTCTTGAAGTCAATTTTCTACATGCTATATACCATTTCAAAGCTCAGGAAGTCAACAATCCAACGCTTTAAACTGTGTATGAATTGGAGCTGAAATGAGGAAGATATAGCCTTCGGAAGACAACTGCATCAACTTGAAGGACAATTTCGCACCTTGCGAAATTGGAACTCCAAGGTGTGAAAATGGATTCCAAGTTGCGAAATCAACTTGCGAAATTTTCGCACCTCACCATGCAACGTGCGAAATCAACATGCGAACTGGGATATTTGCGCACCGACTCTTTTTGATATTTTCCTTCAGATATTTTGTGTTTAAATCTCCATTTTCTCCTTGTAATCTACCACTCATGTGATTCCTTAGCTAGGAAGTATTCAAGGAAGGGTAAATAACCTTCCTATATAATTTCTTTTGTAATCACATAAATGATATCTCAGGAGTTTTGTTCCAGGAGACCAACTTTTGTATAGTTTTGGAAGGAAGTAAAATTCAGAGCTTTTCTATACCTTACCTTCCCATTTTGATTGTATTTTCTTTCTAGCCAAACAAGCTCTGAGGAAGTTTCCTCAGAGAATGAGTGGCTAGGCTTTTAGTTCCTTGGAGCTACGGTTGCCGGGAAAGGTTCCAACGGCAAAAATTGGTAGTTTTGTTGTTTCAGCCATTAATGAAGAGAAAGTGTGACCTATTAATGATTTCTACGTTTTTAGTTAACTTAAAACGCCCTCAATTCACCTGAGCCAACACTTGGTAAGGCAAGTGATTTCCGTCCATGGAGATGCACTAGTTTACCTCTTGGGAGCTTTTGGGAGGTGACTTGAAGGTGGGATTTTCTTGAATTTCCAACACTTGGTAAGCTTTTGGACTCCAAGGAGACATCCATTAGTTATCTCTTGCGAGCTTGAGAAGGGACGTCCAAGGTTAATGATCACCTTGAATAGCAAATGCTAGGTGAGAGGCATGAGTCATTGCAAGTTGCATCAGTGAGAGGGATTTATTACTGAAATCCATTAAAGGGTAGCATCTGTACAACACTGGTTAGAGAATTGACTATATGTTAATTCTCAAATGCGAGGAAAAGAACCAAGTGACCGGAGCTCTGTTTTTGCATAAGGAGCCTCCCCTGTGAACCTAAACCTCCAAGGAATGTTTTTCTTCATAAGTAATTTTCATTACTTTCTTATTGGTTAGCTTAAAACCAACCCTTTTCAAACCAAAGATTATGTTTTCTTTTAAAGTTAACCTTGAAATGAAAAGGAACCAAGTCATCCTTGAATTGATGTCAATTGTAATTTGAAAACCCTTCCCAGTGAACGATCCTAGAGCCACTATGCTATACTAGTTGAGGCTATCCCAATGCATGGTGATATAGGTTATAAATTTTGTTGATCACTCCCTCACTCAAGGAACACTAGCTGGATGTAAATCAACTGGAACACCAATTGGGCACGAATCAGTATTGTAATGGTGCTTTTCCTTAAAAAGTTAGCTTTAAAAGAAAACATAATTTTGGGTGAAAAAGATTGATTTTAGGTCAACCAAAAATAGTAACTGAAATTTATTACAAAGAAAAGGTTTCTTGGAGTTTTAGGCCCCTAGATTCAGGTTCCTTAGACAAAGGGGGAGATTCCAGATCTTTTCCTCGCGTTAGGGATAATAACATAAAGGATGGTTATCTCCCGAACCGGTGTGTATTTAGCAACTAAGATTTGATCCAACTGGTTCATGAAAAACTATAGTTGCTTCCCTTTAATGGTTTTAAACATTAAAGACCTCTCACTGTGAATCATCTTCCAATGGCTCGTAAATGATAACTACTAGACATCCATGGAGCCCGTTAAGCTTACCAAGTATTGGCCATTCAAGGTAATTCTAACCTTGGAATACCCGTCAAAGGCTCGTAAATGATAACTAATGGATCTCCATGGAGTCCAAAAAGCTTACCAAGTATTGGCCATTCTAGGTAATCCTACCTTTAAACCACCTTCCAAAGGCTCGTAAATCATAACTAATGGATCTCCGTGGAGTCTAAAAAGCTTACCTAGTATTGGCCAAGGTGATTTTAAGGGATTTTAAGTTAAACAAAAAAGAAACAAAAACCATTAACGGGTAACAACTCTCCTCATTTAAACCAAGGAAAACTCCCACCTTTGTATCCGGATACTTTACCTAGCTTCCCTCAGTCCAAGAAACGAAAAACCTAGCCACTCATTCTCTGGGAAAACATCCTCAGAGGTTGTTTGGCTAGAAAGAAAATGAAATACAAAATGAGACGGTAAGGCAGAACAAGGCTTTGTATATTTCTTACTAAGGGAATTCACAAGTGTAAAATTTTTATTTCTTATCCCCTCTTTGCAAAAGAATATATAGAGAGGTTTTTACAACTTCCTCACCAAGAAATCCTATCATTGGTGGATTACAAGGAGAAAATAGGAAAATACACAAAATATCTAGAGATAAAAATCTAACGGAGTCGGTGCCCAAATAACTGAAAATTACACAGGAGAATTTTGCAGGCCATGCGAAATTTAGTTTTCGCATGGTTCTTCAACATTTGGCTTCGCAAGGCTTGTGAAATTTCGCATGGGGCGCGAAATTCATTTTTCTCAGTCTTGCTCTTTGTACTGCAGCTTGTGCTCCTTTTGACATTTCGCATAGCCATGCGAAATTTCTGGTTGATAGATTTCTTCTCTGATTCTCTACCTTGTATACTAGATTGGCTTGGCAACCTATTGCCATGGATTTCACAACGTTCTCCCTCATTCTTGACGTGCTTAAATGATAAAAAAGCTATCAAAAACACCAAAACGTGCCAAAAATTGATTACCACAAAGTTCGTACTGATTCGTCCCCAATTGGTGTTCTGATTGATTCAGATCAATCAACTGATGTGCTTTGATTTCAATCCTCAGACGGGAGTTATCAACAAAATTTATAAACCTATTTCACCATATACTAGGGTAGCATAGCTAGCATAGCATAGTGGCTCTAGGATCGTTCACTGGGATGAGTTTTCACTTCACAATTGATATTAACTCAAAGATGAATTGGTGCTTTTCCTTTCCAAGGTTAGCTTTAAAAGAAAACACAAGTTTGCATGAAAACGAATGGTTTTAAGCTAACCAAACTGAAAATAACTAAAAGTAATTAGAAAGAAAGATGTTTCTTGGGATTTCAGGTCACTAGGATCAGGTGCCATAAACAAAAAGGGAGATTCCGGTCACTTGTTTCTTTTCCTCGCATTAGAGAATTAACATATAGTCAATTCTCTAACCGGTGTTGTACAGATGCTTACCATTAATGGTCTCAACACTAAATCTCTCTCACTGATCCATCTTGCAATGGCTCGTGCCTCTCACCTAGCACTTGCCATTCAAGGGGATCTTTAACCTTGGATTATCCTTCAAAAGCTCGCAAGAGATAACTAATGGATGTCTCCTTGGAGTCCAAAAGCTTACCAAGTGTTGGCTGGTCTAGAAAATCCTACTTCTGAATCACCTCCCAAAGGCTCGCAAGAGATAAACTAGTGAAACTCAATGGACGGAGTCCACTTGCCTTACCAAGTGTTGGCCCAGGTGATTCAAAGGCGTTTTAAGTTAAACTAAAAAGATAGAAATCATTAACGGGTCACACTTTCTTTTCATTAAAAATGGAAACAACAAAAACTCACACTTATGCATGCCGGCACCTTACCTAGCTTCCTTCACCCAAGAGACAAAAATTCTAGCCTCTCATCCTCTGAGGAAACATCCTCAGAGTTTGTTTGGCTAGAAAGAAAATGAAAGAGAAAACAAAGACGAGAAGGAAAAAGCAGAGCAAGTGCTCTGTATAATATATTGATCGATTCTATATCTACATCATAATTTTTACAACGGGTGCAAGAGAACATATATAGGGAAGTTTTTCCATCCTTCCTAGCTAAGAAATCTTATGATTGGTGTTTTACAAGGAGAAGAATGGAAATTTATACAAAAATATCTGAAGAAAAAGAGTCGGTGCACAAATATCTCAATTTCGCACGTTGCATGGTGACTTGCGAAAATTTCGCAAGTTGATTTCGCACTTTGAAATCCACTTTCGCACGTTGGACTTCAAGTTGGCAAGTTGGTAAATCACTTTCGCATGTTGGGCTTCACCGAGAATGCACAGCTGCCATCCATTTCCACTTCGCACGGCAGACTCCAATTTCGCACGTTGGAGTTCAATTTCGCAAGGTGCGAAATTGTCCTTCAGCTTGACACAGTTGTCTTCCGAAGGACATATCTTCCTCATTTCAGCTCCAAATCGTACACAGTTTGAAGTGTTGGATTCTTGACTTCCAGAGCTTTCCATCGGTATATAGCATGCACAAAATGGACTTCGGGAAGTGCTCCAAAAGTGGGAAGGAAGACTGCAGCTGCCATGCTCTGTTTTCTTCACTCTGTTTTTCCTCTCTCTGTTGCTCTTTCCTTGCATACTTCACCCGATTATGGCAAAGGACTATGAGGCTCCAAAGCTTGGTTCTTCATGAATTTGAGCTTCCAAAAGCCTTGCCATGAGCTATATACAACTCTCCCTCATTCTTACATTGCTTTGGTGAGCAAAAAGCTATCAAAAACACCAAAACTTAACACAATTTGGTTAGAAACAATTGCAAAGGCCCTTAACATGTCAATTGAGTTAAAAGGAAATAATTACTACTCAAGAGTGTTCAAAAGAGTTAATTACAAGCTATGAAATAGCACTTTTTGAGTAGTAATCACGTACCCACTCTCACAAAGTTCGTACCCTGTCTAACAAAGTTCGTACCCCCTCTCACAAGGCTCGTACCCTCTCTAACAAAGCTCATACGCCCTCTAACAAAGTTCGTACCCCATCCAACAAAGTTTATACCCCCTCTTAGAAAGTTTATACCCCCTTTAACAAAGTTCGTACCCTCTCCAACAAAGTTCGTACCCTCTCTAAGAAAGTTCGTACACCTTCTCACAAAGTTCGTACCCCCTCTAACAAAGTTCGTACCCTCCCTAATAAAGTTTGTATCCTCTCTAATAAAGTTCGTACCCCCTATACCAAAGTCCATACCCTTCTTAACAAAGTTCGTACCCAATCTCACAAAGTTTGTACCCTCTCTTACAAAGTTCGTACCCACTATCACAAAGTTCGTACCCTCTCTAACAAAGTTCACACCCCCCTTCTCACAAAGTTCGTACCATGTCTAATAAAGTTCATACCCACTCTCACAAAGTTCGTACCCCCTCTCACAAAGTTCGTAACCTCTTGAATAAAGTTCGTACCCTCTCTAACAAACTTCGTACCCCGTCTCAAGAAGTTTGACCCCTCTATAACAAAGTTCGTACCCCATCTCACAAAGTTCGTACCCTCTCTTACAAAGTTCATACCCACTATCACAAAGTTTATACCCTCTCTAACAAAATTCGTACCCCCTCTCACAAAGTTCGTACCATGTCTAACAAAATTCGTAACCTTTCTAATAAAGTTCGTAACCTCTTGAATAAAGTTCGTACCCTGTCTAACAAAGTTTGTACCCACTCTCACAAAGTTCGTACCCTCTCTAACAAACTCTATACCCTCTCTCAAGAAGTTTGGCCCCTCTCTAACAAAGTTCGTACCCTTCCTCATAAACTTCGCACCCTTTGTCACAAAGTTGGTACACTCCCTAACAAAGTTCGTACCCCCTCTCATAAAGTTTGTACCCTGTCTAACAAAGTTCGTACCCACTCTCACAAAGTTCGTACCCTCTTTAACAAACTCTGTACCCCCTCTCAAGAAGTTTGACCCCTCTCTAACAAAGTTTGTACCCTCTTTAACAAAGTTCGTACCCTCTCTAACAAAGTTGATATCCTTTCTCATAAACTTCGCACCCTTTCTCACAAATTTGGTACACTCTCTAACAAAGTTTGTAACCCCTCTCACAAAGTTCGTACCATCTCAAATAAAGTTCGTTCCCTGTCTAACAAAGTTCATACCCCCTCTCACAATGTTCCTAACCTCTTTAACAAAGTTCGTACTATCCTCTCAGAAAGTTCGTAACACCTCTCACAAAGTTCATACCCTCTCTAACAAAGTTTGTACCCACTCTCACAAAGTTCGTACCCCCTCTCATAAAGTTCGTACCATGTCTAACAAAGTTCGTAACCTCTCTAATAAAGTCCTTACCCTGTCTAACAAAGTTCGTACCCACTCTCACAAATTTCATACCCTCTCTAACAAAGTTCGTACCCCCTCTCAAGAAGTTCGGCCCCTCTCTAACAAAGTTCACACCCTCTCTAAGAAAGTTTGTACCATTTCTAACAAACTTCGCACCCTTTCTCACAAAGTTGGTACCCTCTCTAACAAAGTGCTATTTCATAGCTTGTAATTAACTCTTTTAAACACTTTTGAGTAGTAGTTATTACCTTTTAACCCAATTAACATATTAAGGACCCTTGCAATCAATTCTAATCAAATTGTGTAAGTTTTGGTGTTTTTGTTAGTAATTTGATCACCAAAGCAATCCAAGAATGAGGGAGAGCTGTATGTAGTTCATGGCAAAGCTTTTAGAAGCTCAAATTCAGGAAGAACCAAGCTTTGGAGCTCCATAGCCCTTTGCCAAAGTCGCTCAACAGCATACAAGGAGGAAAAATAGAGAGAAGGAAATCTTGAAGAAAAATAGAGGACAGTAGTTGCAGTCTTCTTTCGCACTTTTGGAGCACTTCCCGGAGTCCATTTTCTACATGCTATATACCATTTCAAAGCTCAGGAAGTCAAGAATCCAATGCTTTAAACAGTGCATGATTCGGAGTTGAAATGAAGGAGTTACAGCCATTGGAAGCCGATCACTCCAAGCTGAAGGCAAAATTTGCACGGCTGCGAAATGGTGTCCTTTATGCTGCGAATTTTCGCAGCCCTCTTGCACAGCTACGAAATTCTCCTGAAGCTTCCCGATATTTGTGACCAACATTTTGAAATTTTTTGCTTTAGATATTTGATGTCTAAATCCCTAAACTCTCCTTGTAACCCACCTATCATAGGATTCCTTAGTCTTTAAGTAAGAAAAAAGGGTAAATAAACTCATATTTAATGCTTGTAAGTTTCCATTGAAAGGGAGACGGAAGCTTGTTCTCAAACAACTTTGTATAGTTTTTGAAAGAAGTAAAATTCAGAGCTTTGCTCTACCTTACCTTCCCATTTTGATTGTATTTCTCTTACTAGCCAAACAAGCTCTGAGGAAGTTTCTTAGAGAATGAGTGGCTAGGCTTTTAGTTCCTTGGAGCTAAGGTTGCCGGGGAAGGTTCCAACTTCAAGAATTGGTAGTTTTGTTGTTTCAGCCATTAATGAAGAGAAAGTGCGACCCATTAATGATTTCTATGTTTTTAGTTAACTTAAAACACCTTCAATTCACCTGAGCCAACACTTGGTAAGGCAAGTGATCTCCGTCCATGGAAATGCACTAGTTTACCTCTTGCGAGCTTTTGGGAGGTGACTTGAAGGTAGGATTTTCCAGAATTGCCAACACTTGGTAAGCTTTTGGACTCCAAAGAGACATCCATTAGTTATCTCTTGCGAGCTTGAGAAGGGAAGTCCAAGGTTAATGATCACCTTGAATGGCAAATGCTAGGTGAGAGGCACAAGCCATTGCAAGTTGCATCAGTGAGAGGGAATTAGTGCTGAAATCCATTAAAGGGAAGCATCTGTACAACACCAGTTAGAGAATTGACTATATGTTAATTCTCTAATGCGAGGAAATGAACCAAGTGACCGGAGCTCTGTTTTTGCATAAGGAGCCTCCCCTGTGAACCTAAACCTCCAAGGAATGCTTTTCTTCATAAGTAATTTCCATTACTTTCTTTTTAGTTAGCTTGAAACAAAACCTTTTTCAACCAAAGTTTGTGTTTTTTCTTAAGCTAACCTTGAAATGAAAAAGCACCAATTTAACTATGAATTGGTATCAGTTGTGAGTTGAAAACCCTTCCCAGTGAACGATCCTAGAGCCACTATGCTATATTAGCTAAAACTATCCTAATGCATGGTTATATAGGTTATAAATTTTGTTGATTACTCCCTCAATCAAGGAACACCAGCTGGACGTGAATCAGCTGAGACACCAATTGGGACACACGAATCAAATGGCGCCGTTGCCAGGGAAGGCGTCAACTTCACAGTGATATTATTTCAGCGTACTTGTGGTTTTCATCACAAGTTTGGTGAATTTTCTTTCATTCTACTAACTCTTTTAGTTATTTCTTTTACTCGTTCATATTCTAACATAGCTTTTAACTTAGTTTTAGTTAATCTAAGTCTTTTTGGCAGTTTTGTTTTCCTCTGTTTTTGTTTTTTTTCTTTGTTACAGTTGATACTAGTTGTGTATGCCAAATTGGATACGAGAAAGTGGAGGAAGGCTTGTTAAACGTGAAACACCTCATAACAAGGAGTTGGAATTGAGCTTGAATATCATGGAAACTTCACCTGAAGATCAGCATAGTCACCATGGTCATGAAGACAATCCCAATGTATTTAGATCAATGAGGGACCGCATGCATCCACGTCATATGAGTGCACTATCATGTATAGTGCCCCCTACAAAGCAGCTAGTTATCAGACCGCATATTGTTCCACTTCTACCTACTTTCCATGGGATGGAAAGTGAGAATCCCTATGCACATATCAAGGAATTTGAAGAAGTCTGTAATACATTCCAAGAGGGAGGAGCTTCGATTGACTTGATGAGGCTTAAGCCATTTCCTTTTATTTTCAAGGATAAGGCCAAGATTTGGCTTAATTCTTTAAGGCCAAGGAGTATCCGTACTTGGATTGATTTACAAGCTGAATTCCTCAAGAAGTTTTTTCCTACTCACAGAACAAATGGCTTGAAAAGGAAAATTTCAAACTTCTCAACTAAAGAGAACGAGAAATTCTATGAGTGTTGGGAAAGATACATGGAAGCTATTAATGCTTGTCCTCACCATGGTTTTGATACATGGCTATTGGTGAGTTATTTCTATGATGGGATGTCTTCCTCAATGAAGCAACTCCTCGAAACAATGTGTGGAGGGGATTTCATGAGTAAGAATCCTGAGGAAGCTATGGATTTCTTGAGTTATGTAGCTGAAGTCTCAAGGGGATGGGATGAACCGAACAGAGGAGAAGTGGGAAAGATGAAGTCTCAACCAAATGCCTCTAATGCTAAGGCTGGGATGTATACCTTGAATGAAGATATTGATATGAAAGCAAAAGTTGCGGCAATGACAAGAAGATTGGAGGAGCTAGAACTGAAAAAGATACATGAAGTACAAGCTGTTGCTGAGACACCAGTGCAATTCAAGCCATGTCCCATTTGTCAGTCCTATGAGCACTTGGTGGAGGAGTGCCCTACCATACCAGCTGCTAGAGAAATGTTTGGAGATCAAGCAAATGTCATTGGACAATTCAAGCCCAATAGCAATGCTTCGTATGGTAATACTTACAACTCAAGTTGGAGGAATCATCCAAATTTTTCATGGAAGCCAAGAGCACCTTAGTACCAACAGCCATCTCAACCATCTCAACAAGCTTCAAATCTTGAGCAAGCAATAGTGAATCTCAGTAAGGTTGTGGGAGATTTTGTTGGAGACCAAAAATCCATAAATGCTCAACTCAGTCAAAGAATTGACAGTGTAGAGAATACATTGAATAAAAGGATGGATGAGATGCAAAATGACTTATCTCAGAAGATAGATAATCTCCAATACTCAATCTCAAGGCTCACTAATTTGAACACAGTGCAAGAGAAGGGTAGATTTCCTTCTCAACCTCACTAAAACCCCAAGGGAATCCATGAAGTGGAAACTCATGAGGGAGAATCTTCACAGGTGAGAGATGTTAAAGCCTTGATCACTCTAAGGAGTGGTAAAAAGGTTGAGTCACCAACACCCAAGCCACATGTTGAAGAGAAAGAAGAAGAAGAGACAAAGAAGAGGGAGGAAATGAAAGGAAAGAAGAAAGATATCAATGAAGGGAAAGGGGACCATGATTCAACAGTGAATGCAAATTCGGAGAAAGAGCTTATTAAGGAAGAACTGATGAAGAAACACACATCTCCACCTTTTCCTCAAGCTTTGCATGGGAAAAAGGGGATCAAAAATGCATTAGAAATCCTTGAAGTATTGAGGCAAGTGAAGGTCAATATTCCATTGCTGGATATGATTAAGCAAGTTCCAACATATGCAAAATTCCTAAAGGACCTGTGTACTATCAAAAGAGGGTTGAATGTGAATAAGAAAGCCTTCTTGACTGAGCAATTAAGTGCCATCATACAATGCAAGTCTCCTTTGAAGTACAAAGATCCGGGATGTCCTACCATTTCAGTCATGATTAGAGGAAAGGTAGTGGAAAAAGCTTTGTTAGATTTGGGAGCAAGTGTGAATTTGTTACCATACTCTGTCTACAAGCAATTGGGACTTGGTGAATTAAAGCCAACATCAATCACTCTATCCTTAGCTGATAGATCAGTGAAAATTCCAAGGGGGATAATTGAAGATGTCTTAGTTCAAGTTGATAATTTCTACTATCCAGTAGATTTTGTTGTTCTTGATACTGATCCTTTTGTTAAGGAAGCTAATTATGTTCCTATCATCCTTGGAAGGCCATTTCCTGCTTCTTCAAATGCAATCATCAATTGTAGGAATGGACTTATGCAACTCACTTTTGGCAACATGACACTTGAGCTTAATATCTTTTATATGTCTAAGAAGCTAATTACTCTGGAAGAAGAAGAAGGTCCAGAAGAGGTATGCATTATTGACACTCTAGTGGAGGAGCATTGTAATCAGAATATGCAAGACAAGTTGAATGAAAGTCTTGAGGATCTTGAAGAAGGGTTGTCTGAACCCGCTGATGTGCTTGCTACTCTACAAGGCTGGAAGAGGAAAGAAGAGATTCTACCTTTATTCAATAAAGAGGAGGCACAAGAAGCTGTTAAGGAAGAGATCCCAAAGCTCAATTTGAAACCTCTGCCCATGGAGTTGAAATATACGTACCTGGAAGAAAATAACCAATGCCTTGTTGTTATATCTTCATCTCTTACTACTCATCAGGAGATTTCTCTACTTGAAGTTCTTAAGAGGTGTAAGAAAGCAATAGGATGGCAAATATCTTACTTGAAAGGAATCAGTCCTTTGGCTTGTACACATCACATATATATGGAGGAAGAAGCTAAACCAATTCGTCAACCTCAAAGAAGATTGAATCCTCATTTACAAGAAGTGGTACAAGCTGAGGTGCTGAAGTTACTTCAAGCAGGTATTATTTATCCCATATCTGACAGCCCTTGGGTGAGTCCTACTCAACCAAAGAAGTCAGGGATTACGGTGGTTCAAAATGAAAAAGGAGAAGAAATTGCTACACGCCTCACTTCAGGTTGGAGGGTGTGTATTGATTATAGGAAATTGAATGTTGTGACAAGGAAAGATCATTTTCCACTCCCGTTTATTGATCAAGTGCTGGAGAGAGTCTCTGGCCATCCTTTTTATTGTTTTTTGGATGGGTACTCAGGGTATTTCCAAATTGAAATTGATGTTGAAGATCAGGAGAAGACCACTTTCACATGTCCATTTGGAACATACGCCTACAAAAGAATGCCTTTTGGTTTATGCAATGCACCTGCAACATTCCAAAGATGTATGCTTAGTATCTTCAGTGATATGGTGGAGCAA
This sequence comes from Vitis rotundifolia, assembly GCA_030254885.1. Taxonomy (NCBI): domain Eukaryota; kingdom Viridiplantae; phylum Streptophyta; class Magnoliopsida; order Vitales; family Vitaceae; genus Vitis; species Vitis rotundifolia. The sequence goes on along the minus strand of JARBHA010000043.1, from coordinate 197,207 downwards.
ATTATGGAGGTTTTCATGGATGATATCACCATATATGGAGGTACATTTGAAGAATGCTTAGTCAATTTGGAAGCGGTTCTTAACAGATGCATTGAGAAAGACTTGGTGCTCAACTGGGAGAAATGTCATTTTATGGTACATCAAGGAATTGTCCTTGGTCATATCATCTCCGAGAAAGGCATTGAAGTTGATAAAGCAAAGGTGGAACTTATTGTCAAATCGCCATCCCCAACCACTGTAAAAGGAGTAAGGCAATTCCTTGGCCATGCAGGGTTCTACAGGAGATTTATACAAGACTTCTCTAAGCTTTCAAAGCCTCTTTGTGAACTTTTAGCTAAGGATGCTAAGTTTATATGGGATAAAAGATGTCAAAAGAGTTTTGATCAATTGAAGCAATTTTTGACAACCGCTCCAATAGTGAGGGCTCCTAACTGGCAACTACCCTTTGAAGTAATGTGTGATGCCAGTGACTTTGCTATAGGAGCTGTACTTGGCCAAAGAGAAGATGGGAAGCCCTATGTGATCTACTATGCAAGCAAAACATTGAACGAAGCTCAAAGGAACTACACAACTATAGAGAAAGAATTGTTAGCTGTGGTGTTTGCCTTAGACAAGTTTCATGCTTATTTGGTAGGGTCTTTCATCATTGTTTTCACTGACCATTCAGCCTTGAAGTATTTATTGACAAAGCAAGATGCAAAAGCAAGGTTAATTAGATGGATTCTTTTGTTACAAGAGTTCGATCTCCAAATCAGAGACAAGAAAGGAGTGGAGAATGTGGTAGTTGACCACCTTTCAAGGTTGGCTATAGCACACAATTCCCATGTCTTACCTATTAATGATGACTTTCATGAGGAATCACTCATGTTACTAGAGAAAGCTCCTTGGTATGCTCACATTGCTAACTATTTGGTTACTGGTGAAGTTCCAAGTGAGTGGAAAGCACAAGAGAGGAAGCACTTCTTTGCAAAGATTCATGCTTATTATTGGGAAGAGCCCTTTCTTTTCAAGTATTGTGCAGATCAGATCATAAGGAAGTGTGTCCCTGAACAAGAGCAACAAGGAATCCTCAACCATTGCCATGAGAATGCATGTGGAGGCCACTTTGCCTCTCAGAAAACAGCCATGAAGGTCTTGCAATCAGGGTTTACTTGGTCATCACTTTTTAAAGATTCCCACATCATGTGTAGGAGTTGTGATAGATGCCAAAGACTTGGGAAGCTTACAAAAAGAAATCAAATGTCCATAAACCCTATCCTTATAGTTGATCTTTTTTATGTTTGGGGTATTGACTTCATGGGACCTTTCCCAATGTCTTTTGGTAACTCTTATATATTGGTGGGGGTGGACTATGTTTCTAAATGGGTTGAGGTAATCCCCTGTAAACACAATGATCACAGGGTGGTTCTCAAATTTCTTAAGGAGAACATCTTCTCAAGATTTGGGGTGCCCAAGGCCATAATCAGTGATGGAGGTACTCCTTTTTGCAACAAACCTTTTGAAACCCTATTAGCCAAGTATGGAGTGAAGCATAAGGTAGCTACACCTTATCACCCTCAAACTTCCGGGCAAGTGGAGCTAGCAAACAGGGAAATCAAGAACATATTGATGAAAGTGGTGATTACAAGCAGAAAAGATTGGTCTATCAAGCTTCATGGTTCATTATAGGCATATAGAACAACTTATAAGACTATTCTTGGCATGTCTCCTTATCGTCTAGTCTATGGCAAAGCATGCCATCTCCCTGTGGAAGTTGAATATAAGGCTTGGTGGGCAATCAAGAGGTTGAACATGGACTTGATCAGAGCTGGGGCAAAGAGGTGCTTAGACCTTAATGAGATGGAGGAATTAAGAAATGATGCTTACATCAATTCCAAAGTTGCAAAACAGAGGATGAAGAGGTGGCATGATCAACTAATCTCCAACAAAGAATTCCGGAAAGGACAAAGAGTCCTACTCTATGACTCAAGGCTCCATATCTTTCCAAGGAAGCTCAAGTCAAGGTGGATAGATCCTTTCATTATTCACCAAGTGCATCTCAATAGAGTGGTGGAATTATTGAATTCCAATGGCACAAACACCTTTAAAGTCAATGGTCATTGCCTCAAGCCATTCATTGAGCCGTTCAAGCAAGAAAATGAGGAAATCAACCTCCTTGAGCCACAAAAAGCCTGATCAGAGAAGGGTTAGATGGACTTGGTTTCACCAAAGTCCATATTTTTGTTTAAATATGTTAAGTTATAAGCTTTGTAAATTGTTTTGATTTTAATTTTGGTCTTAAATTATGTTAATTGTATGTAACTTAATCTTTTTGAATGATCAAAATTAGGAGGAATTGCAAGAAAATTGAAAGAAGGCAGCTAGGAATCATAAGGAGCTCAAAAACAAGGAGAAAGCTTGGGCTGCGAAATTTCGCAGCTTAAAGCGGGTTGCTGCGAAAATCGCCTCTCGCTGCGAAATAAATTCGCAGCCCTCAGGAGCCGCTGCGAAAATCGTTTTCCGCTGCGAAACCATTTCGCAGCCGCCTAGCGCCCTCTGCGAAAATTTTCGCAGCTGCGAAGAGGCCCCTTGGCACACGAGTGCCATTTCACAGCCAAGTACACTCGTTTCGCAGCTGCAAAATGGCTGCGAATTTTTCTCGCCTTGAGATCCGTCGTTTCGCAGCTGCGAAACCACCCTTTGGCACACAAGTGCCACTTCGCAGCGCCGTACGCCCGTTTCGCAGCTGCGAAATGGGCTGCAAAATCGATGCCGAAATCCGCCCCCCGTTGCGAAATTGCTCCCCTGCTGCGAAAATGAAAAGCGTCCCTTGGTGTCCCTTTTAAACGGTATAAATTCCATTTTTCCTATTTTAAACCGTCATTTGAACTTCCATAAGGAACCAAGAGGAGCCAAGCCAGAGCACCCTCCCGTCTGCCTCCTTCACCTGAGAAAGCCGCGTGCATTTCCGACCGTCTTCTCCGACACAGCCATGGCTAGAACTCGAGGAGCTAAGTCCTCATCCCCATCGACTCGCCTGAGAATCCCAAGAGACACGCCTATCAAAGCTTCCACATCCAAGCCGCCGTGGCCACGAGTCGTCCCACCTCCGGTTGAGGACGCACCCATCAGTCCTCCGACCAGGCACTATAATACAAGATCACTTACCATCGCCGATGCGAGCTCTTCCAGAGGCCAAAAATCAGGTACCGGTCCCCCAAAGAAGAAAGCCAAGGTCTCTGGGCCAATTGATCTAACAGAGTCATCTTTAGAGCTTGAATTAGAGCCTACGCCATCTCCACCGCCTGCCAAGAAGCCTCAGCCATCTCAGACACTAGCAAGAGAATCTCAAATTCCCTCAGGCATGACTCCTGAGGTAGCTATCAAACGGCCCATGGTCACAGAACCACCAATTGAAGGAAATCTGGATTGCAGGGCACGACCATTCCACTCAGAGCTCTGTTTCGACATAACCGCCTTCAGAATTTAGCCTGAGCTCAGGGAGTCCTTCCGTCTGCTATAGCGGTATTATATGGAGCATTTGCTGACTCCCAGGGATTTTTTCTATCCCCGTGTGGCATTGGACTTCTATCAGTTCATGACCACAAACCAAGTCCGTGATCCTATAGTCATCCATTTTACCATAGATGGACGACATGGTATTTTGGGAGCTCGACATATAGCAGAGGCACTCCATATCCCCTATGAGCCAGCACGTCTAGAGGATTTTCGAGCCTGGACTCATCCTTCACAGAGCGACATCGTTCATACTCTGTCCAGAGGGGCATCCTCACGCCATTATATCCTGAGGAAGGAGCTTCCCCCCAGCATGTTCTTCATTGATGCACTCCTCCGCCACAACATTTTCCCACTTCAGCATTGGGTACAGAGGAGAGGAGTGTTGCTGGAGGCATTGTATAGGATCTCTGAGGGATACTTCTTTGGCCCTCACCATCTCATTATGGCTGCTCTTCTATACTTTGAAGAGAAGGTGCATCGAAAGAAGCTGCTCCGAGCGGATGCCATTCCACTCCTCTTCCCCAGACTATTATGCCAGATATTGGAGCACCTAGGATACCCAGCAGAATCGCATCTTGAGCGTAGACGCTTTTGTCGAGAGATTTTCACTCTCGACAAATGGACTAATATGACAGCTTATCGTGGTGCAGACCAGGGAGCACCAGCTGAACCAGAACAGCCAGAGGAGCCAGTCAACATACCTGCTGACACTCAGCCACCTGCCCCTGCAGTGGCCTCTAGTGAGCTTACACCAGAGGTTCCACCCTTTACTCCTCAGGCCACACCACAGCCTCCCCCTGTTATTCCACCTACATCAGAGCCATCTCCTTCAGTTGAGCCAAGGATAGCTATACCCATCATCGAGTATAAAGGCCTATGCCATACTTTCCAGGCATTGGCCACTTCTCAGAGCATCCTCACTCAGCAGATCACAACCCTTTGTGCTCATCAGGAGTAGATTATTACCACTCAGGCCCAGCACACTACCATCCTGAGGCAGATTCAGCATCATCTTGGCATTATATCAGCTCTTGAGCATACCATTCCAGCCCATCAGAGCCATCACAGGCCCCTCATTTCCTTGATCAGCCTATGCCTCCTGAGGAGCCTCCTATATGAGAGGTAGAGACAGCTGAGCCATCATCTCCACAGCATCCTCCACCCACCATCTGATCATTTTCATATTTCCTTTATATTTCTTTTATGTATTTCGTTTATGTTTGTCTTTTATGAAATCCCATGCTTTTGATATTATATATTGGGATTACTTGTATTACTTGCTTTCATTTTGTATTTACATGAATTGAAGTAATAAAAATCTATCACTTTTTGATCACTCTTAGCATTATTTTATCTTATTTCCTCTACTCACATCTTTTATTCTTTTTGAAACATGTGGTTTCTCCAATCAATATTCGAAATTGATATCACTCAGGAGGTACCACTTCCTCCCTATAATCTCAATCGCTCATGCCACATTGAGGACAATGTTCAGCTTGGTTGGGGGGAGAGTTGAGGAAGGAAGTTTTTTGTTATTTATGCTAAGTTATTTTGGTAATTTAGTTGATTTTTGTTTAATTTTAAAATTTTTAAAATTTTTTTATTTTACTCTCCATGGCTATTAAGGAAAAATTCTCAAAAATGAAAAGGGTGAAATTGAATTTTTGTCTTTTTACTTGACTTAGAGTTTGTATTATGCTTACTAAAGTTGATGAATTGCTGAAACTTCTATTGAATTCAAGCTTAGTTCTTCCACTTTAAGCTATTCACACACTGTGCACAATAGGTTCCGTTTATAAGATGAAAAACTATTTCCCTCTTGACTTAGGAAAATTTAGACTTGGTACCTTTGACCCCATTTAATAGTGTTGGGACACCTTAAAAAAGGCCAATGAGCCTTTGAAAAAAGAAGAAAGAAATAAAAAATGTTTGCTTGCCTTGAAACCTGAGCAAGGTCTGAGGGGTATATGGTGAAAATCTTTAAAACCTGGTGCCCTAAGCCTTCATTGGTTGGGAGTCACCGACCTCAATGCTCGTTACAAGGGTGGATAGGTGGAGTTTAACATACTGTAGGTGCTTGGGTATTAAAATTCATTCTCAAAAGTCCGGGGTGAAATCCAAGGAGTTAGTGGTTGAAAGATCCTTAAAGCTTGATGCCCTAAACCTTGATTGGTTGGGAATCATCAATGGACCCCCGTTACATGGACAATTTAGAAAAGAATACCTTTAAGCCTTGTACTCCTACAATGAAAAAAAAAAAGTGAATCAAGAGGTGCGTTCTTAGCCTATTGAAGGTTGTTAGTTTGCTAAGTGTTGGAAAAGAACTAGGTTGAGGGGTGAGATTAGTTTGGAATACTATATTCGGAAACTATCAACTCACACTTAGATTTTTGTGGAAGAGTAAGGTTTGGACCTTTGGGAGTGGAAATGATTTTTAAGCTTAAATTTGCATAATGCCTTCTCTTTATCAATTGTGTTTAGCAAAGTATTTGATAACTCTTGTTGAAATTTGAGTTTATATTTCTTTAATGTTCCATGTGAGAGTTTGATCAATCATGCCACTTAAACATTTTTTGGAGTGATCAGCATGATGTTGTAAATTATAGTACTTTTATTTTATTTTTTCTCTCCTTCATTGCTAAGGGACTAGCAATATGTCGGTTGGGGGGAGTGATTACTACTCAAAAAGTGTTATTTCATAGCTTGTAATTAACTCTTTTAAACGCTTTTGAGTAGTAGTTATTACCTTTTAACCCAATTAACATATTAAGGACCCTTGCAATCAATTCTAATCAAAGTGTGTAAGTTTTGGTGTTTTTGTTAGTAATTTGATCACCAAAGCAATCCAAGAATAAGCGAGATCTATATGTAGTTCATGGCAAAGCTTTTGGAAGCTCAAATTCAGGAAGAACCAAGCTTTGGAGCTCCATAGCCCTTCGCCAAAGTCGTTCAACAGCATACAAGGAGGAAAAACAGAGAGAAGGAAATCTTGAAGAAAAATAGAGGATAGCAGTTGCAGTCTTCTTTCGCACTTTTGGAGCACTTCCCGGAGTCCATTTTCTACATGCTATATACCATTTTAAAGCTCAGGAAGTCAAGAATCCAATTCTTGAAATGGTACGCGATTCAAAGTTGAAATGAAGGAGTTACAGCCATTGGAAGCCGATCACTCCAAGTTGAAGGCAAATTTTGCACGGCTGCGAAATGGTGTCCTTTATGCTGCGAATTTTCGCAGCCCTCTTGCACAGCTGCGAAATTCTCCTGAAGCTTCCCGATATTTGCTACCGACATTTTGAGATTTTTTACTTTAGATATTTGATGTCTAAATCCCTAAACTCTCCTTGTAACCCACCTATCATAGGATTCCTTAGTCTTTAAGTAAGAACAAAGGGTAAATAAACCCATATTTAATGCTTGTAAGTTTCCATTGAAAGGGAGACGGAAGCTTGTTCTCAAACAACTTTGTATAGTTTTTGAAAGAAGTAAAATTCAAAGCTTTGCTCTACCTTACCTTCCCATTTTGATTGTATTTCTCTTACTAGCCAAACAAGCTCTGAGGAAGTTTCTCAGAGAATGAGTGGCTAGGCTTTTAGTTCCTTGGAGCTAAGGTTGCCGGGAAAGGTTCCAACTTCAAGAATTGGTCGTTTTGTTGTTTCAGCCATTAATGAAGAGAAAGTGCGACCCATTAATGATTTCTATGTTTTTAGTTAACTTAAAACACCTTCAATTCACCTGAGCCAACACTTGGTAAGGCAAGTGATCTCCGTTCATGGAAATGCACTAGTTTACCTCTTGCGAGCTTTTGAGAGGTGACTTGAAGGTAGGATTTTCCAAAATTGCCAACACTTGCTAAGCTTTTGGACTCCAAAGAGACATCCATTAGTTATCTCTTGCAAGCTTGAGAAGGGAAGTCCAAGGTTAATGATCACCTTGAATGGCAAATGCTAGGTGAGAGGCATGAGCCATTGCAAGTTGCATTAGTGAGAGGGAATTAGTGCCGAAATCCATTAAAGGGAAGCATCTGTACAACACCGGCTAGAGAATTGACTATATGTTAATTCTCTAATGCGAGAAAATGAACCAAGTGACCGGAGCTCTGTTTTTGCATAAGGAGCCTCCCCTGTGAACCTAAACCTCCAAGGAATGCTTTTCTTCATAAGTAATTTCCATTACTTTCTTTTTAGTTAGCTTGAAACAAAACCTTTTTCAACCAAAGTTTGTGTTTTTTCTTAAGCTAACTTTGAAATGAAAAAGCACCAATTTAACTATGAATTGATATCAGTTGTGAGTTGAAAACCCTTCCCAGTGAACGATCCTAGAGCCACTATGCTATATTAGCTAAAGCTATCCAAATGCATGGTGATATAGGTTATAAATTTTGTTCATTACTCCCTCAATCAAGGAACACCAGCTGGACGTGAATTAGCTGAGACACCAATTGGGACACACGAATCAGTATCCTCCCTAACAAAGTTCATACGCCCTCTAACAAAGTTCGTACCCACTCTAACAAAGTTCATTCCCCTTTTTAGAAAGTTCATACCCCCACTAACAAAGTTTGTACCCTCTCTAACAAAGTTTGTATCCTTTCTAAGAAAGTTTGCACACCTTCTCACAAAGTTCGTACCCTCTCTAACAAAGTTCGTATCCTCTCTAACAAAGTTCGTACCCCCTATACCAAAGTCCATACCCTCTGTAATAAAGTTCGTACCCCATGTCACAAAGTTCGCACCCTCTCTTACAAAGTTTGTGCCCACTATCACAAAATTCGAACCCTCTCTAACAAAGTTAGTACCATGTCTAAAAAAGTTCGTAACCTTTCTAGTAAAGTTCGTACCCTCTCTAACAAAGTTCGTACCCTCTCTAACAAAGTTTGTACCCCCTATAACAAAGTCCATACCCTCTTTAACAAAGTTCTTACCCCATCTCACAAAATTGGTACCCTCTCTTACAAAGCTCGTACCCACTATCACAAAATTTGTACCCTCTCTAACAAAGTTCGTACCCCCTATCACAAAGTTCGTAACCTTTCTAATATAGTCCGTACCCTCTCTAACAAAGTTCGTATCCACTCTCACAAAGTTCATACCCCCTCTCACAAAGTTCCTACCCCCTCTCAAAAAGTTCGTACCTTGTCTAACAAAGTTCGTACCCACTCTCACAAAGTTCGTACCCTATCTAAGAAAGTTCCTACCCTTGCTAACAAACTTCGCATCCTTTCTCACAATGTTGGTACCATCTCTAACAAAGTTCATATCATGTCTAACAAAGTTTGTACCACATCTCACAATGTTCATATCCTTCCTAACAAAGTTCGTACCCTTTCTAACAAAGTTCGTACCCTCACTAACCAAAATTTTACCCTTTCTAACCAAGTCTTACCATTTCTAACAAATTTCGCACCCTTTCTCACAAAGTTGGTACCCTCACTAACAAAGTTCGTACCCCCTCCCACAAAGTTCGTAACCTCTCTCACAAAGTTCGTACCCTCTCTCACAAACTTCACACCCTTTGTCACAAAATTGGTACTCTCTCGAAAAAAGTTTGTACCTCCTTTGACAAAGTTCGTACCATCTCAAACAAAGTTCGTACCCCGTCTAACAAAGTTCATACCCCCTCTCACAATGTTCGTAACATCTTTAACAAAGTTCGTAACCCCTCTCACAAAGTTCTTACCCTCTTTAACAAAGTTCGTACCCTTTCTCACAAAGTTCGTACCCTGTCAAACAAAATCCGTACCCCCTCTTAGAAGGTTTGTACCATCTCTAACAAAGTTCGTACCCTCTCTAACAAAGTTCGTACCCCCTCTAACAAAGTTCGTACACTCTCTAACAAAGATTGTACACTCTCTAACAAAGTTTGTACCCTCTTTAACAAAGTTCGTACACTCTCTAAGAAAGATCGTACACTCTCTAACAAAGTTTGTACCCTCTCTAACAAAGTTCGTACCCTCTCTAACAAAGTTCGTACCCTCTCTAACAAAGTTCGCATCCTCTCTAACAAAGTTCATATCCTCTCTAATAAAGTTCGTACCCTCTCTAACAAAGTTAATACCCCCTTTCACAATGTTCGTATCCTCTTTAACCCTCTCGAACAAAGTTCGTACCCACTCTCATAAAGTTCGTACCCACTCTCACAAAGTTTGTACTCTCTTTAACAAAATTCGTACCTACTCTCACAATGTTCGTACCCCTTGTAACAAAGTTCATACCCTCTCTAGCAACGTTCGTACGCCCTTTATAAAGTTCATACCCTTTCTAAAAAAGTTCGTACCCTCTCTAACAAAGATTGTACCCTCTCACAAAGTTCATACCCTATCTAACAATGTTCGTACCCACTCTCAGACAGTTCGTAACCCCTCTCACAAAGTTCGTACCACGTTGAACAAAGTTCATAACCTCTCTAATGAATTTCGTGCCCTGTCTAACAAAGTTCGTACCCCCTCTCATAAAGTTCATACCCTCTCTAATAAAGTTCGTACCCTCTCTAACAAAGTTCATACCCACTCTCACAAAGTTGGTACTCTCTCTAACAAAGTTCATACCCCCACTCAAGAAGTTCGACCCCTCTCTAACAAAGTTCGTACCCTCTCTAAGAAAGTTCGTACCTTTTCTAAAAAATTTCGCACCCTTGCTCACAAAGTTGGTACCCTCTCTAATAAAGTTTGTACCCCGTCTGACCAAGTTCGTACCATCTCCAATAAAGTTCATACCATATCTAACAAAGCTTGTACCCCCTCTAACAAAGTTCGTATGCTCTCTAACAAAGTTCGTACCCTTTCTAAAAAACTTCACACCCTTTCTCACAAAGTTGGTACTCTGTCTAACAAAGTTCGTACCCTCTCTCACAAAGTTCGTACCCTTTCTAACAAAGTTCGTACGTACCATCTCTAACAAAGTTTGTAACCTCTCTAACAAAGTTTGTACCCTGACTAATAAAGTCTGTACTGCCTCTTAGAAAGTTCGTACCATCTCTAACAAAGTTCGTACCCTCTCTGATAAAGTTCATATCCCATCTAACAAAGTTCATACCTTCTCTAACAAAGTTCGTACACTCTCTAACAAAGTTCGTACACTGTCTAACAAAGTTTGTAACCTCTCTAATAAAGTTCGTACCCTCTCCAGCAAAGTTCGTACCCTCTCCAACAAAGTTTGTACACTCTCTAACAAAGTTTATACCCTCTTTAATAAAGTTTGTACCCTCTCTAACAAAGTTCGTACCCCCTTTTCACAGTGTTCGTATCCTCTTTAACAAAGTTTGTACCCTCTCGAACAAAGTTTCTACCCCCTCTCACAAAGTTTGTACAATGTCTAATTAAGTTCGTAACCTCTCTAATAAAGTTTGTGCCATGTCTAACAAAGTTGGTACCCCCTCTTACAAAGTTCGTACCCTATCTAACAAAGTTCGTATCCTCTCTAACACAGTTCGTACTCCCTCTAAAAAAGTTCATACCCTCTCTAACAAAGTTCGTACCCCCTTTCAAGAAGTTCGTACCCCCTCTCACAAAGTTCGTACCATCTCTAACAAAGTTCATAACCTTTCTAATAAAGTTCGTACCATTCCTAACAAATTTCGTACCCCCTCTCACAAAGTTCGTACCCCCTCTAACAAAGTTCGTTGATTACTACCCAAAAAGTGCTTTTTTACACCTTTAAGTCATTATGTTTTAAGCACTTTTGTGTAGTAGTTCTCCATCTTTATTCCAATTGGCATGTTAAGGACCTAGCAATGACTTCTAATCATATTTGTGGCTAGTTTTAGTGTTTTGACAGCTTTTTGGATCATTAAGACAAGCCAAGTAAAGGAGAGAAGCAAAGAGGAAAATCAAGCAAAGAGGAAAACAGAGTGAAGCTGAAACAGAGGACTGCAGCTGTAGTCTTCCTTCACATGTTTGGAGCACTTCCCGAAGTCTATTTTTTGCATTCTATATACCTTTGGAAATCTCTGGAAGTCAAGAATCCAACGCTTCAAACCGTGTACGATTTGGAGCTGAAATGAGGAAGATATGGCCTTTGGAAGGCAACTGTGTCAAGTTGAGAGAGAATTTTGCACCAGCTTCGCACAAGCCCATGCAAGTGCGAATTTCGCACCAGCTTCACACAAGCCCAAGCAAGTGCGAATTTCGCACCAGCTTCGCACCAAATTCGCACCAGCCCATGTGTGGTGCGAATTTTCCTCTGTTCTGCCGACTCCACTTTAGATCTTTTCTTTTGTATTTTTTTTATGTAAATTCCTTTCTTATCCTTGTAATCCACCAATCATAGGATTACTTAGCTAGGAAGATTGGAAAAACTTCCCTATATATGTTCTCTTGCATCCGTTGTAAAAACGATGTATGTATGTATTAATTGACGAACAGAGCACTTGCTCTGTTTTTCCTTTAGCATCTTTGTTTTCTCTTTTATATTTTTCTCTTTCTCGGAAGCCAAACAACCTCTGAGGATGATTTCCCGGAGGATGAGAGGCTAAACTTTTAGTTTCTTGGAGTGAAGGAAGCTAGGTGAAAAGTCCAGATGCAAAGGTGGAAAACTCGCGTGCCTTAAATACAGGTAGTTGGAGTTCATAAATGGCTTTTAAATCTAAAGTTTTGCTTTAACTCCCTTATAATCACTTTGAATGGCCAATACATGGTAAGCTTCAGGTCTCTGTGGATGCTTATTGCTAGATCCATATCAATCCATTAGTTATCATGTACGAGCCATTGGAAAGTGGCTCAAGGTGAAGACCCATAGTGTCTAAAGCCATTAATGGACCTTGACTACCATTTCTATTGACTTTTTTATGGATTAAATCTTCATTGTTAAACCTATACCGGTTCGGGAAATAACTATAGGTTGAATCCCCAATGCGAGGAGAAAAATCCGAAATTTTCCACTTTGCATTCTAAACTTGATCCTAGCAACCCTTAGCTCCGGGAGACTTTCTTTCTTCCATTTTTACTTAATTATATGTTAGTTTAGTTTCAAAAACCACTTTCAAAACAAATTTTATTTTCTTTTAAACTTTAAGTTTTTGACAAAGGAAATCATCAGATTCAGTTTCTAATCTTGAGTCTATCACTGGTAGAGTGAAAACCCATCCCAGAGTTCGACCCTAGAACTGCTATACTATAGTAGCTTTGCTACGCCAGTATGAGGTCATAGGTTTTATAAATGTTTTTTATTAAAAGACCCGACTGGGCTCCCGCGAATCATTCGTCCCCCTCTCACAAAGTTTGTATTCTCTTTAACAAAGTTTGTACCCTCTCTAACAAAGTTACGTACCCCTTCTCACAAAGTTCGAACCCTCTCTAAGAAAGTTCGTACCCTCTTTAACAAAGTTCGTACCCCCTCTCACAAGGTTCGTACCCTCTCTAGCAAAGTTCGTTCCCCATCTCACAATGTTCGTACCCTCTTTAACAAAGTTCGTACCCCCTCTAACAAGCTTCGTACCCTCTCTAGCAAAGTTCGTACCCTTTTTAGCAAAGTTCGTATCCTCTTTAATAAAATTCGAACCCTGTTCAACAAAGTTCGTACCCCCTCTCACAATGTTCTTATCTTCTTTAACAAAGTTCGTACCGTCTCGAACAAAATTCTTACCCACTCTCACAAAGTTCGTACACTCTGTAACAAAGCTCGTATCCACTATCACAAAGTTCGTACCCTCTCTAAAAAAGTTCATACCCACTCTCACAAAGTTCGTACCTGCTCTCACAAAGTTCGTACCACATTTAACAAAGTTCATAACCTCACTAATAAAGTTCGTACCCTCTCAAGCAAAGTTTGTACCCTCTCTAGCAAAGTTCGTACCTCCTCTCACAAAGTTCGTACCATCTCTAACAAAGTTCGTAACCTCTCTCACAAAGTTCGTACCCTGACTAATAAAGTCTGTACCGCCTCTCAGAAACCTTGTACCACCTCTAACAAAGTTCGTACCCTCTCTGCCAAAGTTCATACCCCCTCTAACAAAGTTCGTACATTTTCTAACAAAGTTCGTACCCTCTCTAATAAAGTTCGTACCCTCTCTAACAAAGTTCGTACCCTCTCCAACAAAGTTCGTACACTCTCTAACAAAGTTTGTACCCTCTCTAACAAAGTTCGTATCCTCTCTAACAAAGTTCGTACACCCTGTAAGAAAGTTCATACCCTCTCTAACAAAGTTTATACCCTCTCTAACAAAGTTTGTACCCTCTTTAACAAAGTTCGAACCCCCTTTCACAATGTTTGTATCCTCTTTAACAAAGTTCATACCCTCTCGAACAAAGTTTGTACCCTCTCGAACAAAGTTTGTACCCCCTCTCACAAAGTTTGTACCATGTCTAACTCAGTTCGTAACCTCTCTAATAAAGTTCATGCCCTGTCTAACAAAGTTAGTACCCCCTCTCACAAAGTTCGTACCTTATCTAACAAAGTTCGTATCCTCTCAAACAAAGTTTGTACTCCCTCTAACAAAGTTCATACCCTCTCTAACAAAGTTCGTACCCCCTCTCACAATGTTCGTATCCTCTTAAACAATGTTCGTACCCCCTCCCAAGATGTTTGTACCCCCTCTCACAAAGTTCATACCATCTCTAACAAAGTTCCTAACCTCTCTAACAAAGTTCGTACCTTTCCTAACAAATTTCGTACCCCCTCTCACAAAGTTTGTACCCTCTCTAACAAAGTTCATCCCCCTCTCACAAAGTTTGTATTCTCTCTAACAAAGTTCGTACTACCTCTAACAAAGTTCATACCCTCTCTAACAAAGTTCGTACCCCTTCTCACAAAGTTCGAACCCTCTTAAACAAAGTTCGTACCCCCTCTCACAAGGTCCGTACCCTCTCTCACAAAGTTCGTACCCTCTCTAGTAAAGTTCATATCCTCTGTAACAAAGTTTGTACCCCCTCTAACAAAGTTCATACCCTCTCTAGCAACGTTCGTATCCCCTCTATAAAGTTCATACCCTCTCTAACTAAGTTCGTACCCTCACTAACAAAGATCGTATCCTCTCACAAAGTTCGGACCCTGTCTAACAAAGTTCGTAACCCCTCTAGCAAAGTACTTACCTTGTTTAACAAAGTTCGTAAGCTCCCTAATAAAGTTCGTGCCCTGTCTAACAAAGTTTGTACCCCTTCTCATAAAGTTCATACCCTCTCTAACAATGTTTGTACGCTCTCTAAAAAAGTTCGTATCCTCTCTAACAAAGTTTGTACACCCTGTCACAAAGTCCATACCGTCTCTAATAAAGTTCGTACCCTCTCTAACAAAGTTCGTACCTCATCTCACAAAGTTCATACCATCTCTAACAAAGTTCGTAACCTTTCTAACAAAGTTCGTAACCTTTCTAACAAAGTTCGTACCCTTCTTAACAAATTTTGTACCCCCTCTTACAAAGTTCGTACCCTCTCTAACAAAGTTCGTCCCCCTCTCACAAAGTTTGTATTCTCTCTAATAAAGTTTATACCCTCTCTAACAAAGTTCATACCCTCTCTCACAAAGTTCGTACCCTCTCTAACAAAGTTTGTACCCTTTATAACAAAGTTCGTATCCCCTCTAGCGAAGTTCGTATCCTCTCTAATAAAGTTCGTACCCTCTCTCACAATGTTCGTACCATGTTTAACAAAATTCGTAACCTCTTTAATAAAGTTCGTACCCTCTCTCACAAAGTTCGTATCCACTCTAAGAAAGTTCGTACACCCTGTAACAAAGTTCATACCCTCTCTAATAAAGTTCGTACCCTGTGTAACAATGTTTGTACTCCCTCTCACAAAGGTCGTACCATTTCTAACAAAGTTTGTAACCTCTCTAACAAAGTTCGTACCCTGTCAAACAAAGTCCGTATCCCATCATAGAAAGTTCGTACTGTCTCTAACAAAGTTTGTACCCCCTCTAACAAAGTTCGTACCCTCTCTAACAAAGTTCGTACACTCTCTAACAAAGTTCGTACCCTCTCAAACAAAGTTCGTACCCTTTATAACAAAGTTCGTATCCCCTTTAGCAAAGTTCGTATCCTCTCTAATAAAGTTCGTACCCCCTCTCACAATGTTCGTACCAGTTTAACAAAGTTTATAACCTCTCTAATAAAGTTCATGCCTTGTCTAACAAAGTTCGTACCTCCTCCTACAAAGTTCATACCCTCTCTAATAAAGTTCATACCCTGTGTAACAAAGTTCATACTCTTTCTAACAAAGTTCATACCCTCTCTAATAAAGTTCATACCCTGTGTCACAAAGTTCGTACCCTTTCTAACAAAGCTCATACCCCCACTTACAAAGGTCGTAGCATCTCTAACAAAGTTTGTAACCTCTCTAACAAAGTTCGTACCCTGTCAAACAAAGTCCGTACCCCATCTCAGAAAGTTTGTACCCTCTCTAACAAAGTTCATACCCCCTCTCACAAAGGTCGTACCATCTCTAACAAAGTTTGTAACCTCTCTCACAAAGTTCGTACCCTGTCAAACAAAGTCCATACCCCATCTCAGAAAGTTGATACTATCTCTAACAAAGCTTGTACCCTCTCTAACAAAGTTTGTACCTCCTCTAACAAAGTTCGTACCCTCTCTAACAAAGTTCCTACACTCTCTAACAAAGTTCGTACGCTCTCCAACAAAGTTCGTACCCTCTCTAACAATGTTATCACCCGCTCTTACAAAGTTCATACCCTCTCTAACAAAGTTCGTACCCCCTGTCACAAAGTTCATAACCTCTTTAATAAACTTTGTACCCTCCCTAACAAAGTTCGTACCCTTTCTAACAAAGTTCGTACCCTCTCTAACAAAGTTCGTACCCCCTCTAAAAAAGTTCATACCCTCACTAACAAAGTTTGTATCCCTTCTCAAAAAGTTCGTACCCTCTTTAACAAAGTTCGCACCCCCTCTCACAAAGTTTGTAACATCTCTCAAAAAGTTTGTACCCTCTTTAACAAAGTTCGTTCCCCCTCTAACAAAGTTCGTACCCTTTCTAACAAAGTTCGTACCCTCTTTAACAGAATTCGTATCCTCTCTAACAAAGTTCGTAACCTCTTTAATAAAGTTCGTATCCTCTCTAACAAAGTTCGTACCCCCTCTAACAAAGTTCATACCCTCACTAACAAAGTTCGTACCCCCTCTCAGAATGTTTGTACCCTCTCGAACAAAGTTAGTAGCCCCTCTCAAGAAGGTTGGGCCCTCTCTCACAAAGTTCGTACCCTCTCTAATAAATTTCGTACCCTCTCTATCAAAGTTTGTACCCTTTCTAACAAACTTCACACCCTTTCTCACAAAGTTGGTACCCTCTTTAACAAAGTTCGTACCCCCTCTCACAAATTTCATAACATCTCTAACAAAGTTCGTACCATCTCTCACAACGTTCGTAAACTCTCTAACAAATTCGTCACCTCTAACAAAGTTTTTACCGTGTCTAACAAAGCTCGTACCTTGTCTAACAAAGTTCGTAGCCCCTCTCACACACTTCGTACCCTCTCTAACAAAGTTCGTTTCCTCTTTAACAAAGTTCATTTCCTCTCTAACAAAGTTCGTACCCCCTCTAACAGAGATCATACCCTCTCTAACAAAGTTCGTACCCCATCTCACAAAGTTAGTACCTTCCCTGACAAAGTTCGTATCCCATCTCACAAAATTCGTACCATGTCTAACAAAGCCCGTAACCTCTTTAATAAATTTTGTACCCTCTCTAACAAGGTTCGTACCCCCTCTCACAATGTTCGTACCATTTTTAACAAAGTTCGTAACCTCTCTAACAAAGTTCGTATCTTCTCTAACAAAGATCATACCCTCTCTAACAAAGTTTATACCCCTTCTCACAAAGTTCGTACCATCTCTAATAAAGTTTGTACCCTCTCTAACAATGTTATTACCCGCTCTCACAAAGTTCATACCCTCTCTAACAAAGTTCGTACCCCCTGTCACAAAGTTTGTACCATGTCTAACAAAGTTCGTAACCTCTTTAATAAACTTTATACCCTCCCTAACAAAGTTCATACCCTCTAAGAAAGTTTGTACCCATTCTAACAAAGTTTGTACCCTCTCTAACAAAGTTCGTACCCCCTTTAAAAAAGTTCATACCCTCACTAACAAAGTTCGTACCCCCTCTCAAAAAGTTCGTACCCTCTCTAACAAAGTTCGCACCCCCTCTCACAAAGTTTGTAACATCTCTCAAAAAGTTCGTACCCTCTTTAATAAAGGTCGTTCCCCCTCTAACAAAGTTCGTACCCTTTCTAACAAAGTTCGTACCCTCTTTAACAGAGTTCGTATCCTCTCTAACAAAGTTCGTACCCCCTCTAACAAAGTTCATACCCTCTCTAACAAAGTTCCTACCCCCTCTCCCAAAGTTAGTACCTTCCCTAACAAAAATCGTATCTCATCTCACCAAGTTCGTACCATGTCTAACAAAGTTCGTAACCTCTTTAATAAATTTCGTACCTTCCCTAACAAAGTTCATACCCCCTCTCACAATGTTCATACCATCTCTAACAAAGTTCGTAACCTCTCCAACACAGTTCGTATCTTCTCTAACAAAGTTCGTACCCCCTCTAACAAAGATCATACCCTCTCTAACAAAGATTGTACCCCTTCTCACAAAGTTCGTACCATCTTTAACAAAGTTTGTACCCTTTCTAACAAAGTTTGTACCCGCTTTCACAAAGTTCATACCCCCTCTAACAACATTCGTACCCCCTCTCACAAAGTTCGTACCATGTTTAACAAAGTCGTAACCTCTTTAATAAATTTCGTACCCTCTCTAACAAAGTTTGTATCCCATCTCACAAAGTTTGTACTATGTCTAACAAAGTTCGTAACCACTTTAATAAATTTCGTACCCTCTCTTACAAAGTTCGTACCCTCTCTAACAAAGTTTGTATCCTCTCTAATAAAGTTCGTACCCCCTTTAATAAAGTTTATACCCTGTCTAACAAAGTTCGTATCCCCTCTCACAAAGTTAGTAACCTCTTTAACAAAGTTCGTACCATCTCTTACAACGTTCGTAAACTCTCTAACAAAGTTCGTCACCTCTAACAAAGTTTGAACCATGTCTAACAAAGCTCGTACCTTGTCTAATAAAGTTCGTAGCCCCTCTCACACACTTCGTACCCTCTCTAACAAAGTTCGTTTCCTCTCTAACAAAGTTCGTACCCCCTCTAACAGAGATCATACCCTCTCTAACAAAGTGCATACCCCATCTCACAAAGTTAGTACCTTCCCTGACAAAGTTTGTATCCCATCTCACAAAGTTCGTACCATGTCTAACAAAGTCCGTAACCTCTTTAATAAATTTTGTACCCTCTCTAAAAAAGTTCGTACCCCCTCTCACAATGTTCGTACCATCTCTAACAAAGTTCGTAACCTGTCTAACAAAGTTCGTATCTTCTCTAACAAAGATCACACCCTCTCTAACAAAGTTTGTGCCCCTTCTCACAAGATTAAGTAGTAGGGTCATGTGGAGATGATGCATCTGTGGTAGCCTTTGCTCTAGTAGCCTCCTCAGGTGTAGTAGTCTACTCAACTATGGGCTCTGATGGTCTAGGAATGTCAGGTTGAGGTGATGGTAGAATACCCAAATGCTGCTGAATCTAACGAAGGATAACAATATGTTGGTCCTACTGTGCACGTATGAAGCTATCTGTTGGAAGAGGGCACCGTGTGTGGTGCACAATGTATGAAAGGTACCCATAAGGGCGTGAAACTCCGCAACAGAGATGGTCACAGAAGGCTCGGTGTAGTAGGGATACCCGGTGGAACAACAGAAGATGGCTCAGGCATAGAGGGTGTAGTAGGAGTTGCCTAAGGCGATGCTCTAATAGGGGATGCAGGGGTAGGGGGTATGGTGTCTGTGGGAAGCTCACCCTACTGTGCCTGCTCTACCTGTGGGGGCATTGGAGCTGCTGAATAGCCCGCCAACTGGGTCCATTTGTCGAGAGTGAATCGCTCTCGACAAAGGCGGCAGCGCTCAAGGTTAGGCTAAGTAGGATAGCCCCAATGCTCCAATATGTGATAGAGCAGTCTAGGAAATAGTAGTGGAATAGCGTCGGCTCTCTGGAGCTTCTTCTTGTGGACCTTCTCCTCAAAGTGGAGGAGAGAGGCCATAATCAAGTGATGAGGGCCAAAATAGAAGCCCTTTGATATCCAGAATAAAGCGTCTCGTTCCTCGCCTTTACACTAAATGCTGGAGGGGAAAAAGGTTAGAGCAGAGTACCACGTCGATGAGGAGCATCCTAGGTGGAAGCTCCTTCCAAAGAAGGACTGAGTCTGTAAATGTCCCCCTGGACAAGATGTGGACCATGTCCCTCTGAGATACAGGGGACCACTCCCGGAAGTCTGCTAGATCCACTGGCTCGTGTGGAATGTGGAAAGCCTCTGCGATGTGCCTAGCCTCTAGGCTACCATGGCGTCCGTCAATACTGAAGTGAATGGCGGTAGGGCTCCGGACACCATGAGTAGTCATAGACTGATAGAAGTCTAACGCTACTCGCAGGTAGAAAAACTCTTGAAGAGTCATAAGGTGCTCTAGATGGTACCTCTAGAGTAGGCCAAATGAGTCTCGGAGCTCCGACTGCTGTCGAAAAGTCTCCAAATCAAAATATAGCTCGGAGTGGAATGGTCTGGCTCTACAATCTGAATTGCCCTCAATGGGCGGCGTTGCGATCATGGGCCGTCTGATAATAACTTCCGATGACATGCCGAAAGGAAGCTGAGAAGGTCTAGACGACTCTCCTAGGCTTGAAGTGCTGGCCCTCTTAGTTGGAGTGCGACAAATTGAACTCTTGGGGCGCGAAGTAGTCTCCCCTAGTGTAGTCGGTGGTCTCCGTGTCTCGTATCTACATTGAGGGGGACTAGAGGGTACTCCACCCTCAAAAAGTGGAATGGCCTGGGCCTTTGGGGTCTAAGATGTCGAATCCCATGTAGAGGAGGCTCTCGGCCGAGTTGGTGAAGCGCCTACATGGGCTCGTCTAGTCCGCGCCATGTCAGAAATGAAAAGAACTGGCTCAGATCCTTTTCAGATGCGTGGGCACGAGGCGTCCAATGGAGAAGAAAACTCTAGAAGTTGGGGCGTCGCAAGGTGACAGAAGCTTTAGCAAAGTATTTGGGTGTGCGAGATGAAAACAAAGCCTAGAGGGGTTTAAATAGAATTTAAGGGACTGTTGGCATTTTCGCATAGTGTCCCTTGGAATTCGCACTGGGTGCAAAATGGCTTCAGGGTTGCGAAATGGGTTCTCACACCCTTTCTAAATTCGCACAGCTTTTTTGCAAAGTATTTGGGTGTGCGAATTTTTTGCATGCCCTATGAAATTTTAGCAGGGTGTGCGAAATGGTGTTCACAGGGTGTGCGAAATTTTTGCACCCCTTGCAAAATGATTTTTGGATTTTCGCATGCCCTGCGAAATGCTCTGTTTTTGGTTTTTCCTCTCTGCCAAAAATGCTTTAAGGTTTTTCCCAACTGTTTTAAAATCCACCTACAATTGATCATAAAAAATTAAGTTAAATCATAACAAAAAAAAAAATTAAAGCAAGAAATCATACTTAAAACAAGTAATAAAACACTAAAAATTTTAAATCAATATTGAAACAAAAAATATGGACTTAATAGTCTTTTGACAGGCTAAAGTCCATCTAACCATTGATCCTGTCAGGCTTGATGTGGCTCAAGGACGATGATTTCCTCCTTGGCGTGAGAAAAAGGTCCACAAATGACTTGAGACGGTGGCCATTAACTTTGAAGCTCCCGGTGCTGTTGGAATTGAGTAGTTCCACTACTCCATTGGAATACACTTGGTGAATGGTAAAAAGACTTATCTACCTCGCCTTTAGCTTTCTCGGAAAGATGTGGAGCTTAGAGTTATAGAGCAAGACTCTTTGTCCCTTATGAAATTCTTTGCGGGAGACTAACTGATGATGCCACCTCTTCAATCTTTGTTTTGCAATGTTTGAATTATTGTAGGCGTCACTTCTCAGTTCCTCCATCTTATTAAGGTCTAAGAACCTCTTCATCCCAGCTCTGTTCAAGTCCATGTTGAGCTTATTGATTGCCCACCAAGCTTTGTATTCTACTTCCACGGGGAGATGGCATGCTTTGCCTTAGACAAGGCGATAAGGAGACATCCCAAGAATGGTCTTATAAGCTTTTCTGTATGCCCATAGTGAATCATGAAGCTTAACAGACCAATCTCTTCTGCTCTTATTCACCACCTTCATCAGTATGTTTTTTATCTCTTGATTTCCTAACTCCACTTACCCAGAAGTCTGAGGGTGGTAAGGTGTAGCTACCTTATGCTTCACCCCGTACTTGGCTAAGAGAGTTTTGAACGACTTGTTACAAAAATGAGCACCCCCATCACTGATTATGGCTTTGGGTACCCTACATCTCGAGAAGATGTTCTTCTTTAGAAACTTGAGAACAACTCTATGATCATTGTGTTTGAAAGGGACTGCTTGAACCCATTTTGAAAAATAATCTACTCCCACCAAGATGTAGGAGTAGCCAAAGCACATAAGGAAAGGTCCTATGAAGTCAATGCCCCAGACATCGAAAAGATCAACTATTAAAATGGGGTTGAAAGGCCTCATGTTCCTGCATGTTAACTTCCCAAGCCTTTGGCATCTATCACAGCTCCTACACATGGTGTGGGCATCTTTGAAAAGTGATGGCCAGTAGAAACCCAATTGCAATACCTTCATGGCTATTTTCTAAGAAGCAAAGTGGCCTCCACATATGCTTTTGTGGCAATGACTGAGGATCCCCTGTTGCTCTTGTTCAGGGACACACTTCCGTATTATCTGATCCGCACAATACTTGAATAGAAATGGCTCTTCCCAATAGTAGGCATGAATTTTTGCAAAGAAGTGCTTCTTATCTTATGCTTTCCACTCACTTGGAACTTCTCCGGTAACTAAATAGTTAGCAATATGGGCATACTAAGGAGCAACTTCTACCAACATGAGCGACTCTTCTAGAAAATCATCATTAATGGGCAAACCGTGGGAATTATGTGCAATAACTAGCCTTGAAAGGTGGTCGGCTACCACATTCTCCACTTCTTTCTTGTCTCTGATCTAGAGATTGAACTCTTGAAGCAAGAGAATCTGTCTAATCAGCCTTGCTTTTGCGTCTTACTTTGTCAATAGATACTTCAAAGTTGAGTGATCAGTGAAAACCACTATGAAAGACCCCACAAAGTAAGCACGAAACTTATCCAAGGCAAAAACTACAGCTAACAATTCTTTTTCGGTGGATGTGTAGTTTCTTTGTGCCTCATTTAATGTTTTGCTCACATAGTAGATCACATAGGGTTTTCCATCTTCTCTTTGCCCAAGAATAGCTCCTATAGCAAAGTCACTGGCATCACACATTACTTCAAAGGGTAGTTGCCAGTTGGGAGCCCTCACTATTGGAGCGATTTTTAGGAACAACTTTAATTCTTCAAAACTCTTTTGACATCTCTCATCCCATATGAATTTAGCATCCTTCACCAATAGTTCACAAAGAGGCCTTGTAAGCTTAGAAAAATCTTTGATAAACCTCCTGTAGAACTTAGCATGGCCATGGAGTTGCCTTACTCCTTTGACAGTTGTTGGGGATGGCAAGTTGACGATGAGTTCCACTTTTGCTTTATCAACTTCAATTCCTTTCTTGGAGATGATGTGCCCAAGGACAATTCCTTAGTGTACCATGAAGTGGCATTTCTCCTAGTTAAGCACTAAGTCTTTTTCTATGCATCGGTGCAAAATAGTTTCCAAGTTGACTAAGCATTCTTCAAACGCACTTGCATATCTGGTGATATCATCCATAAAGACTTCCATAATACCCTCCACCATATCACTAAAAATGCTTAACATGCATCTTTGGAATGTTGCGGGTGCATTGCATAAGCCGAAAGGCATTCTCCTACAAGCATAGGTTCCAAATGGACAGGTGAAAGTGGTTTTCTCCTAGTCTTCAACATCGATTTCTATTTGAAAATACTCGAAGTAGCCATCCAAAAAACAATAGAAAGGATGGCCTGAGACTCTTTCAAGCACTTGATGAATAAATGGCAACGGGAAGTGGTCCTTCCTTGTTACAGCATTCAGCTTCCTATAATCAATACACACCCTCCAACCTGAAGTGAGGCGTGTAGAAATTTCTTCTCCCTTATCATTTTGCACCACCGTGATCCCAGATTTCTTTGGCACGACTTGTGTAGGACTCACCCATGGGCTATCTGATATGGGGTAGATAATACAAGCCTGAAGTAGCTTAAGCACTTCAGTTCGCACCACCTCTTGCATCTGAGGATTCAACCTTCTCTGCGGTTGATGAACTGGCTTAGCTTCTTCTTCCATGTATATATGATGGGTATAGACTAAAGGGCTGATTCGTCCCCAATTGGTGTTCTGATTGATTCAAATCAATCAACTGATGTACCTTTGATTCAATCCTCAGACGGGAGTTATCAACAAAATTTATAAACCTAAATCACCATATACCAGGGTAGCATTAGCTAGCATAGCATAGTGGCTCTAGGATCGTCCACAGAGATGGGTTTTCACTTCGCAATTGATATTATTTCAAAAGATGAATTGGTGGTTTTCCTTTCCAAGGTTAGCTTTAAAAGAAAACATAAGTTTGCATGAAAACGGTTTTAAGCTAACCAAATAAAAAGTAACTGAAATTAATTACAAAGAAAGGTGTTTCTTGGGATTTCAGGTCACTAGGATCAGGTGCCATCTACAAAAGAGGAGATTCCGGTCACTTGTTTCTTTTCCTCGCATTGGGGATTTAACATATAGTTATTTCCCGAACCGGTGTGGTACAGATGCTTACCATTAAAGGTTTCAACACTAAATCCCTCTCACTAATACACCTTGCAATGGCTCGTGCCTCTCACCTAGCATTTGCCATTCAAGGGGATCTTTAACCTTGGATTATCCTTCAAAAGCTCGCAAGAGATAACTAATGGATGTCTCCTTAGAGTCCAAAAGCTTACCAAGTGTTGGCTATTCTAGAAAATCCTACCTTCAAACCACCTCCCAAAGGCTCGCAAGAGATAAACTAGTGAAACTCAATGGACGGAGTCCACTTGCCTTACCAAGTGTTGGCCCAGGTGATTCAAAGGCGTTTTAAGTTAACTAAAATGATAAAAACCATTAACGGGTCACACTTTCTCTTCATTAAAAATTGAAACAACAAAAACTCACCCTCATGCATGCCGGCACCTTACCTGGCTCCCTTCACCCAAGAAACAAAGAGCCTAGCCACTCATCCTCTGAGGAAACATCCTCAAAGGATGTTTGGCTAGAAAGAAAATAAAAGAGAAAATAAAGACGAGAAGGAAAAAGAGAGCAAGGCTCTGTATATATCACTTTCAAAAACTATACAAGGTTGTCTCTGGAAAAGCTCCCGAGATGTCTACATTAGAAAATTACAAACATATATATAAGGGGTTATTCACCCTTTGCTTCTTACTTCCTAACTAAGGAATCATGTGATAGGAGGGTTATAAGGAGAATTTGGGAATTTAGACATCAAATATCTGAAGCAAAAAGATCTCAGGATGTCGGTTGCAGCTATCGGGTGGCTTCAGGAGGTGTTTCGCAGCTGGCACTGTAGCGCTGCGAAATTTTCGCAGCCAAAGGCCAAAATTTCGCAGCCCTGCGAAATTCTCCTTCAGCTTGGAGCGATCGGCTTCCAATGGCTGTAACTTCTTCATTTGAACTCCGAATCATGCACCGTTTGAAGCATTAGATTCTTGACTTCCTGAGCTTTGAAATGGTATATAGCATGCATGAATTAGACTTCGGAAAGTACTCCAAAAGTGGCCAAGAAGACTGCAACTGCTGTCCCCTGTTTTGCTTCATGGCAGATTCCTCTTTGCTTCCCTCCTTGCATTCCGGATTTGCTTATGGCAAAGGACTTTAAAGCTTCAAGGCTTTAGTTCTTCATGTTTCTAAGCTTTCCAAAAGCTTTGCCATGGATTCCAAAGAACTCTCCTCAATCTTGGATTGCTTTGGTGATCAAAAAGCTATCAAAAACACCAAAACTTACATAATTTGATTAGAATTGATTGCAAGGGTCCTTAATATGTTAATTGGGTTAAAAGGTAATAACTACTACTCAAAAGTGTTTAAAAGAGTTAATTACAAGCTTACAAAATAGCATTTTTGAGTAGTAATCACTCCCCCCAACCGACATATTGCTAGTCCCTTAGCAATGAAGGAGAGAAAAATAAAATAAAAGTACTATAATTTACAAAATCATGCTGATCACTTCAAAAAATGTTTAAGTGGCATGATGATCTAACTCTCACATGGAACATTAAAGAAATAAAACTTAAACTTCAATAGGAGCTATCAAATAACTTGCCTAATCACAATTCATAAAGAGTAGGCATTATGCAAATTTAAGCTTCAAAATCATTTTCACTCCCAAAGGTCCAAAACTTATTTTTCCACAAAAATCTATGTGTTACTTATTAGTTTCCGAATATAGTATGTCAAACTAATCTCACCCCTCAACCTAGTTCTTTTTCAAAGCTTAGCAAACTGATCAACCTCCAATAGGCTAAGAACGCACCTCTTTTCTTTCACAATTTTTTTCTTCATTGTAGGAGTACAAGGCTTAAAGGTATTCTTTTCTAAATTGTCCATGTAACGGGGGTCCATCGATGACTCCCAACCAATCAAGGTTTAGGGCATCAAGCTTTAAGGATCTTTCAACCGCTAGCTCCTCGGATTTCACCCCGGACTTTTGAGAATGAATTTTAATACCCAAGCACCTACAGTATGCTAAACTCCACCTATTCACCCATGTAACGAGCATTGAGGTCGGTGACTCCCAACCAATGAAGGCTTAGGGCACCAGGTTTTAAAGATTTTCACCATATACCCCTCGGACCTTGCTCGGGTTTAAAGGCAAGTAAAACATTTTTTTCTTTCTTTCTTTCTTTTCAAAGGCTCATTGGCCTTTTTTAAGGTGTCCCAACACTATTAAATGAGATCAAAGGTACCAAGTCTAAAATTTTCCTAAGTCAAGAGGGAAATAGTTCTTCATCTTATACTCGGAACCTATTGTGCACAGTGTGTGTATAGCTCAAGGTGGAAGAACTAAGCTTGAATTCAAAAGAAGATTCAACAATTCATCAACTTTAGTAAGCATAATACAAACTCTAAGTCAAGTAAAAAGACAAAAATTCAATTTCTCCCATTTTATTTTTTTTGAGAAATTTTCCTTAATAACCATGGAGAGTAAAATAAAAACTTAAAATTTTTTAAAAATAAGCAAAAAGCAACTAAATTACCAAAATAACTTAGCATAATTAACAATACTTACTTCCTCAACTCTCCCCCCAACCAAGCTGAACATTGTCCTCAATGTTTCAAAAGCGATTGAAAAATAAAGGGAGGAAGTGGTACCTCCTGAGTGACATGGAGTCTGAGTCGTATGGAGAAACCACATGTTTCAAAAAAAAAAAAAAAGAGTTAGTGAGTAGAGGAAATAGAAAAATGCTAACTTCAAACATGTAATTATCTATACTAATATAATAAATAAATACAAAAAAAACTGAGATGATCAAGTAATGGTAAGGTCCTGTGGAGATGATGGCTCTGTGGTGGGCTCTTGAGTGTGTTGGATCAGGACATCGACCTCTGCTCTGTAGTCTCCTTAAGTGGCATAGTCTCCTCGGCTGGAGCTCTTAGCTGGAGCTATGGGCTTTGATGGTTTAAAGAGGTAAGAAATGGAATGAGAGGCTTCATGTGTGTGATCTCAGTGTGCGTGGAGCTCTCCTCTTCAGATGCATGGTTGCATGGCTTTGTTGGCATTTTCACAACTTCCCTTGGCTTCACAAAGTGTTTTCGCAAATCATTTCATAGCTTGGAGGCCATTTCATAGCCATTTTGAAGCCAAAAGTAAAAAAGAAACATTTTCGCAGCCAAAGGGAATTTTCGCAGGGGGGCTATGGGGCTGCGAAATCATTTCGCAGCCAAAGGGGAGTTTCGCAACCCAATTTCAAAGTTTGGAAATCATTTTGCATCCATTTTGAAGTTTGGAGATCATTTTGTAGTCATTTGGAAGCTTGGAGATCGTTTCGCAACCATTTGGAAGCTTGGAGATCATTTCGCAGCCAAAGGAAAAAAGAAAAAATAAATAAATTTCGCAGCCCATTTTGCAGCTGCCAAATGAGGGTACTGTGCTGCGAAATGACACTCATGTGCCAAAGCTGCAAAACACCCTGCGAAATGGGGCTTTGGCTGCGAAATTCCCCCTCAGCTTTGCGCGTTCATCTTCAAACGGCCATAACTTCTTTATTTTACCTCCAAATCGTGTATCGTTTAAAGCGTTGGACTCCTGACTTCCCAAGCTTCAAAAAGAGATATAGTATGCATAATTTGAGCTCCAGGAAGTGCTTCAAAAATGTGTCCAACAGTAGCAAAATGGGGTGCGGCATTTCCTTTCATGGTTTGCATAGTCATCTTCAAACAGCCATACCTTCTTTGTTTCAACTCCAAATCGCATATTGTTTGAAGCACTAGACTCCTGACTTCCCAAGCTTCGAATCGACATATGATATGCATAATTTGAGCTCCAGGAAGTGCTTCAAAAATGTGTCCAACAGTAGGGAAATGCAATATTTCCATTCATGGTGTGCACAGTCATCTTCAAACAGCCATACCTTCTTTGTTTCACGTCCAAATTGCCTACCGTTTAAAGTGTTGGATTCCTGACTTCCCGAGCTTCAAATCGACATATGGTATGCATGAAATGGACTTCGAGAAGTACTCAAAATGTATCCAACAGTTGCGAAATAGAGGTGCTAGTTGCGTCGGAGAAGACGGCCGGAGGTGTGCGTGGCAATAGAACCAGTGCTCTGGCTTGGCTCCTCTTGGTACCTTTTTGAAGTTCAAACGACTGGTTAGAATTGAAAAAATGGAATTTATACCTTTTAAAAGGATGCCAAGGGACGCTTTTCAGTTTCGCAGCAGGGGGCAATTTCGCAGCGGGGAGGCGTGGATTTCGCAACGGCTAGGCGTTTTCGCAGCGAGGAGAATTTCGTTATCGATTTCGCAGCTTCGAAATGGGCATACGGCGCTGCGAAATGGCACTCGTGTGCCAAATGGTGGTTTCGCAGCTGCGAAACCACCTGCGAAATGGGGTGTCGGCTGCGAAAATGGGAATTTTTAGGCGTGGAGAATTTCGCAGCTGTTTCGCAGCTGCGAATGAGTGTACGGGGCTGCGAAATGGCACTCGTGTGCCAAGGACCCTTTTCGCAGCCACGAAAATTTTCATAGCGGGCACTGTAGCGCTGCGAAATGGTTTCGCAGCGGGAGGCTGATTTCGCAGTGGCAGGGGTGATTTCGCAGCAGCACTGTAGCGCTGCGAAATTTTCCTTCTGCTCGGTGCAATTTTCTTCCAATGCCCATATCTTCTTTGTTTCAACTCCGATTTGGATACCGTTTGAAGCGTTGGATTCTTGACTCCCGGAGCTTCGAAACGGTATATAGCATGTAAGAAATGAACTTGGGAAAGGTCTCCAAATGTCGGAATGAAGGCTTCAGCTACTCTCCAAATGGCCATGTGCCCAATTGTTTTGAAGTCCCTCCTATAATTGATCATCCAAAAGCTTATGTTAAATCAAAACAAATGAAAATTAAAGCATTGAAATCAAAATTAAAACAAGTAATAAAATAAAGTAAAAAAAAAAAATTAAAATTCACCATATACTAGGGTAGCATAGCTAGCATAGCATAGTGGCTCTAGGATCGTCCACAGAGATGAGTTTTCACTTCACAATTGATATTACTTCAAAGATGAATTGGTGCTTTTTCATTTCAAGGTTAGCTTTAAAAGAAAACATAATCTTTGGTGGAAAAAGGATTGGTTTTAAGCTAACCAAAAATAGTAACTGATTTTAATTACAAAGAAAAGTGTTTCTTGGGATTTCAGGTCACTAGGATCAGGTGCCAATACAAAAGAGGAGATTCCGGTCACTTGTTTCTTTTCCTCGCGTTGGGGATTTAACATATAGTTATTTCTTGAACCGGTGTGGTACAGATGCTTACCATTAATGGTTTCAACACTAAATCCCTCTCACTAATACACCTTGCAATGGCTCGTGCCTCTCACCTAGCATTTGCCATTCAAGGGGATCTTTAACCTTGGATTATCCTTCAAAAGCTCGCAAGAGATAACTAATGGATGTCTCCTTGGAGTCCAAAAGCTTACCGAGTGTTGGCTGGTCTAGAAAATCCTACCTTTGAATCACCTCCCAAAGGCTCGCAAGAGATAAACTAGTGTATCTCAATGGACGGAGACCACTTGCCTTATCAAGTGTTGGCCCAGGTGATTCAAAGGCATTTTAAGTTAACTAAAAACATAGAAATCATTAACGGGTCACACTTTCTCTTCATTAAAAATTGAAACAACAAAAACTCACCCTCATGCATGTCGGCACCTTACCTGGCTCCCTTCACCCAAGAAACAAAGAGCCTAGCCACTCATCCTCTGAGGAAACATCCTCAAAGGATGTTTGGCTAGAAAGAAAATAAAAGAGAAAATAAAGACGAGAAGGAAAAAGAGAGCAAGGCTCTGTATATATCACTTTCAAAAACTATACAAGGTTGTCTCTGGAAAAGCTCCCGAGATGTCTACATTAGAAAATTACAAACATATATATAAGGGGTTATTCACCCTTTGCTTCTTACTTCCTAACTAAGGAATCATGTGATAGGAGGGTTACAAGGAGAATTTGGGAATTTAGACATCAAATATCTGAAGCAAAAAGATCTCAGGATGTCGGTTGCAGCTATCGGGTGGCTTCAGGAGGTGTTTCGCAGCTGGCACTGTAGCGCTGCAAAATTTTCGCAGCCAAAGGCCAAAATTTCGCAGCCCTGCAAAATTCTCCTTCAGCTTGGAGTGATCGGCTTCCAATGGCTGTAACTTCTTCATTTGAACTCCGAATCGTGCACCGTTTGAAGCATTGGATTCTTGACTTCCTGAGCTTTGAAATGGTATATAGTATGCATGAATTGGACTTCGGAAAATACTCCAAAAGTGGCCAAGAAGACTGCAACTGCTGTCCCCTGTTTTGCTTCATGGCAGATTCCTCTTTGCTTCCCTCCTTGCATTCCGGATTTGCTTATGGCAAAGGACTTTAAAGCTTCAAGGCTTTAGTTCTTCATGTTTCTAAGCTTTCCAAAAGCTTTGCCATGGATTCCAAAGAACTCTCCTCAATCTTGGATTGCTTTGGTGATAAAAAAGCTATCAAAAACACCAAAACTTACACAATTTGATTAGAATTGATTGCAAGGGTCCTTAATATGTTAATTGGGTTAAAAGGTAATAACTACTACTCAAAAGTGTTTAAAAGAGTTAATTACAAGCTTACAAAATAGCATTTTTGAGTAGTAATCAAGGGCTGATCCCTTTTAGATTAGAAATTTGCCACCTTATCACTTTCTTACATCTCCTGAGGACCTCTAATAGACAATCCTCCTGAGGAGTGGTAAGAGATGAAGATATAACAACAGGGCACTGCTTGTTTTCTTCCAGGTATGCATACTTCAACTCCGTGGGTAGTGGCTTCAGAATAATCTTTGGGGACTCCTTCTTAACGGCTTCTTGTGTCTCCTCCTCATTGAATAAAGGTAGAATTTCTTCTCTCCTTTTCCAATGGGGTAGAGTAGCAAGCAAATATGAGGGTTCAGGTAATCCTTCATCAAGATCTCCAAGACTTTCATTCAACTCTTCTACCATTTTCTGATCACAATGCTCCTCCACTAAGTTGTCAATCATGCACACCTCCTCTGGTCCTTCTATTTCTTCCGAATGGAATTGTTTTTTACACAAATAGAAGATGTTGAGCTCCAACATCATGTTACCAAACGTGAGTTGCATGAATCCATTCCTACAATTGATGATAGCATTTGATGTAGTTAAGAATGGTCTTCCAAGTATGATAGGAACATAGTTAATTCCTTTGGTAACTGGGTCCGTATCGAGAACAACAAAATCCACTGGGTAGTAGAATTTGTCAACTTAAACTAGGACATCTTCACAGATCTATCTGCTAAAGATAGAGTGATTGATGTTGGCTTCAACTCTCCAAGTCCCAATTGCTTGTAGACAGAGTAGGGTAGCAAATTCACACTTGCTCCCAAGTCCAACAAAGCTTTCTCCACACACGTCCCTCCAATCATTAGTGAGATGGTAGGGCAGCCCAGATCTTTGTATTTCACTGGAGACTTGCACTGTATGATGGCACTCATTTGCTCAGTCAAGAAGGCTTTCTTGTTCACGTTCAACCCTCTCTTTATAGTGCACAAGTCCTTCAAGAATTTTACATAAGTCGGAACTTGTTTGATCATGTCTAGCAAAGGGATGTTGACCTTCACTTGCCTCAACACTTCAAGAATTTTTGATGCGTTATTGATTCTCTTTTTCCCATGCAAAGCTTGGAGAAAAGGTGGAGGCGTGTGTTTGGTCATCATATCTTCTTTGATGATGGTCCTCTCCAGTTCTTCATTTGCAGTAGAATCATGGTCCTCTTTCTTTGCACTGTTCCCTTTTCTCTTTCCTTTGATTTCCTCCCTCTTCTATTTCTCTGCTTCACTCTCTTCCTCATGCTCTGGCTTGGATATTGGCAGATCAACCTCTTTACTACTCCTTAGAGTGATCACTGCTTTGACTTCCCTCACCTGTGACGATTCTCCCTCTACAGCCTCCACTTCATGAATTCCCTTGGGGTTTTGATGAGGTTGAGAAGGAAACCTTCCTTTCTCATGCACTATGTTGAGGTTGGTGAGCCTTGAGATTGAGTATTGGAGGTTATCTATCTTCTGAGATAGATCATTTTGCATCATATCCATCATTTTGTTCAATGTACTCTCTACACTGTCAATTCTTTGACTGAGTTGAGCATTGATGGATTTTTGATCCCCCACAAAGTCTCTTACGACCTTGCCAAGATTCAATATAGCTTGTTCAAGATTCGAAGCTTTCTGAGGTGCTTGGCCAGATTGCGTGTCCGGGGTGGCCTCGGCTTCCATGAGAAATTTGGATGGTTCCTCCAATTTGAATTGTAGGTGTTACCATATGAAGTATTGTTATTGAGTTTGAATTGTCCAATAACATTTACTTGATCCCCAAACATTTCTCGCACAGTTGGAATCGTAGGACACTCCCCCACCAAGTGCTCATAAGATTGACAAATGGAACACGATATAACTTGCACTGGTGTCTCAAAAATGGCTTGCACTTCTTGCATCTTCTTCATTTCTAGCTCCTCCAATCTTCTTGTCATAGCTGCAACTTTTGCTTTCATGTCGATATCTTCGTTCAAAGTATACATCCCAGCCTTAGCATTAGGCTGAGACTTAATTCTTCCAACTTCTCTGGCATTCGGCTCATCCCATCCCCTTGAAACTTTAGCCACATAACTCAAGAAGTCAATGGCTTCCTCTGGATTCTTACTTCTGAAGTCTCCTCCGCACATCGTTTCTAAGAGTTGCTTCATTGAGGAAGACATACCACCATAAAAATAGCTCACCAATAGCCATGTGTCAAAGCCATGGTGAGGACAAGCACTGATAGCTTCCATGTATCTCTCCCAACACTCATAGAATTTCTCATTCTCTTTAGCTGAGAAATTTGAAATTTGCCTTTTCAAGCCATTAGTCCTATGAGTGGGGAAAAATTTCTTAAGAAATTCAGCTTGCAAATCAGTCCAAGTTCGGATACTCCTTAGCCTCAGAGAATTAAGCCAAATCTTGGCCTTATCCTTTAAGGTGAAAGGAAATAGCTTAAGCCTCATCAAGTCGATGGACGCTCCTCCTTCTTGGAATGTATTACAAACCTCCTCAAATTCATTGATATGCGAGTAGGGATTCTCACTTTCCATCCCATGGAAAGTAGGTAGAAGTGGCACAATATGTGGTTAGATCACTAGTTGCTCTGTAGGAGGCACTATACATGACGGGGCACTCATGCGAGGTGGATGCATGTGGTCTCTCATGGATCGAAATGTGTTGAGATTGTCCTCCTGACCATGTTGACTATGCTGATCTTCAGGTGGCGCATACATGACGTTCAAGCACAATTCTAACTCTGTTTCGTGAGGAGTTTCAATCTTCACTAGTCTTCTCCCACTATCTCGTATCCAATAGGGCATGCACAACTAGTAATTACTGAAACAAAATAAAAACAAAGAAAACAAAAGACAAACAATTCTAGAGAAGAAAAAAAAATTAAGATTAACTGAGACTAGATAAAAGATAAACTAAAATGGAAACAAATAAAAAGAGTTAGTAAAAGAAAAGAAAAATCACCAAACTTGTGATGAAGATCCCAAGTGTTCTGGAAAGGTTATATCACTGTATTGTGGCACCATCCCCGGCAACAGCGCCATTTGATTCATCCCATAGTGGTTGTTCCATTTTATTCTAGCCCAGACGAGTGTTATCAATAAAATTTATAAACCTAAATCACCTTACACTAGGGTAGCATAGCTAGCATAGTATAGTGGCTCTAGGGTCATCCACAAGGATGGGTTTTCATAGTACACGTGAAATTAGTTAAGGTACTGTAATGGTGCTTTTCCTTAAAAAGTCAGCTTTAAAAGAAAACATAATTTTGGGTGAAAAAGATTGATTTTAGGTCAACCAAAAATAGTAATTGAAATTTATTACAAAGAAAAGGTTTCCTGGAGTTTTAGGTCACTAGGTTCAGGTTCCTTAGACAAAGGGGGAGATTCCGGATCTTTTCCTGGCGTTGGGGATAATAACATAAAGGATGGTTATCTCCCGAACCGGTGTGTATTTAGCAACTAAGATTTGATCCAACTGGTTCATGAAAAACTATAGTTGCTTCCCTTTAATGGTTTTAAACATTAAAGACCTCTCACTGTGAATCATCTTCCAATGGCTCGTAAATGATAACTACTAGACATCCATGGAGCCCGTTAAGCTTACCAAGTATTGGCCATTCAAGGTAATTCTAACCTTGGAATACCCGTTAAAGGCTCGTAAATGATAACTAATGGATCTCCATGGAGTCCGTAAAGCTTACCAAGTATTAGCCATTCTAGGTAATCCTACCTTTAAACCACCTTCCAAAGGCTCATAAATCATAACTAATGGATCTCCATGGAGTCCGAAAAGCTTACCAAGTATTGGCCCAGGTGATTTTAAGGGATTTTAAGTTAAACAAAAAAGAAACAAAAACCATTAACGGGTAAAAACTCTCCTCATTTAAAGCAAGGAAAACTCCCACCTTTGTATCCGGATCCTTTACCTAGCTTCTCTCAGTCCAAGAAACAAAAAACCTAGCCACTCATTCTCTGGGAAAACATCCTCAGAGGTTGTTTGGCTATAAAGAAAATGCAATACAAAATGAGACGGTAAGACAGAGTCAGGCTCTGTATATTTCTTACTAAGGGAATTAACAAGTGTCAAATTCTATATCTTATCCCCTCAAAATAATATATAGAGAGGTTTTTACAACTTCCTTACCAAGAAATCTTATCATTGGTGGATTACAAGGAGAAAATAGGAAAATAGAAAAAATATCTAGAGATAAAAATCTAACGGAGTCGGTGCCCAAATATCTGAAAATTACACAAGAAAATTTCGCAAGCCATGCGAAATTCAGTTTTCGCATGGTTCTTCAGCATTTGGCTTCGCAAGGCCTGCAAAATTTCGCACGGGGTGCGAAATTCATTTTTCTCAGTCTTGCTCTCTGTCCTGCAGCTTGTGCTCCTTTTGACATTTCGCATAGCCATGTGAGATTTTTAGTCGATAGATTTCTTCTCTGATTCTCTACCTTGTATACTTGATTGGCTTAGCAACCTATTGCCATGGATTTCACAACGTTCTCCCTCATTCTTGGCGTGCTTTAATGATAAAAAAGCTATCAAAAACACCAAAACGTGCCAATAATTGATTACCACAAAGTTCGTACTCACTCTCACAAAGTTCGTACCTTGTCTAACAAAGTTCGTACCCCCTCTCACAAGGTTCGTACCCTCTCTAACAAAGCTCATAACCCTTCTAACAAAGTTTGTACCCCCTCCAAAAAAGTTTGTACCTCCTCATAGAAAGTTCATACCCCCTCTAACAAAGTTCGTACCCTCTCCAACAAAGTTCGTACCCACTCTAAGAAAGTTCGTACACCTTCTCACAAAGTTTGGACCCTCTCTAACAAAGTTTGTACCCTTTCTAACAAAGTTCGTACCCCCTATACCAAAGTCCATACCCTCTCTAACAAAGTTCGTACCCCATCTTACAAAGTTTGTACCCTCTCTTACAAATTTCGTACCCACTATCACAAAGTTTGTACCCTCTCTAACAAAGTTTACACCCCCCTCACAAAGTTCGTACCATGTCTAACAAAGTTTGTACCCACTCTCACAAAGTTCGTACCCCCTCTCAGAAAGTTCGTACCTTCTCTAAGAAAGTTCATACACCTTCTCACAAAGTTCGTACCCCCTCTCACAAAGTTCGTACCCTCTCAGAAAGTTCGTACCCTCTCTAAAAAATTTCGTACCCCCTCTAACAAAGTTCGTACCCCCTCTCACAAAGTTCGTACCATTTTTAACAAAGTTCGTATCCTCTCTAAAAAAGTTCGTACCCCTTCCCACAAAGTTCGTACCATCACTAATAAAGTTCGTACCCTGTCTAACATACTTCATACCCCCTCTCACAAAGTTCTTAACCTCTCCAACAAAGTTCGTTCCATCTCTAACAATGTTCGTAAAGTCTCTAACAAAGTTCATAATCTTTGTAACAAAGCTTGTACCTTGTTTAAAAAGTTCGTTAATTGTCTAATAAAGTTCGTACCCCCTCTCACAAAGTTCGTACACTCTCTAACAAAGTTCGTACCCACGCTCTGAAAGTTTGTACCATGTCTAACAATGTTCGTAACCTCTCTAATAAAGTTCGTATCCTCTCTAACAAAGTTTGTACTCTGTCTCACAAACTTCGAACCCTCTCTAACAAAGTTCAGCCCCTCTTTAACTAAGTTGGTACCCTTTCTAACAAACTGCGCACCCTTTCTCACAAAGTTGGTACCCTCTCTAACAAAGTTCGCACCCCCTCTCACAAAGTTCGTACCATCTCTATAAGTTCGTAACCTGTTTAACAAAGTTCATACCCCCTCTCACAAAGTTGTTAACCTGTCTCACAAAGTTCGTTGCATCTCTAACAACGTTCGAAAACTCTCTAACAAAGTTCATAACCTCTGTAACAAAGTTCGTACCCTGCCTAACAAAGTTCGTTAATTGTCTAGCAAAGTTCATACCCTTCTCACAAAGATCGTCACCACTTTCACAAAGTTCGTAGCCTCTCTAACAAAGTTCGTACCCCATTTCACAAAGTTCATACCTCTCTAACAAAGTTCGTACCACTTCTCAGAAAGTTCGTACCCTCTCTAACAAAGTTTGTACCCTCTGTAACAAAGTTCGTACCTTGTCTAAAAAAGTTCGTTAATTGTCTAACAAATTTCGCACCCCCTCTCACAAAGTTCGTACCCACTTTAACAAGGTTCGTATCCTCTCTAACAAAGTTCGTACCGCCTTTCACAAAGTTCATACACTATCTAACAAAGTTCTTACCACTTCTTAGAAAGTTCGTACCCTCTCTAACAAAGTTTGTACCCCCTCTCACAAAGTTTGTACCCTCTCTAACAAAGTTTGTATCCTCTCTAATAAAGTTCGTAC
Organism: Vitis rotundifolia; assembly: GCA_030254885.1. Classification (NCBI taxonomy): domain Eukaryota; kingdom Viridiplantae; phylum Streptophyta; class Magnoliopsida; order Vitales; family Vitaceae; genus Vitis; species Vitis rotundifolia. The sequence continues at coordinate 160,074 of JARBHA010000043.1, read as the reverse complement.
CCCCTCTCACAAAGTTCGTACCCTCTCTAACAAAGTTTGTGCCCCCTCTCACAAAGTTCGTACCCTCTCTAACAAAGTTTGTATCTTTTCTAACAAAGTTCATACCCCCTCTCACAAAGTTCATACCCTCTCTAACAAAGTTCGTACCCCCTCTTAGAAAGTTTATGCCCTCTCTACCAATATTCGTACCCTCTCTAAGAAAGTTTGTACCCCCTCTCACAAAGTTCTACCCTCTTTAAAAAAGTTCCAACCCCCTCCCACAAAGTTCGTACCATCTCTAATAAAGTTCGTACCCCCCCTCACAAAGTTCTTAACCTCTCTAACAAAGTTCGTACCATCTTTAACAACGTTCGTAAACTCTTTAACAAAGTTCGTAACCTTTGTAACAAAGTTTGTAACCTCTATAACAAAGTTCGTACCTTGTCTAAAAAAGTTCCTTAATTAATTAACGAAGTTCGTACCCACTTTAACAAAGTTGTATCCTCTCTAACAAAGTTCGTACCATCTCTCACAAAGTTCGTACCATCTTTCACAAAGTTCTTAACCTTTCTAACAAAGTTCATCCATCTTTAACAATGTTCATTAACTCTTTAACAAAGTTCGTAACCTCTGTAACAAAGTTTGTACCCTATGTAAAAAAGTTCGTTAATTGTTTAACAACGTTCGTTCCCCATCTCACAAAGTTTGTACCCACTTTAATAAAGTTCGTATCCTCTCTAACAAAGTTCGTACCGCCTATCACAAAGTTCGTACCATCTCTAACAAAGTTCGTACCCCCTTTCAAAAAGTTCGTACCCTCTCTAACAAAGTTCGTATCCTCTCTAACAGAGTTCGTACCACCTCTCACAAAGTTCGTACCCTCTCTAACAAAGTTCGTACCCCTCTCAGAAAGTTCGTACCCTCTCTAAGAAAGTTCGTACCCTCTCTAACAAAGTTCGTACTCCCTTTCACAAAGTTCGTACCATATCTAACAACGTTCGTAAACTCTCTAAGAAAGTTCGTAACTTCTCTAACAATGTTCGTATCCTCTCTAAGAAATTTTGTACATTCTCTAACAAAGTTCGTACCCCCTCTCACAAAGTTCTACCCTCTTTAACAAAGTTTGTATCCTCTCTAACAAAGTTCGCTCCCCCGCCCATAAAGTTCGTACCATCTCTAATAAAGTTCGTACCCTGTCTAACTAAGTTCGCTCCCCCTCCCACAAAGTTCGTACCCACTCTCACAAAGTTCGTACAATCTCTAACAAAGTTCAGAACCTCTCTAATAAAGTTTGTACCCTGTCTAACTAAGTTCGTACCCACTCTCATAAAGTTCCTACCCTCTTTAACAAAGTTCGTACCCTCTCTAATCAATTTCGTACCCTTTCAAACAAAGTTTGTACCCTTTCTAACAAACATCGTACCCATTCTCACAAAGTTGGTATCCTCTGTAATAAAGTTCGTACCCCCTCTCACAAAGTTCGTAACATCTCTCAAAAAGTTCGTACACTCTCTAATAAAGTTCATACCCAATTTAACAAAGTTCGTTCCCACTCTAACAAAGTTCGTACCCTTTCCATCAAGGTTCGTACCCTCTTTAACATAGTTCGTATCCGCTCTAACAAAGTTCGTACCCACTTTAATAAAGTTCGTATCCTCTCTAACAATCTTCGTACCATCTCTAACAAAGTTCGTAACCTCTCTAACAAAGTTCGTAACCTCTCTAACAAAGTTCGTATCTTCTCTAACAAAGTTCGTACCCTCTCTAACAAAGATCATACCCTCTCTAACAAAGTTTGTACCCCTTCTCACAAAGTTCGTACCATCTTTAACAAAGTTCGTACCCTTTCTAACAAAGTTCGTACCTGCTCTCACAAAGTTCATACCCTCTCTAACAAAGTTCGTACCCCCTCTCACAAAGTTCATACCATGTCTAACAAAGTTCGTAACCTCTTTAATAAATTTCGTACCCTCTCTAAGAAAGTTCATACCCCCTCTCACAATGTTCATACCATCTCTAACAAAGTTCGTAACCTCTATAACAAAGTTCGTATCGTCTCTAACAAAGTTTGTACCCCCTCGAATAAAGATCATACCCTCTCTAACAAAGTTTGTACCCCTTCTCACAAAGTTCGTACCATCTTTTATAAAGTTCGTGCCCTTTCTAACAAAGTTCGTACTTGCTCTCACAAAGTTCATACCCTCTCTAACAAAGTTCGTACCCCCTCTCACAAAGTTTGTACCATGTCTAACAAAGTTCGTAACCTCTTTAATAAATTTCGTACCCTCTCTAACAAAGTTCGTACCCCCTTTCACAATGTTCGTACCATCTCTAACAAAGTTCGTATCTTATGTAACAATGTTCGTACCCCCTTTAACAAAGATCATACCCTCTCTAACAAAGTTTGTACCCCTTCTCACAAAGTTCGTATCATCTCTAACAAAGTTCGTACCCTTTTTAATACAGTTCGTACCCGCTCTCAAAAAGTTCACATCCTCTGTAACAAAGTTCGTACCCCCTGTCACTAAGTTCGTACCATGTCTAACAAAGTTCGTAACCTCTTTAATAAATTTCGTACCCTATCTAACAAAGTTCGTACCCCCTTTCACAATGCTCGTACCATCTCTAACAAAGTTCGTAACCTCTCTAACAAAGTTTGTATCCTCTCTAACAAAGTTCGTATCCCCTCTCACAATGTTCAAACCATCTCTAACAAAGTTCGTAACCTCTCTAACAAAGTTCGTATCTTCTCTAACAAAGTTCGTACCCCCTCGAACAAAGATCATATCTTCTCTAACAAAGTTTGTACCCCTTCTCACAAAGTTCGTACCATCTTTAACAAAGTTCGTACCCTTTCTAACAAAGTTCGTACCTGCTCTCACAAAGTTCATACCCTCTCTAACAAAGTTCGTACCGCCTCTCACAAAGTTCGTACCATGTCTAACAAAGTTCGTAACCTCTTTAATAAATTTCGTACCCTCTCTAACAAAGTTCGTACCCCCTTTCACAATGTTTGTACCATCTCTAACAAAGTTCGTATCTTATGTAACAATGTTCGTACCCCGTCTAACAAAGATCATACCCTCTCTAACAAAGTTTGTACCCCTTCTCACAAAGTTCGTATCATCTCTAACAAAGTTCGTACCCTTTTTAATACAGTTCATACCCCTCTCATAAAGTTCACATCCTCTCTAACAAAATTCGTACCCCATGTCACAAAGTTCGTACCATGTCTAACAAAGTTCGTAACCTCTTTAATAAATTTCGTACCCTCTCTAACAAAGTTCGTACCCCCTTTCACAATGCTCGTACCATCTCTAACAAAGTTCGTAACCTCTCTAACAAAGTTCGTATCCTCTCTAACAAAGTTCGTATCCCCTCTCACAATGTTCAAACCATCTCTAACAAAGTTCGTAACCTCTCTAACAAAATTCGTATCTTCTCTAACAAAGTTCGTACCCCCTCGAACAAAGATCATACCCTCTCTAACAAAGTTTGTACCCTTTCTCACAAAGTTCGTACCATCTTTAACAAAGTTCGTACCTTTCTAACAAAGTTCATACCCTCTCGAACAAAGTTCGTACCCCCTCTCACAAAGTTCGTACCATGTCTAACAAAGTTCGTAACCTCTTTAATAAATTTTGTACCCTCTCTAACAAAGTTCGTACCCCCTTTCACAATGTTCGTACCATCTCTAACAAAGTTCATAACCTCTCTAACAAAGTTCGTATCTTCTCTAACAAAGTTCGTACCCCCTCTAACAAAGAAAGTTTGTTCCCCTTCTCACAAAGTTCATATCATCTTTAACAAAGTTTGTACCCGCTCTCACAAAGTTCACATCCTCTCTAACAAAGTTCGTACCCCCTATCACAAAGTTCGTACCATGTTTAACAAAGTTTGTAACCTCTTTAATAAAGTTTGTACCCTCCCTAACAAAGTTCGTACCCTCTCTAAGAAAGTTCGTACCCTTTCTAAAAGAGTTTGTACCTTTTCTAACAAATTTTGTACCCTCTCTAACAAAGTTCGTATCCTCTCTCACAAAGTTTGTACCCCCTCTAACAAAGTTCACACCCTTACTAACAAAGTTCGTACCCCCTCTCAGAAAGTTCGAACCCTCTCTAACAAAGTTGCACCCTCTTTAACCAAGTTCGTACCAAATCTCACAAAGTTTGTACCCTCTTTAACAAAGTTCGTACCCACTCTCATAAAGTTCATACCCTCGTTAACAAAGTTCGTACCCCCTCTCACAAAGTTCATACAATCTTTAACAAAGTTCAGAACCTCTCTAATAAAGTTTGTACCTTATCTAACAAAGTTCGTACCCACTCTCACAAAGTTCCTACCCTCTCTAACAAAGTTCGTAGCCTCTCTCAAGAAGTTCGAACCCTCTTCAACAAAGTTCAAAACCTCTTTAATAAAGTTTGTACTCTGTCTAACAAAGTTCGTACCCATTCTCACAAAGTTCGTACCCTCTCTAACAATGTTCGTAGCCCTTCTCAAGAAGTACGACCCTTCTCTAATAAATTACGTACCCTCTCTAACAAAGTTTGTATCCTTTCTAACAAACTTCATACCCTTTCTCACAAAGTTGGTACCCTTTCTAACAAAGTTAGTATCCCCTCTCACAAAGTTCATAACATCTCTCAAAAAGTTCGTACACTCTTCGTACCCTCTTTAACAAAGTTCGTTCCCCCTCTAAAAAACTTTGTACCCTTTATAACAAAGTTCGTACCCTCTATAACAGAGTTCATACCCTCTCTAACAAAGTTCGTACCCCCTCTCACAATGTTCATATCCTCTTAAACAAAGTTCGTACCCCTTCCCAAGATGTTTGTACCCCCTCTCAAGAAGTACGTACCCCCTCTCAAGAAGTACGTACCCCCTCTCACAAATTCGTACCATCTCTAACAAAGTTTGTAACCTTTCTAACAAAGTTTGTACCCTTCCTAACAAATTTTGTACCCCCTCTCACAAAGTTCGTACCCTCTCTAACAAAGTTCGTCCTCCTCTCACAAAGTTTGTATTCCCTCTAACAAAATTCGTACCCTCTCTAACAAAGTTCGTACCCCTTCTCACAAAGTTCGAACCCTCTCTAAGAAAGTTCGTACCCCCTCTCACAAGGTCCGTACCCTCTCTAACAAAGTTCGTACCCTTTCTAGCAAAGTTCATATCCTCTGTAACAAAGTTCATACCCCCTCTAACAAAGTTCATTCCCTTTTTAGCAACGTTCGTATCCCCTCTATAAAATTCGTACCCTCTCTAACTAAGTTCGTACCCACTTTAACAAAGATCGTATCCTCTCACAAAGTTCGTACCTTGTCTAACAAAGTTCGTACCCTTTCTCCGACAGTTCGTAACCCCTCTAACAAAGTACTTACCATGTTTAACAAAGTTCGTAAGCTCTCTAATAAATTTCGTGCCCTATCTAACAAAGTTCATACCCCCTCTCATAAAGTTCATACCCTCTCTAACAAAGTTTGTACGCTCTCTAACAAAGTTCGTACACCCTTTAACAAAGTCCATACCGTCTTTAATAAAGTTCGTACCCTCTCGAACAAAGTTCGTAACCTCTCTACAAAGTTCCTAACCTCTCTAACAAAGTTCGTACCCTGACTAATAAAGTCCATACTGCCTCTTAGAAAGTTCATACCATCTCTAACAAAGTTCGTACCCTCTCGGACAAAACTCGTACCCCTCTAACAAAGTTCGTACATTCTCTAACAAAGTTCGTACTCTCTAAAAAAGTTTGTACCCTCTCTAATAAAGTTTGTACCCTCTCCAACAAAGTTTGTACCCTCTTTAATAAAGTTCGTACCCTCTCTAATAAAGTTTGTACCCTCTCCAACAAAGTTTGTACACTCTCTAACAAAGTTTGTACCCTCTCTAATAAAGTTCGTACCCTCTCTAACAAAGTTCGTACCCCTTTTCACAATGTTCGTATCCTCTTTAACAAAGTTTGTACCCTCTCGGACAAAGTTTATACCCCCTCTCACAAAGTTTGTATCATGTCTAACTAAGTTTGTAACCTCTCTAATAAAGTTCGTGCCCTGTTTAACAAAGTTGGTACCCCTCTCACAAAGTTCGTACCCTATCTAACAAAGTTCGTATCATCTCTAACAAAGTTCGTACTCCCTCTAACAAAGTTCATACCCTCTCTAACAAAGTTCGTACCCCCTCTCACAAGCTTCGTACCCTCTCTAGCAAAGTTCATACCCTCTTTAGCAAAGTTCGTATCCTCTTTAATAAAGTTCGTACCTTGGCTAACAAAGTTCGTACCCCCTCTCACAATGTTTGTATCTTCTTTAACAAAGTTCGTATCCTCTCAAACAAAGTTCGTACCCACTCTCACAAAGTTCGTACTCTCTGTAACAAAGTTCGTGCCCACTCTCACAAAGTTCGTACCCGCTCTCACAAAGTTCATACCACGTTTAACAAAGTTCGTAACCTTACTAATAAAGTTCGTGCCTTGTTTAACAAAGTTCATACCCCCTCTCATAAAGTTCATACACTCTCTAACAAAGTTTGTACGCTCTCTAACAAAGTTCGTACACTCTTTAACAAAGTCCATACCGTCTTTGATAAAGTTCATACCCTCTCTAATAAAGTTCGTACCCTCTCTAACAAAGTTCGTACCTCCTCTCACAAAGTTCGTACCATTCGAACAAAGTTTGTAACCTCTCTAACAAAGTTCGTACCCTGACTAATAAAGTTCATACTGCCTCTTAGAAAGTTCATACCATCTCTAACAAAGTTCGTACCCTCTCGGACAAAACTCGTACCCCTCTAACAAACTTCGTACATGCTCTAACAAAGTTCATACACTCTCTAAAAATGTTTGTACCCTCTCTAATAAAGTTCGTACCCACTCTAATAAAGTTTGTACCCTCTCCAACAAAGTTTGTACCCTCTCTAATAAAGTTCGTACCCTCTCTAATAAAGTTTGTACCCTCTCCAACAAAGTTTGTACTCTCTCTAACAAAGTTTGTACCCTCTCTAACAAAGTTTGTACCCTCTCTAATAAAGTTCGTACACTCTCTATAAAAGTTTGTGCCTTCTCTAATAAAGTTCGTACACTCTCTAAAAAAGTTTGTACCCTCTCTAATAAAGTTCGTACCCTCTCTAATAAAGTTTGTACCCTCTTCAACAAAGTTTGTACCCTCTCTAATAAAGTTCGTACCCTCTCTAATAAAGTTTGTACACTCTCCAACAAAGTTTGTACACTTTCTAACAAAGTTTGTACCCTCTCTAATAAAGTTCGTACCCTCTCTAACAAAGTTCGTACCCCTTTTCACAATGTTCGTATCCTTTTTAACAAAGTTCGTACCCTCTCGAACAAAGTTTATACCCCTTCTCACAAAGTTTGTACCATGTCTAACTAAGTTTGTAACCTCTCTAATAAAGTTTGTACCCTATCAAACAAAGTTCGTACCCCATCTCAGAAAGTTCGTACCCTCTCTAACAAAGTTCATACCCCCTCTCACAAAGGTCGTACCATCTCCAACAAAGTTTGTAACCTCTCTCACAAAGTTTGTACCTTGTCAAACAAAGTCCGTACCCTATCTCAGAAAGTTCATACTATCTCTAACAAAGTTCGTACCCTCTCTAACAAAGTTCGTACACTCTCTAACAAAGTTCGTACGCTCTCCACCAAAGTTCGTACCCTCTCTAACAAAGCTTGTACCCTTTATAACAAAGTTCATATCCCCTTGATTCCTACTCAAAAAGTGCTATTTTGTAGCTTGTAATTAACTTTTTTAAACTCTCTTGAGTAGTAATTATTACTTTTTAACTCAATTGGCATGTTAAGGACCCTTGCAATCGTTTCTAATCAAATTGTGTTAAGTTTTGGTGTTTTTGATAGCTTTTTGCTCACCAAAGCAATTTAAGAATGAGGGAGAGCTGTATATAGTTCATGGCAAAGCTTTTGGAAGCTCAAATTCATGAATAACCAAGCTTTGGAGCTCCATAGCCCTTTGCCAAAGTCGTTCAAAGTATGCAAGGAAAGAACAACGGAGAGAGGAAAAACAGAGTGAAGAAAACAGAGGACAGTAGCTATAGTCTTCTTTCCCACTTTTGGAGCACTTCCCGAAGTCCATTTTCTACATGCTATATACCATTTCAAAGCTCAGGAAGTCTAGAATCCAACGCTTCAAAGGGTGTATGAATTGGAGCTGAAATGAGGAAGATATGGCCTTCGGAAGACAACTGCATCAAGTTGAAGGACAATTTCGCACCTTGCGAAATTGGAACTCCAAGGTGAGAAAATGGATTCCAAGTTGCGAAATCAACTTGCAAAATTTTCGCACCTCACCATGCAAAGTGCGAAATCAACATGTGAACTGGGATATTTGCGCACCGACTCTTTTTGATATTTTTCTTCAGATATTTTGTGTTTAAATCTCCATTTTCTCCTTGTAATCAGCCACTCATGTGATTCCTTAGCTAGGAAGTATTCAAGGAACGGTAAATAACCTTCCTATATAATCTCTTTTGCAATCACATAAAATAGATCTCGGGAGTTTTTCCAGGAGACCAACTTTTGTATAGTTTTGAAAGAAGCAATACACAGAGCTTTTGCTTTGCCTTACCATCCCATTTTGATTGTATTTTTCTTACTAGCCAAACAAGCTCTGAGGAAGTTTCCTCAGAGAATGAGTGGCTAGGCTTTTAGTTCCTTGGAGCTAAGGTTGCCGGGAAAGGTTCCAACTACAAAATTGGTAGTTTTGTTGTTTCAGCCATTAATGAAGAAAAAGTGTGACCCATTAATGATTTCTATGTTTTTAGTTAACTTAAAACGCCCTCAATTCACTTGAGCCAACACTTGGTAAGGCAAGTGATCTCCGTCCATGGAGATGCACTAGTTTACCTCTTGCGAGCTTTTGGGAGGTGACTTGAAGGTAGGATTTTCTAGAATAGCCAACACTTGGTAAGCTTTTGGACTCCAAAGAGACATCCATTAGTTATCTCTTGCGAGCTTGAGAAGGGAAGTCCAAGGTTAATGATCACCTTGAACGACAAATGCCAGGTGAGAGGCACGAGCTATTGCAAGTTGCATCAGTGAGAGGGAATTAGTGCTGAAATTCATTAAAGGGAAGCATCTGTACAACACCGGTTAAAGAATTGACTATATGTTGATTCTCTAATGCGAAGAGATGAACCAAGTGACCGGAGCTCTGTTTTTGCATAAGGAGCCTCCCCTGTGAACCTAAACCTCCAAGGAATGTTTTTCTGCATAATTAATTTCCATTACTTTCTTTTTGGTTAGCCTAAAACCAATCCTTTTCAAACCAAAGATTATGTTTTCTTTTAAAGCTAACCTTGAAATGAAAAAGCACCAAGTCATCTTTGAATTGATGTCAATTGTAATTTGAAAACCCTTCCCAGTGAACGATCCTAGAGCCACTATGCTATACTAGTTGAGGCTATCTTGATGCATAGTGATATAGGTTATAAATTTTGTTGATTACTCCCTCACTCAAGGAACACCAGCTGGACGTAAATCAGCTGAGACACCAATTGGGCACGAATCACCCCTCTAGCAAAGTTTGTAACCTCTGTGATAAAGTTCATACCATGTCTAACAAAGTCCGTACCCCCTCTCACAATGTTCATATCCTCTTTATCAAAGTTCGTACCCTGTAGAACAAAGTTCGTACTCTCTGTAATAAGGTTCGTACCCACTCTTACAAAGTTTGTACGATGTTTAACAAAGTTCGTAACCTCTCTAATAAAGTTCATGCCCTGTCTAATAAAGTTTGTACCCCCTCTAACAAAGTTCGTACCCTCTCTAAAAAAGTTCATACACTCTCTAACAAAGTTCGTACGCTCTCCAACAAAGTTCGTACCTTCTCAAACAAAGTTCGTACCCTTTATAACAAAGTTCGTATCCCTTCAAGCAAAGTTCGTATCCTCTCTAATAAAGTTCGTACCCCCTCTCACAATGTCCGTACCATGTTTAACAAAGTTCGTAACCTCTCTAATAAAGTTTGTGCCCTGTCTAACAAAGTTCGTACCCCCTCTCGTAAAGTTCATAACCTCTCTAACAAAGTTCGTACCCTCTCTCACACAGTTCGTGTCCTCTCTAGCAAAGTTCGTACACCCCATAACAAAGTTCATACCCTCTCTAATAAAGTTCGTACCCTGTGTAACAAAGTTCGTACCCTCTCTAACAAAGTTCATACCCCCTCTCACAAAGGTCGTATCATCTCTAACAAAGTTTGTACCCTATCAAACAAAGTCCGTACCCCATCTCAGAAAGTTGATACTATCTCTAACAAAGTTCGTACACTCTCTAACAAAGTTCGTACACTCTCTAACAAAGTTCATACGCTCTCCAACAAAGTTCGTACCCTCTCTAACAAAGCTCATACCCTTTATAACAAAGTTCGTAACCTCTCTACTAAGGTTCGTACCATGTCTAACAAAGTCCATACCCCCTCTCACAATGTTCGTATCCTCTTTATCAAAGTTCGAACCCTCTAGAACAAAGTTCGTACCCACTTTCACAAAGTTCGTACTCTTTGTAACGAGGTTCGTACCCACTCTTACAAAGTTCGTACGATGTTTTACAAAGTTCGTAACCTCTCTAATAAAGTCTGTGCCCTGTCTAACAAAGTTTGTACGCCCTCTCATAAAGTTCATTCCCTCTCTAGCAAAGTTCGTACTCTCTCTAACAAAGTTCGTATCCTCTCTTACAAACTTCGTACTCCCTCTAACAAAGTTCATACCGTCTCTAACTAAGTTCGTACCCCCTCTCACGATGTTCATATCCTCTTAAACAAAGTTCCTACCCCTCCTCAAGATGGTTGTATCCCCTCTCAAGAAGTTTGTACCCCCTCTCACAAAGTTCATACCATCTCCCACAAAGTTCGTATCCTCTTTAACAAAGTTTGTACCATCTCTAACAACGTTCGTAAACTCTCCGACAAAGTTTGTACCATGTCTAACAAAGTTCGTACCTTGTCTAAAAAAGTTCATACCTTCTCTACCATAGTTCGTACCTTGTTTAACAAAGTTCGTACCCCCTCTAACAAAGTTCATACCCCCTCTAACGAAGTTCGTACCCCTTGTCACAAAGTCGTACCCCTTCTCACAATGTTCATACCCTCTCTAATAAAGTTCCACTACAAGAAAATGTACTTTTCGTGACAAAAATTTAGGGGCGAATTCTAATTTTGTCGCTAAAAGTAACTTTTACTGATGAAATTTTAGATGTTGTCAATAATGCCAATTTTCTACAAACTTTTCCTAACGAATTTGAAATTTTTGTCGCTAAAAGATGTGGTGGGAAAATTTGGCGCTTTTTTTTTGGCGCAAACACTTTTGTGACAAAAATAAACTATTTCCCTACGAAAATATTTATCACTAATTATAATTTTTGGTGATGAAAATAATTTCCTCACTAAAAGTTACAACTTTTTATCTATTTTTGCTAACAAAATGGTTTCGTCGGTAATTATATTATTTCCTGAAAAATTGAGTAATTTTGTCACCAAATAATGTTAATAAATTGTGATATTAATAAAGAATATTAATAAATAAGTAGATGATTTATACTATGAAATAATAAAATATATATTTGTTGACACTTAATATTTATACTCTAATATTTTATTTATATAAATAATAATAAAAATTAAGGATCCATAAAATTAAATACTAGAATGTAGATTTATTTAAATTTAAATGTTCTATAATGTAATAATAGTATTGTTATGAAATAACAAAAATGTAAATTATTTAAGCAATTAATATTTATAGTGTAATATGTTATTTATATTTATATATATATAAATAATAACAATAGATAATCCAAGATATGTAAGATTACATCCTATGATATAAATTTATTTAAATTTCAATATTATTATATGGTGCTACACAAACATAAATACTACTAAATGATTTTTATTATATTAGGTAAAAGTTATCCATACAAGTCCAATGTAGTATTAAATTTATGTTAGCTATGAATAAGTAAATTTATTCAAAATCATACCTTATCCACTCAAGAAGTAAATTTATACTAACATTTAGTTACCTAGTTTAAATTAATAGATTTTTTTTTTTAATTATTACTTGGTTTTTAAATAATTAGTCAGAATTAAATTTCTCAAATAAATTATCTAGTATCTATAAAAACATTCTACCTACATAAAATTCCAAATATTATTTATGTGTACGAAGATATCATATATTATTAATAAATAAATAAGTATAAGTTAAATATTATATGATATAATATATTGCAAGTACTATATGTCTAGCTCTATTTTCATATTTACAAAATAAAAAATGCCTGATATATATAGCACATATGAAATTCTATATAAATATAAAGTTTTTTTAAAAGTTTTCAACCACGTCTTTATTAATAATTGGTTATTTTATTTTTTATTCATCAATTATATATTTATTATTTTTAATTATTAATTACTAATTTATCAAAATTGATTAGTTATTAAGAATAAAATCTTAAATTATACCGCAAAATAGTAACTTCTATGGCTACTAACTTGTAAAGGAGTTTTTATACTTGTATGCATTTTTAATCAAATATTTAAAACAAATATAGTTATAAAAATAATTGAAATATATCATAAATTATTATATGATTTATATTTATAGTGTTTCATTATGTTTGATATTTTTGTTTGGAATAGATGAGAAAGGGAAAGAAAAAAAAATGATGTAGAATCCTAATTTCATTTTGATCATTATTTTATTAATGTCAATATGAGTATTACACTTTGGCATTCTCCTAACATTGTCTTTCAATTATACTTTTATTTTATATTTCAAATTTATCACTTTAATCCATAAGTCTGGAATTGAATTTATTCTATCTATTAATAAACTATAGTCCTCTAATTTGTTCTCATTCAACATTAGGTTTGTTTAGAGGTGACAAAATTTGATATGACTTGAATCTAACACCCTTTCATGATTTTGGGTTGAGTATAATTGAGTTCAAGTCAAATTTATGTCGACTATGGAGAGTGAAATTAAATAATATAAGGTCCTTATTCTAATCACCAATTGGTTTTCAGAACAAATGGAGACCTTGTCATAAAATACTCTGTGGTTAAGCGTGCTGCAGCCAAATAAATCTTAAGATGGGTAACCCATTGGGAAGTATGGAGCACCTCGATCCACAAGTGGTATCAGAGCTTGGTCAGATGTTTGACGAGTGAGCTAGCACTGTGGGTGAATGGCGAAGGCCTGGGGCATGGCCAAGACAACTAACAAAGACGGTAGACTATCACCGACGAAATTAATTTGTTACCAAAAATATTTGGCAACAAAAATAAAATTCGTCGGCATTAAATATTGACGACTTTTGGGACAAATTTTATTTTTTTCATGACAAAAATTCTTACTTTTGTCGATGAAATATTTCGTTGGAAAACACTTTTGGTGACAAAATTTTATTTCATCAAGGAAAACTTTGGGCGACGAAATAAGATTTTTGTCACGAAACTTTTAGCGACGGGTCTAGGGCGACGAACAAGGCACGAAAGAATTTTCGTTGGGGAATGTTTTTGTAGACGAAATTTAGACTTTCAGTGACAAAATATTTTGTCGCTGAAAGTCAATTTTCTTGTAGTGTTCGTACTACTTCTAAGAAAGTTCGTACCCTCTCTAACAAAGTTTGTATCCTCTCTAGCAAAGTTCGTACCCCCCCTCACAAAGTTCGTACCTTGACTAACAAAGTTCGTATCCTCTCTAACAAAGCTCGTACCCCCTCTCACAAAGTTCTTACCCTCTCTAACAAAGTTCATACCCACTCTGAGAAAGTTTGTACCCTCTCAACAAGGTTCGTACCCTCTCTAACAAAGTTCGTACCTTCTCTCACAATGTTTGTACCCTCTCTAACAATTTTCGCACCATCTCTCACAAAGTTCGTATCCTCTTTAACAAAGTTCGTACCATCTCTAACAACGTTCGTAAACTCTCCGACAAAGTTCGCATCTTGTCTAACAAAGTTCGTACCTGGACTAACAAAGTTCATACCTTGTCTAACAAATTTCGTACCCCCTCTAACAAAGTTTGTACCCTCCCTAAAAAAATTCGTACCCACTCTCACAAAGTTCGTACCCCCTCTCACAAGGTTCATACCCTGTCTATTAACGTTTGTAGCCTCTCGAATAACATTCGTTTTTGTCTAACAAAGTTTGTACCCACTCTCATAAAGTTCGTAACCTCTCTAACAAAGTTCGTACCCGCTCTAACACAGTTTGTACCCATTCTAACAAAGTTCGTACCACCACTCACAAAGTTCATACCCTCTCTAACAAAGTTTGTACCATCTCTTAGAAAGTTCGTACCCTCTCTAACAAAGTTCGTACCCTCTCTAACAAAGTTCATACCCCCTTTCACAAAGTTCGTACCCTCTTTAACACAGTTCATATGCTCTCTAACAAAGTTCATAACCTCTCAAACAAATTTTGTACCATCTCTAACAACGTTCGTAAACTCTCTAACAAAGTCCGTATCTTCTCTAACAATGTTCATACCATGTCTAACAAGGTTCGTAAATTTTCTAAAAAAGTTTGTACCCTTTCTCACAAACTTCGTATCCTCTCTAACAAAGTTCGTACCCTTTCTAACCAATTTCACACCCTTTCTCACAAAGTTGGTACCCACTTTAACAAAGTTCGCACCCCCTCTCACAAAGTTCGTACAACCTCTAATAAAGTTCATACCCTGTCTAACAAAGCTCGTACCCCCTCTCACAAAGTTCGTAACCTCTTTAACAAAGTTCGTACCATCCCTAACAACGTTTGTAAACTCTCTAACAAAGTTCGTAGCCTCTCTTACAATGTCCATACCTTGTCTAACAAAGGTCCTACCCCCTCTCTCAAAGTTCATACCATGTCTAACAAAGTTCATAACCTCTCTAATAAAGTTCATACCCTCTCCAACAAATTTCGTACCCCGTCTCACCAAGTTCATACCCTTTCTAACAAACTACGCACCCTTTCTAACAAAACTGGTACTCACTCTAACAAAGTTCGCACCCCCTCTCACGAAGTTCATACCATCTCTAATAAAGTTTGTACCCTGTCTAACAAAGTTCATACTCTCTCACAAAGTTCCTAACCTCTCTAACAAAGTTCGTTCCATCTCTAACAACATTCGTAAACTCTCTAACAAAGTTCGTAACCTTTATAACAAAGTTCGTTAATTGTCTAACAAAGATCGTACCCCTCTCACAAAGATCGTACCCGCTTCAACAAAGTTCGTATCCTCTCTAACAAAGTTCGTACCCCCTTTCACAAAGTTCATACCCTATCGAACAAAGTTCTTACCACTTCTCAGAAAGTTCGTACCCTCCCTAACAAAGTTTGTACCCCCTCTCACAAAGTTCGTATCCTCTTTAACAAAGTTCGTATCCTCTCTAATAAAGTTCGTACCCCCTCTAATAAAGTTCATACTCTATATAACAAAGTTCGTATCCCCTCTCACAAAGTTCGTAACCTCTCTTACAATGTCCGTACCCTGTCTACCAAAGTTCGTACCCCCTCTCTCAAAGTTCGTACCATGTCTAACAAAGTTCGTAACCTCTTTAATAAAGTTTGTACCCTCTCTAACAAAGTTCGTACCCTCTCTAAGAAAGTTTGTACCTTTTCTAACAAAGTTCGTACCCTCTCTAACAAACTTTGTATCATCTCTAATAAAGTCCGTACCCCCTCTAAAAAAGTTCATACCCTCACTAACAAAGTTCGTACCCCCTCTAAAAAAGTTCGTACCCTCTCTAACAAAGTTCGTACCCCCTCTCACAAAGTTTGTAACATCTCTCAAAAAGTCTGTACACTCTCTAAAAAAGTTCGTACCCTCTTTAACAAAGTTCGTTCCCCCTCTAACAAAGTTCGTACCCGTTCTAACAAAGTTCGTACCCTTTTTAACAAAGTTCGTATCCTCTCTAACAAAGTTCGTACCCCCTCTAACAAAGGTCATACCCTCTCTAACAAAGTTCCTACCCCCTCTCCCAAAGTTAGTACCTTCCCTAACAAAGTACGTATCCCATCTCACAAAGTTCGTAACCTCTTTAATAAATTTCATACCCTCTCTAACAAAGTTCGTACCCCCTCTCACAATGTTCGTACCATGTCTAACAAAGTTCGTAACCTCTTTAATAAATTTCGTACCATCTCTAACAAAGTTCGTATCCCATCTCACAAAGTTCGTACTATGTCTAACAAAGTTCATAACCACTTTAATAAATTTTGTACCCACTCTAACAAAGTTCGTACCCCCTCTCACAAAGTTCGTACTATGTCTAACAAAGTTCGTAACCACTTTAATAAATTTTGTACTCTCTCTAACAAAGTTTGTACCCCTTCTCACAAAGTTCGCACAATCTTTAACAAAGTTTGTACCCTTTCTAACAACGTTCGTACCCCCCATCACAAAGTTCGTACCATGTCTAACAAAGTTCGTAACCCCTTTAATAAATTTCGAACCCTCTCTAACAAAGTTCGTATCCCATCTCACAAAGTTCGTACTATGTCTAACAAAGTTTGTAACCACTTTAATAAATTTCGTACCCTCTCTAACAAAGTTCGTACCATCTCTAACAAAGTTCATAACCTCTCTAACGAAATTCCTATCTTCTCTAACAAAGTTCGTACCCCCTCTAACAAAGATCATACCCTCTCTAACAAAGTTTGTACCTCTTCTCACAAAGTTCGTACCATCTCTAACAAAGTTCGTACCCCCTCTCACAAAGTTCATACCCTCTCTAACAAAGTTCGTACCGCCTCTCACAAAGTTTGTACCAAGTCTAACAAAGTCCTTAACCTCTTTAATGAATTTCGCACCATCTCTAACAAAGTTCGTATCCCATCTAACAAAGTTCGTACTATGTCTAACAAAGTTCGTAACCACTTTAATAAATTTCGTACCCTCTCTAACAAAGTTCGTACCCCCTTTCACAATGTTCGTACTATCTCTAACAAAGTTCGTAACCTCTCTAACAAAGTTTGTATCTTCTCTAACAAAGTTCGTACCCCCTTTAACAAAGATCATACCCTCTCTAACAAAGTTTGTACCCCTTCTCACAAACTTCGTACCATCTCTAACAAAGTTCGTACCCGCTCTCACAAAGTTCATACCCTCTCTAACAAAGTTCGTACCCCCTCTCACAAAGTTCGTACCATGTCTAACAAAGTTCTTTACCTCTTTAATAAATTTCGTACCCTCTCTAACAAAGTTCGTATCCCATCTCACAAAGTTCATACTATGTTTAATAAAGTTCGTAACCACTTTAATAAATTTTGTACCCTCTCTAACAAAGTTCGTACCCCTTCTCACAATGTTCGTACCATCTCTAACAAAGTTCGTGACCTCTCTAACAAAGTTCGTATCTTTTCTAACAAAGTTCGTACCCCCTCTAACAAAGATCATACCCTCTCTAACAAAGTTTGTACCCCTTCTCACAAAGTTCGTACCATCTCTAACAAAGTTCGTACCCGCTCTCACAAAGTTCATACCCTCTCTAACAAAGTTCGTACCCCCTCTCACAAAGTTCGTACCATGTCTAACAAAGTTCATAACCTCTTTAATAAATTTTGTACCCTCCCTAACAAAGTTTGTACCCTTTCTAACAAAGTTCGTACCCTCTCTAACAAAGTTCGTATCCTCTTTAACAAAGTTTGTATCCTCTCTAACAAAGTTCGTACCCCTCTAACAAAGTTCATACCCTCACTAACAAAGTTCGTACCCCCTCTTAGAAATTTTGTACCCTCTCTAACAAAGTTTGCACCCTCTCTAACAAAGTTCGTACCGCCTCTCACAAAGTTCATGACCTCTTTACCAAAGTTGGTGCCCCCCCTCATAAAGTTTGTGCCCTCTGAAACAATATTCGTAACCTCTCTAATAAAGTTCGAACCCTGTCTAACAAAGTTCGTACCCTGTCTAAGAAAGTTCGTACGATCTTGTAGACCCTCAATTTTGTCCCTTTAGCACATGTCTTTAAGTTCACTTCTAGTGCCCCTCAGTGGTTCTTTGATGACCTATTACTACTCGTACAACTTACCTTTTTCTGAGTCACCTCAGAGACTCTGGTTGAGGGATTATCCGACCCCATATTGTGACCCTCGGCAGCCTTAATTTAGACTTAGGCTCACTAAGGCACCTTAGGCCCACTTAGGCACCTTAGGCCCACTTAGACTTAGGCCCACTTAGACTTAGGCCCACTTAGACACCCTAGGCCCATTTAGATGCACTTGGCACCTTTTAGCTTGCACACATTCACCCTAGGTTACTTAGGCACCCTTTCAGCATAGGTCATTTAGGCATGATTTTGATTTTGGTTACTTAATTTTTGGGATAAGATGAGTGTTGGCTTGACTTTTTATTGCATGAATGAATTTTCTGATTTTTTGATGGTTTGAGTTTGACATTTAAATTATTATAATCCGTTGCATTGCATACGTCTAATATTTATTTTTATACTTTTATCAATGTATTTGTTTAGACTCACTTATTTATGCATTCTTTAACTCCATGAATTGGCATCTTAGATTTTTTTATGGCATATGATTTGATTTTTTATTTTATTTCATTTTATTTCCGATCACAGGATTTTCTGATCTCCATTTTATTTTTTAATTTTGCATGCCACTAGGAGTGGGAAAAGAGAGGGGTTCATAGCTGAAGAAGAGCAGCCCGCAAGGTGGAGGGACCCACATACACTCGCAGAGAAGACAGAAACAATTGCCCAACTCCTTCGCTCCATCTCTCTCTCATGGAAAGTTCAAGGTTTTCTTCGCTGCTTCAGATCTTGCAGCGGCTCGAATCCTCACCGACATTGGAGTGCTCTCTCCTCTTAATTCTCAATCCAATCGCATCTCCGCATCGGCTTTCAGTTCTGAATCATCGATCTAGCCGCCATAGCTGCCGCAAACGCCCCTATCACCATGAAGGAGGCTCCGACGTTGCCGAGTTTGGGAGTTAGTCGTTTACGCATGTCACGATGGAATTTACCTTTGAGAAGAACGATCACTGTGGACTCGACACTAATGAATCCCAATACCAGAATTCTTGCATTGAAAGCTCAACTTCCGGGAACCACTGCAGACCTGAACCCATTCCTTGATCAGTTTGGCAGCGGATCTACTAGATTAGAGACTTCGGTGGCTGCTTTCGATGTCTACTTCTTAATTTTCCGGGGTGATGTCTTCATCAATCGTCTATATTACGTCGATGTCGGAGGAATGGAAGGCTCCACAACATGCGCACCAAACAACCAAGCATGCTGCCATACCGAAAGGAGAAGTTGGGACCATGCACGCGCCTGCATTGCAAAGGAAGCTCCATTTTCTTGCAAACTCAGATCGGAAAAATGGCGCACTGTGGCTACGGGAAGCGCGAGGTCGCCGAACGCAAGTCCGAGGGTTGATGATCGAAGGGATTGGCTGTGGATAAGAAACCCAAATCAGTGCCTCTCAAGAACCAGATACGCTCCACAGAACTCCTCCTCCGTAAGAATCTTCTGCCTGAAGTTAGAGAATTTTCAAACTCGGAAAGATGCAACGTATAAGGAAATATCGTGACTGAATGAGAGATTCTTTGGGAGGACAAGATCAAAAACCTCCTATACAAGTGGCCGTGCATTCCATATTGGCAGTCATACTTTCCATACCGAAGAGGCCATCACGCGCATAATTAAAAAGGTAAGGCTGTCATATAAAAGAGGTGAAAGAACAGGCAAAAAGTGGAGGGGGATTTTTTCAAAGAGATCGACACGCGAGGCAATTTTTCTGGGCAGAGAGAGATCCAGACAAGGAGGACGCAAGAGAGAATTTTGGGGGCAAGGGGTCATGATATTCTTTTTGAAATAGAGAGGAGCAGAGAGATCCACACGGAGAGGGGAGCCACCTTAACGCATCAAAGGCAGATTTTTTTTAGAATACAGGTGAGTTTTTTTTTTTTTTGAAATAGTTTTGATTATTTTTGTTCGTAATTCATAAGTCCATGCTAATTTTTTTTTAATCCATATGATAGTTAAATGTGTTTGTGAGTTTAATTTAATTAGTTTTGTCTTGATCTACTCCTTAGTTTAGTTTTGCTTTTGATTTTGATTTCTTAGTTTAATTAATTAATTTTTTTAGGTACAATTTAGGTTTCGATTTGGTTTATTAATTTATTCTATTCATAATCTTAATTTAATTGTTTGATTAAACCTTTAGAAAGATTGCATATTGTTTTTTCGATTTCAATTCTTTTGATTTGATCCCTATTTAATTTTGATTGATTGCTTCGGATTGAAAACGTTTGAATTTTATTCATTCAGTTATTCATGTACTTGCTACTCTTTTAATTGCTTGTTATTCATTCATTTATTTGTTGATAAAATTGATTTCATGTTAGAAAGTTCATTTTTTTGTTTACTCTAATTTAGTTTGATTCATCTATTTAGTTCAAGTACATTTATAATTTTAATTCATTGAAAAAAATTGATTCTATGTTAGAAAGTTTGCGTTTTTAGGTTGCTTTAATCTAATTTGATTCATTATATTTAGTTTAGATATTTGTTATAGTTTAGTTCATTAATGAAATTGATCCCATGTTTGTAAGTTTCAGTTCTTAGTTTGCTTTGATTTAATAATTTATACTCGTTATTTTAGGTGTTTTTTTTTATATATATAGTTTTAGTTTATTAATAAAATTGATCCCATGTTTGGAAGTTCATATTTTTAGTATTCTTTGATTTAATTTGGTTCATTTTAATTAGTTCATGTGTTTTTATAATTTTATTTATTTATTGATAAAATTGATTCTTTATTTAAAAGTTCATGTTTTTAGTTTAATTTAGTCAAACTCATTATAATTAGTTTAGGTACTTCTATAATTTTAGTTCCTTACCTGA
The DNA here is from genome assembly GCA_030254885.1 of Vitis rotundifolia. NCBI lineage: Eukaryota > Viridiplantae > Streptophyta > Magnoliopsida > Vitales > Vitaceae > Vitis > Vitis rotundifolia. The sequence goes on along the minus strand of JARBHA010000043.1, from coordinate 139,220 downwards.
ATTGATCTTTTTTTAGTTTTTGCTTCAAAATCATCAATGTTAGATCCTGATCACCCTCATGTTAACTTATTGCTTTTAAAATCCTAGCGGTTATTTCATGAATTGATACTCCGTTAGTTTGTCTAATTTAGAATGCCTTGCCCGTTGCTTTAGAGATCCTTCATTTAATTTGATTTTCTTTCTGAGGCTTTTGGAAACTTATGAAGATTAGCCTCTATTATCACCTTCAATTTTCTTGGTTGTCAAAAATTCTACTTTGTGATTTTGTTCTCTTTTGTTTTGCTTGGTATTTTGATTCATACACTTTATTGCTTTCAAATTAATTTCTTTTTATATAACACTATTCTCGAAATTTTATTTCCTTAAAAATCCATTTCAAAAATTCATTTAGAGTTCTTAGAATCAAAATCTCATTTTTCAAAAAATAATGTGCAACCATGTTTTGATCGGTTCACATCTTTCAAATAAAATTACAGTTTTGAATAAAACACGAATCAAAGCTTGTGGTCCCAAACAAATGGGATAATTCTAAGCTAAATTCGTGTATATTAATTGGGGAATTGGTGGAACCCCTACACAAAAAATCATTCTTTTCAAAATCACTTGCTGGCAGTTTTCATTCAACCCCTGTCCTCCTAGGTTTAAATTCCATTTTAGCAACTTTAGAATATCTGTAAAAAATTTATGAAACTTGTATGACTTTCCTCACTTCTTGAACTTGAATTTAGAGTTTCATTTGAGTTAGAAAGCCATTCTAGAATAGAAGATATAAATGAGTTTTTAGAAGGGTTCTGTTTTCACCCAGTTCTGGACACCCGAGGTCTTTTTTAAAAAATAAAATACCAGATGACTTTTTAAATTTGATTCAATATTTTTATTCAATTATAGGCTTCTTGAAATTGATCTTAGACACATAAAATATTAAAAAATATTTCTTTTTGAGGGAGATATGAATTTTCAAAGTCTCGTCTACTGTGCATGCTCGATTCTAGACATCTGATCATCTTGAATGTTTTAAAAATACTTTTGAGAATCATCCGACCCTGAATTTAATTTTTATGTGACATAAACACTTTGAAATATGTATGTGATTTTTTTTATGATTTTATGTGATCATTTACTATTTTTAAAAAAATTCGTTTATGCATGTCACTTTTTCTTATCTAATCTGGACTTTATAGAACCTTTAGGTGTCTTTGCTGTAATCTGTCCTTAGAATGAGTGTTCGGATTTTGGAATGCTGATCTAGATGTGTAGGAGTTATATCCTGAAATTTTTCATAATTAAATTCCACTCTAAGCTATTTTTTTGGAAATTGTTTTAGGATGCTTTCTTTTCCAACTACATGCTGATGGTTTTATGCTTTACTTAAAATTGTTATTATTTTTAGAGTCATTTGGTTTATCTTAGCTCAACTTTAGGCCTTTGACACTGTATATTCGATATAATGGGTATGTTATATAATTTATGCTTGTCCTAACCACTTTGAAATTTTTGGGGAAATCTTATAAAATATGCTTGCTATCCAGGTACGCTCTCTATCCTCTAATTCCAAAATTCTATGAAAATGCATGTTATCATAAGCTATATCCATGTCTTTCTACACTATGCTCTTGTTTGATGCCATACTTGATTGCCATGATGCTTGTTCGATCATCTTTGATAAAAATACATGTTATGTGTCATATTTTCAAACTAACCTTTGATGCTTTTTGATAGCGCTTAAGAAGCAGTTCAGGTACGCACCCTAACTCCCCTTTATTGTGATTTTATTTGGCATACTATTTTTTGAAAATCACCATAGTCTACCTAGGTATCCTTAATTAATCAATTAATTGCCACATTTCCCCCAATTTAGTTAGTAGAGACCTTCTTAAGGCTTAGAGGGGTGCTACCTTTTAGAGGTACCTTCCCGATAAGTAACATGATCCCCGAACCTAGATTCAGGTTTTTCAAAGACATGCTTTTTCCAAAAATTATGGAGTCACATTTTAGGGTTTTTCTTTCTTGTTTTATTTTCCCTTTAAAATAAAAAATAAAATAAGTGGCGACTCCAACTTTTTCTAAAATTGATTTTTCACAAATAAAAAGCGAGTCTCGCCGATCGAGTGGGGACGCACGTGAAAAATGCGGGTCCACAGATCTATAACAAAGTTCGTACCCTCTTGAACAAAGTTTAGAACCTCTCTAATAAAGTTTGTATCCTGTCTAACAAAGTTCGCACCCTCTCTAACAAACTTCATAGCCCCTCTCAAGAAGTTCGTACATTTTTTAACAAAGTTCAGAACCTCTCTAATAAAGTTTGTACACTGTCTAACAAAGTTCGTACCCCCTCTAACAAAGTTCATACCCTCATTAACAAAGTTCGTACCCCCTCTCAGAAAGTTTGTACCCTCTCTAACAAAGTTTGCACCCTCTCTAACAAAGTTCGTACCGCCTCTCACAAAGTTCGTACCCTCTTTAGCAAAATGGTACCCCGTCTCATAAAGTTTGTACCCTCTGAAACAAAATTCGTAACCTCTCTAATAAAGTTCCTACCCTGTCTAACAAAGTTCGTACCCCCTCTCATAAAGTTTGTACCATTTATAACAAAGTTCGCACCCTCTCTAAGAAAGTTCAGGACCTCTCTAATAAAGTTTGTATCCTGTGTAACAAAGTTCGTACCCCCTCTCACAAAGTTCGTACCCTCTCTAGCAAAGTTCAGAACCTCTCTAATAAAGTTTGTACCCTGTCTAACAAAGTTTGTACTCACTCTCACAAAGTTCCTACTCTCTCTAACAAACTTCGTAGCCCCTCTCAAGAAGTTCGAACCCTCTTTAACAAAGTTCAGAACCTCTCTAATAAAGTTTGTACCTTATCTAACAAAGTTTGTACCTTATCTAACAAAGTTCAGAACCTCTCTAATAAAGTTTGTACCTTATCTAACAAAGTTCGTACCCCCTCTCACAAAGTTCGTACCCTCTCTAACAAAGTTCAGAACCTCTCTAATAAAGTTTGTACCCTGTCTAACAAACTTCGTAGCCCCTCTCAAAACATTCGTACCCTCTTTAACAAAGTTCAGAACCTCTCTAATAAAGTTTGTACCCTGTCTAAGAAAGTTCGAACCCCCTCTCACAAAGTTCGTACAATCTCTAACAAAGTTCGTACCTTCTCTAACAAAGTTCAGAACCTTTATAATAAAGTTTGTACCCTGTCTAACAAAGTTCGTAGCCCTTCTCAAGAAGTTCAGCCCCTCTCTAACAAAGTTCGTACCCTCTCTAACAAAGTTTGTTCCCCTTCTCACAAAGTTAGTACCATCTTTAACAAAGTTCGTACCCTTTCTAATAAAGTTCGTACTCACTCTCACAAAGTTCATACCCTCTCTAACAAAGTTCGTACCTTCTCTAACAAAGTTCAGAACCTTTATAATAAAGTTTGTACCCTGTCTAACAAAGTTCGTAGCCCTTCTCAAGAAGTTCAGCCCCTCTCTAACAAAGTTCGTACCCTCTCTAACAAAGTTTGTTCCCCTTCTCACAAAGTTAGTACCATCTTTAACAAAGTTTGTACCCTTTCTAATAAAGTTCGTACTCACTCTCACAAAGTTCATACCCTCTCTAACAAAGTTCGTACCCCCTCTTACAAAGTTCGTACTATGTCTAACAAAGTTCGTAACCTCTTTAATAAATTTCATACCCTCTCTAACAAAGTTCGTATCCCATCTCACAAAGTTCGTACTATGTCTAACAAAGTTTGTAACCACTTTATTAAATTTTGTACCCTCTCTAACAAAGTTCGTACCCCTTCTCACAATGTTCGTACCATCTCTAACAAAGTTCGTGACCTCTCTAACAAAGTTCGTGTCTTTTCTAACAAAGTTCGTACCCCCTCTAACAAAGATCATACCCTCTCTAACAAAGTTTGTACCCCTTCTCACAAAGTTCGTACCATCTCTAACAAAGTTCGTACCCGCTCTCACAAAGTTCATACCCTCTCTAACAAAGTTCGTACCCCCTCTCACAAAGTTCGTACCATGTCTAACAAAGTTCGTAACCTCTTTAATAAATTTTGTACCCTCTCTAACAAAGTTTGTACCCTTTCTAACAAAGTTCGTATCCTCTCTAACAAAGTTCGTACCCCCTCTAACAAAGTTCATACCCTCACTAACAAAGTTCGTACCCCCTCTTAGAAATTTTGTACCCTTTCTAACAAAGTTCGTATCGCCTCTCACAAAGTTCATGACCTCTTTAACAAAGTTGGTGCCCCCTCTCATAAAGTTTGTACCCTCTGACACAATATTCGTAACCTCTCTAATAAAGTTCGAACCCTGTCTAACAAAGTTCGTACAATCTATAACAAAGTTCGTACCCTCTTGAACAAAGTTTAGAACCTCTCTAATAAAGTTTGTATCCTGTCTAACAAAGTTCGCACCCTCTCTAACAAACTTCATAGCCCCTCTCAAGAAGTTCGTACCCTTTTTAACAAAGTTCAGAACCTCTCTAATAAAGTTTGTACATTGTCTAACAAAGTTCGTGCCCCCTCTAACAAAGTTCATACCCTCACTAACAAAGTTCGTACCCCCTCTTAGAAAGTTCGTACCCTCTCGAACAAAGTTTGCACCCTCTCTAACAAAGTTCGTACCGCCTCTCACAAAGTTCGTACCCTCTTTAGCAAAATGGTACCCCCTCTCATAAAGTTTGTACCCTCTGAAAAAAAATTCGTAACCTCTCTAATAAAGTTCGTACCCTGTCTAACAAAGTTCGTACCCCCTCTCAAAAAGTTTGTACCATTTATAACAAAGTTCGCACCCTCTCTAAGAAAGTTCAGAACCTCTCTAATAAAGTTTGTACCCTGTCTAATGATTCGTGCCCAATTGGTGTCTCAGCTGATTCACGTCCAGCTGGTGCTCCTTGATTGAGGGAGTAATCAACAAAATTTATAACCTATATCACCATGCATTGGGATAGCCTCAACTAGTATAGCATAGTGGCTCTAGGATCGTTCACTGGGAAGGGTTTTCAACTCACAACTGATACCACTTCTTAGCTAATTTGGTGCTTTTTCATTTCAAGGTTAGCTTAAGAAGAAAATGCAAACTTTAGTTGTAAAATGTTTAGTTCAAGCTAACTAAAAAGAAGGTGATGGGAATTACTTACGAAGAAAAACATTCCTTGGAGTTTTAGGTTCACAGGGGAGGTTTCTCATGCAAGAACAGGGCTCCGGTCACATGGTTCAATTCCTCGCATTAGAGAATTAACATGTAGTCAATTCTCTAACCGGTGTTATACATATACTTCCCTTTAATGGATTTCATCAATAAATCCTTCTCACTGATGCAACTTGGAATGGCTCGTGCTTCTCACCAAGCATTTGCCATTCAAGGTGATCATTAACCTTGGACTTCCCGTCACAAGCTCGCAAGAGATAACTAATGGATGTCTCCTTGGAGTCCAAAAGCTTACCAAGTGTTGGCAATTCAAGAAAATCCCACCTTCAAGTCACCTCCTAGAAGCTCGCAAGAGGTAAACAAGTGCATCTCTATGGACGGAGATCACTAGCCTTACCAAGTGTTGGCTCAGGTGACTTGCAAGGTGTTTTAAGTTAATCTAAAAACATAGAAATCATTAACGGGTCACACTTACTCTTCATTAATGGCTGAAACCAAAAAACTACCCATTCTTGCAGTTGGAACCTTTCCCGGCAACCTTAACTCCAAGGAACTAAAAACTTAGCCACTCATTCTCTGAGGAAAACTCCTCAGAGCTTGTTTGGCTAACAAGAAAATAGAAACAAAGTGGGAAGGTAAGGTGGAGAAAGACTGAACTTTTCTATATATATAATGGTCTCCTGGAAAATTCCCGAGCATCCTTGATGAGTGTTACAAAAGAGTTTATATAGGAAGGTAATTTACCCTTCCTTCCATACTTCCTAGCTAAGGAATTACATAAGTGGCTGAATACAAGGAGAAAATGGAGATTTTTACACAAAAATATCAGAAGAAAAAGAGTCGGTGAACAAATATCCCATTTTCGCACGTTGCATGGTGGTGTGCGAAAATTCGCAAGCTGATTTCGCATGTTGAAATCCACTTTCGCACGTTGGACTTCGAGTTTGCAAGTTGCTAAATCACTTTTGCATGTTGGGCTTCACCGAGAATGCACAGCTGCCATCCATTTCCACTTCGCACAGCAGGCTCCAATTTCGCACGTTGGAGTTCCAATTTCGCAAGGTGCGAAATTGTTCCTCAGCCGGATGCAGTTGTCTTCCGAAAGCCATATCTTCCTCATTTCAGCTCCAAATCGCACACGGTTTGAAGCGTTGAATTTTTGACTTCCAGAGCTTTCCAACGGTATATAGCATGCACAAAATGGACTTCGGGAAGTGCTCCAAAAGTGGGAAGGAAGACTGCAGCTGGCATGCTCTGTTTTCTTCACTCTGTTTTTCCTCTCTCTGTTGCTCTTTCCTTGCATACTTCACCCGATTATGGCAAAGGACTATGAGGCTCCAAAGCTTGGTTCTTCATGAATTTGAGCTTCCAAAAGCCTTGCCATGAGCTATATACAACTCTCCCTCATTCTTACATTGCTTTGGTGAGCAAAAAGCTATCAAAAACACCAAAACTTAACACAATTTGGTTAGAAACAATTGCAAAGGCCCTTAACATGTCAATTGAGTTAAAAGGTGATAATTACTACTCAAGAGTGTTCAAAAGAGTTAATTACAAGCTATGAAATAGCACTTTTTGAGTAGTAATCACTCCCCCCAACCGACATATTGCTAGTCCCTTAGCAATGAAGGAGAGAAAAAGAAAAATAAAAATAATATAATTTACAACATCATGCTGATCACTCCAAAAAATGTTTGAGTGGCATGATAAATCAAACTCTCACATGGAACATTAAAGAAATAAAAATCAAACTTCAATAGGAGCTATCAAATAATTTGCCCAATCACAATTCATAAAGAGTAGGCATTATGCAAATTTAAGCTTCAAAATAATTTCCACTCCCAAAGGTCCAATCCTTACTCTTCCACAAAAATCTATGTGTTATTTATTAGCTTCCAAATATAGTATGTCAAACTAATCTCTCCCCTCAACCTAGTTCTTTTCAAGGCTTAGCAAACGGATCAACCTCCAATAGGCTAAGAACGCACCTCTTTTCTTTCCACAATTTTTTTCATGTAGGAGTGCAATGCTTAAAGGCATTCTTTTCTAAATTGTCCATGTAACGGGGGTCCATCGATGACTCCCAACCAATCAAGGTTTAGGGCATCAAGCTTTAAGGATTTTTCAACCACTAACTCCTCGGATTTCACCCCGGACTTTTGAGAATGAATTTCAATACCTAAGCACCTACAATATGTCAAACTCCACCCATTCACCCATGTAACGAGCATTGAGGTCGGTGACTCCCAACCAATGAAGGTTTAGGGCACCAGGTTTTAAAGATTTTCACCATATACCCCTCAGACCTTGCTCGGGTTTCAAGGCAAGCAAAACACTTTTTTTTTTTTTCTTCTTTTTTTCTTTTTTTTTTTCACAGGCAATTTGGCCTTTTTTAAGGTGTCCCAACACTAAATGAGGTCAAATGTACCAAGTCTAAAATTTCCTAAGTAAAGGGGGAAATAGTTTTTCATCTTATACTCGGAACCTATTGTGCATAGTGTGTGATAAGCTTAAAGTGGAAGAACTAAGGTTGAATTCAATAGAAGTTTCAACAATTCATCAACTTTAATAAACATAATACAAACTCTAAGTCAAGTAAAAAGAACAAAAAATTCAATTTCTCCCATTTCATTTTGAAAACTTTTCCTTAATAACCATGAAGAGTAGAATAAAAACTTTAAAAATTTTACAAATTAAGCAATTAAATTACCAAAATAAACCTAGCTTTAATAACAAAAAACTTCCTTCCTCTCAACTCTCCCCCCAACCATGCTGAACATTGTCCCCAATGTTTCAAGAGCGATTAAATTTAAAGGGAGGAAGTGGTACCTCCTGAGTGACATGGAGTCTGAGTCGAATAGGAGAAACCACATGTTTCAAAGACAAAAGAGTAATGAGAAAAGGGAATATAATAAAAAATGATGTATATATGTATTACTTGAAAAAGAAATACAATATGCATGATGTTCAAGTAATACAACCAATCCCAGTATATAACACAAAAGATGGGATTTACAAGTCTAAAATAAAAGGTAAATACAAAAGAAGTAATCATAAAGAGATCAGATAGTAGTGGGATCATGTGATGGCTCTGCTCTGATCTCCTCAGCTGGCACGGTCTGCTCAGCTGGTGTGGTGTCCTCATCTGGCACTGGAGGCTCGGATGGACCAGGTCTATCATGCCTAGGAAGTGTCTGAATACCCAGATGCTGCTGAATCTGATGAAGAATGGCAGTATGGTGAGTCTGAGTAGCAATGATCTGGTCCTGGTGTGCACGAATAGTGGCCATCTGCTGGAAAAGAGAATCCTGAGCAGTGCTCAGTGTCTGCAATGAATGCACCAAGCCTCTGAACTCCTCAAGAGAAACGGTGACAGTGGGCTCAGATGAAGGAGGAGGTGCTGAGGTAGCTGGCACGACTGGTGGAGCACCTCGAGTGGTAGGGGAAGCAGGAAGTGTAGCCTCAGGCATGTGTACTGAAGTGTGTGCTGCAGGGGCAGGAGGTGTGATGTCAGTGAGAATCTCATCCTGCTGGGCCTGGGGTGGCTGCTCCTCCTGGTGTAGCTCTGGGGGTGGAGGCACGTCTGGGGCTCCCTGAGGTGTAAAGTAGGCTGCCAAGTGATGCCATTTGTCGAGAGTGAACTCCTCTCGGCAATGGCGGCGCCTCTCAAGATGGGGCTCTGTAGGATAGCCCAGGTGCTCTAGAATCTGGCAGAGGAGCCTCGGAAACAATAAGGGAATGGCATCTGCTCTCTGAAGCTTCCTCTGATGGACTTTCTCTTCAAAGTGAAGAAGAGAAGTCATGATCAAGTGGTGAGGGCCGAAGTAATATCCCTCTGAAATCCTGAATAATGCCTCAAGTATAGCGCCTCTCCTCTGAACTTTATGCTGTAATGGGAAGATGTTGGCGCGCAGGAGCACATCGATAAGGAGCATCCCAGATGGAAGCTCCCTCCTAGCCAACGATGAAGCTCTGGAAGTCCCCCTGGACAAGATATGAACCATGTCCCTCGGAGAGAATGGGGACCACTCCCTGAAATCTGCCTGACTCACAGGCTCATAAGGTATATGGAGGGCCTCAGCAATATGGCGAGCTCCAATAATACCCTGGCGTCCATCTATGGTAAAATAGATGAGAGTAGGATCCCGGACGCCTCGAGTAGTCATAGACTGATAGAAGTCTAGAGCTACTCTGGGATAATAAAACTGTCTAGGGGTGAGGAGATGCTCTAGATGATACCTCTGCAGCAAATGGAATGAATCCCTGAGCTCTGGCTGCTGTCTGAGAGCATCGGTGTCGAACCAGGTCTCCGAATGGAATGATCGAGCTCTACAATCTAGGTTGCCCTCTATGGGCGGCCCTACGATCATAGGACGCCTGATGACTGTCTCTAGAGGAATCCCCACAGGAATCTGAGAATCCTCTGTAGGCGGCTCTGCCTGAGGGGGCTGAGATGGCTCTGCCTGAGGGGGCTGAGATGACTCTCCAGGACCCGAGGACTTGGCCCTCTTCGTGGGTGGCCGAGAAGCAGGCCTCCTAGCTGTGGTGGAGGGCGGCACAGGCTCAGTGGGTGTCCTCCTCGTGTGGTACCGGCGCTGAGATGGCGTTCCACCCTCGGATGGGGGAACGGTGGAGTCCTGAGCACCGACCGAAGGGGCGGCTCTGGTGGCGGGCTGCGTGGGTCGAGGCACCGGTGAGGATGGGGATGCGGAATGGCCTCCCCTCGTCTTTGCCATGGCCGAAATGGTGAGGGAAAGGGCTGATGAACTTCCAGAGAGGGGGAGCTAGCGCGCGCGGGTGTCTCCTTGGCTTCTTCGGATTCCGGGGTTTAAATGAAAATGGGGGTCTAATGTGGAGTGGGTTGATGTTTAAAAACCCCCAAGGCAGTCGAAAAGTCGTTTTTGTAAGCTAAGGAGGGTCTCGGGCGGTAAAAATTGGGTTTAAAAGTCAGTTAGGAGTTTTCGCAGGTTAAAATTTCACCGTGCGAAATTTTCGCACCTTGAAATGCAAATTTCGCACCTTGAATTTTACCGTGCGAAATTTTCGCACCTTGACTGGAAATTTCGCACCTTGGTTCTTACCGTGCGAAATTTTCGCACCTTAAACTGAGAATTTCGCACCTTGAAATCATTTTCGCACTCAATTTCGCACTGTGCGAAATTTTCGCACCTTGTTTCGCACGGTGTGAAACCATTTCGATACTTAAGGTGATGGCACTCGTGTGCCAGAGAGGTGTTTCGCACGGTGCGAAATTTTCGCACCTTGAATAGTGGCGTGCGAAACTGGAATTTAGGAAATTCGCACCTTAGCTGTGATTTTCGCACCTTGGGATGATTTTCGCATGTTGCACAGTGGTGTGCGAAATTGCCGCTCCAAAAATTTGCACCTTGAAAGAGATTTTCGCACCTTAGAAGTGATTTTCGCACGTTATACAGTGGTGTGCGAAATTTTCGCACCTTGATTCGCACGGTGCGAAAATCGGCTTGGGCTGTGCGAAATGCCACTCGTGTGCCAGGAGGGTGTTTCGCACGGTGCGAAAATTTTCGCACCTTGAATAGTGGTGTGCGAAATTTTGCTTTTGGATTTTCGCACCTTGAACTGCATTTTCGCACCTTGGATTCCACCGTGCGAAATTTTCGCACCTTGAAACACAGTGCTCTGTTTCCTTTGTTTTGCTCCCCTGTTTTGCTTTTCAAGGCTTCTCCTCAATTGTTTTGAATTTTTCCTGAAATTTAACATTAAAATTGACTCAAATTAAGACAAAATAAACCAAATTTAAACAAGAATCAAAATCAAAAGAAATAAAAACAACAATTAAACTATAAAATTATAAAATTCATGGACTTATGTAGTCCATGAAACCTTGCTCTTCCTCAAAGTTGCTGTGGTTCAAGGAGGCTGATCTCCTCCTTGTCTGCATTGTAAGGCTCTATGAATGGCTTGAGACGATGGCCATTGACTTTGAAGGTTTGATTGCCTTTGGAATTGAATAATTCCACCACTCCATTGAGATGTACTTGGTGAATAATGAAAGGACCTATCCACCTTGACTTGAGCTTCCCGGGAAAGATGTGGAGCCTTGAGTCATAGAGTAGGACTCTTTGACCCTCCTTGAATTCTTTGTTGGAGATTAGCTGATCATGCCACCTTTTCATCCTTTGTTTTGCAACTTTGGAATTTAGGTAAGCATCATTTCTTAATTCCTCCATCTCATTAAGGTCTAAGCACCTCTTTGCCCCTGCTCTGATCAAGTCCATGTTCAATTTCTTGATTGCCCACCAAGCCTTATATTCAACCTCCACGGGGAGATGACATGCTTTGCCATACACTAGACGATAGGGAGACATACCAAGAGTAGTCTTATAGGCTGTCCTATATGCCCATAAGGAATCAGGAAGCTTGGCAGACCAATCTTTTCTACTTGTAGACACCACTTTCATCAATATGTTCTTGATCTCCCTGTTTGCTAGCTCCACTTGCCTGGAAGTTTGAGGGTGATAAGGTGTAGCTACCTTATGCTTCACTCCATACTTGGCTAATAGGGTTTCAAAAGGTTTGTTGCAAAAATGAGTACCTCCATCACTGATTATGGCCTTGGGCACCCCAAATCTTGAGAAGATGTGCTCCTTGAGAAACTTAAGAACCACCTTGTGATCATTGTGTTTACAGGGGATTGCCTCAACCCATTTAGAAACATAGTCCACCCCCACCAATATATAAGAGTTGCCAAAAGACATTGGGAAAGGTCCCATGAAGTCAATACCCCAAACATCAAAAAGATCAACTATGAGGATGGGATTCATGGGCATTTGATTTCTTTTTGTAAGCTTCCCGAGTCTTTGGCATCTTTCACAACTCCTACACATGATGTGGGAATCTTTAAAAAGTGATGGCCAAGTAAACCCTGATTGTAGGACCTTCATGGCTGTCTTCTGAGAGGCAAAGTGGCCTCCACATGCATTCTCATGGCAGTGGCTAAGAATTCCTTGTTGCTCTTGCTCAGGGACACACTTCCTTATGATCTGATCAGCACAATACTTGAAAAGAAAGGGCTCCTCCCAATAGTAAGCATGAATCTTTGCAAAGAAATGCCTCTTGTCTTGTGCCTTCCATTCACTTGGAGTTTCACCAGTCACTAAATAATTAGCAATGTGAGCATACCAAGGAGTTTTCTCCAGCAACATCAGTGATTCCTCAGGAAAGTCATCATTAATAGGCAAGACATGGGAATTGTGTGCTATAGCCAACCTTGAAAGATGGTCAGCTACCACATTCTCCACTCCTTTCTTGTCTCTGATTTGGAGATCGAACTCTTGTAACAAAAGAATCCATCTGATCAACCTTGCTTTTGCATCTTGCTTTGTCAATAAGTACTTCAAGGCTGAATGGTCCGTGAAAACAATGATGAAAGACCCTACCAAATATGCACGAAACTTGTCTAAGGCAAACACCACAGCTAACAACTCTTTCTCTGTAGTTGTGTAGTTCCTCTGAGCTTCGTTCAAGGTTTTGCTTGCATAGTAAATCACATAGGGCTTTCCTTCTTCTCTTTGGCCAAGTACAGCTCCTATAGCAAAGTCACTTGCGTCACACATTACCTCAAAGGGTAGTTGCCAGTTAGGAGGCCTTACTATCGGAGCGGTCGTCAGGAATTGCTTCAATTGATCAAAACTTTTTTGACATTTTTCATCCCACGTAAACTTAGCGTCCTTAGCTAAAAGTTCACAAAGAGGCTTTGAAAGCTTAGAGAAATCTTTTATAAACCTCCTATAGAACCCTGCATGGCCAAGGAATTGCCTTACTCCTTTCACAGTGGTTGGGGACGGCAATTTAACAATGAGTTCCACCTTTGCTTTGTCAACTTCAATGCCTTTCTCGGAGATGATATGGCCAAGGACACTTCCTTGATGTACCATGAAATGGCATTTCTCCCAGTTGAGCACCAAGTCTTTCTCAATGCATCTGTTAAGAACAACTTCCAGATTGACTAAGCATTCTTCAAATGTACCTCCATATACGGTGATATCATCCATGAAAACCTCCATAATTCGCTCCACCATATCACTGAAGATACTAAGCATACACCTTTGGAATGTTGCAGGTGCATTGCATAAACCAAATGGCATTCTTCGGTATGCGTATGTTCCAAAGGGACAGGTGAAAGTGGTCTTCTCCTGATCCTCCACATCAATTTCAATTTGGAAGTACCCTGAGTACCCGTCCAAAAAACAATAAAAGGGATGGCCAGAGACTCTCTCCAGCACTTGATCAATAAATGGGAGTGGAAAGTGATCTTTCCTTGTCACAACATTCAACTTCCTATAATCAATACACACCCTCCAACCTGAAGTAAGGCGTGTAGCAATTTCTTCTCCTTTTTCATTTTGAATTACAGTAATCCCTGACTTCTTTGGGACCACTTGGGTAGGACTCACCCAAGGGCTGTCAGATATGGGATAAATAATCCCTGCTTGAAGTAACTTCAGCACCTCAGCTCGTACCACTTCTTGCAAATGAGGATTCAGTCTTCTTTGAGGTTGACGAATTGGTTTGGCTTCCTCCTCCATATATATGTGATGTGTACAAACCAAAGGACTGATTCCTTTCAAGTCAGATATTTGCCATCCTATTGCCTTCTTACACCTCTTGAGAACTTCAAGTAGAGAAATCTCCTGATGAGTAGTAAGAGATGAAGATATAACAACAGGGCATTGGTTATTCTCTTCCAGGTACGTATATTTCAACTCCATGGGCAGAGGTTTCAAGTTGAGCTTTGGGATCTCTTCCTTATCAGCTTCTTGTGCCTCCTCTTTATTGAATAAAGGTAAAATCTCTTCTTTCCTTCTCCAACCTTGCAGAGTAGCAAGCACATCAGCGGGTTCAGAAAGCTCTTCTTCAAGATCCTCAAGACTTTCATTCAATTTGTCTTGCATATTCCGATCACAATGCTCCTCCACCAGAGTATCAATAATACATACCTCTTCTGGACCTTCTTCTTCTTCCGGAGTAATTACCTTCTTGGACATATGAAAGATATTAAGCTCAAGTGTCATGTTGCCAAAAGTGAGTTGCATTAGTCCATTCCTACAGTTGATGATTGCATTTGAAGTAGCAAGGAATGGCCTTCCAAGGATGATAGGAACATAATTAGCTTCCTTTACAAAAGGATCAGTATCAAGAACAACAAAATCTACTGGATAGTAGAAATTATCAACTTGAACTAAAACATCTTCAATTATCCCCCTTGGAATTTTCACAGATCTATCGGCTAAGGATAGAGTGATTGCTGTTGGCTTCAATTCTCCAAGTCCCAATTGCTTGTAGACAGAGTATGGTAACAAATTTACACTTGCTCCCAAATCTAACAAAGCTTTTTCCACTACCTTTCCTCCAATCATGACTGAAATGGTAGGACTTCCCGGATCTTTGTACTTCAAAGGAGTTTTGCATTGGATGATAGCACTTACTTGCTCAGTCAAGAAGGCTTTCTTATTCACATTCAACCCTCTTTTGATAGTACACAGGTCCTTTAGGAATTTTGCATACGTTGGAACTTGCTTAATCATATCCAGCAATGGAATATTGACTTTCACTTGCCTTAATACTTCAAGGATTTCTGATGCATTTTTGATCCCCTTTTTCCCATGCAAAGCCTGAGGAAAAGGTGGAGATGGCCGCTTCTTCATCAGTTCTTCCTTAATAAGTTCTTTCTCCGGATTTGGTTTGACTGTTGAATCATGGTCCTCTTTCCCTTCACTGATATCTTTCTTCTTTCCTTTCATTTCCTCCCCCTTCTTTGTCTCTTCTTCTTCTTCCTCTTCCACATGTGGCTTGGGTGTTGGTGACTCAACCTTTTTACCACTCCTCAGAGTGATCAAGGCTTTAACATCCTTCACCTGTGAAGATTCTCCCTCTTGAGCTTCCACTTCATGGATACCCTTGGGGTTTTGGTGAGGTTGAGATGGAAATCTACCCTTCTCTTGCACGGTGTTCAAATTAGTGAGCCTTGAGATTGAGTATTGGAGGTTATCTATCTTTTGAGATAGATCATTTTGCATTCCATCCATCTTCTTGTTCAATGTGCTTTCTACACTGTCAATTCTTTGGCTGAGCTTAGCATTGATGGATTTTTGATCTCCAACAAAATCTCCCACAACCTTGCTTAAATTCACTATTGCTTGCTCAAGATTTGAAGCTTGTTGAGATGGTTGAGATGGTTGAGCCGGCTGTTGATACTCAGGTGCTCTTAGCGTCCATGAAAAATTTGGATGATTCCTCCAACTTGAGTTGTACGTATTCCCATACGGAGCATTGCTATTGGGCTTGAATTGTCCAATGGCATTTGCTTGATCTCCAAACATTTCTCTAGCAACTGGAATTGTAGGGCACTCCTCCACTAGATGCTCATAAGACTGACAAATAGAACATGGCTTCACTTGCACTGGTGTTTCAGCAACAGCTTGCACTTCATGCATCTTTTTCAATTCTAGCTCCTCCAATCTCCTTGTCATGGCTGCAAATTTTGCTTTCATATCATCATCTTCATTCAAGGTGTACATCCCAGCCTTAGCACTATAGGCAATTGGTTGAGACTTCATCTTCCCCACTTCTCCTTTATTCGGTTCATCCCATCCCCTTGAAACTTCAGCTACATAACTCAAGAAATCCATGGCTTCCTCAGGATTCTTACTCATGAAATCTCCTCCACACATTGTCTCTAGGAGCTGCTTTATCGAGGAAGACATCCCATCATAAAAGTAACTCACCAACAGCCATGTATCAAAGCCATGGTGAGGACAAGCATTGATGGCCTCCATGTATCTCTCCCAACACTCATAGAATTTCTCATTCTCTTTAGCTGAGAAGTTTGAAATTTGCCTTTTCAAGCCATTTGTCCTATGAGTGGGAAAAAACTTCTTGAGGAATTCAGCTTGTAAATCAGTCCAAGAACGGATACTCCTTGGCCTTAAAGAATTAAGCCAAATTTTGGCTTTATCCTTTAAAGTAAAAGGAAATAGCTTAAGCCTCATCAAATCAATTGAAGCTCCTCCCTCTCGGAATGTATTACAAACTTCTTCAAATTCCTTGATATGTGCATAGGGATTCTCACTTTCCATTCCATGGAAAGTTGGTAGAAGTGGGACAATATGCGGTCTGATAACTAGCTGCTCTGTAGGGGGCACTATACATGATGGTGCACTCATACGAGGTGGATGCATGCGGTCCCTCATCGATCTAAATTCATTGGGATTGCCTTCATGACCATGGTGACTATGCTGATCTTCAGGTGTAGCTTCCATGGTGTTCAAGCTCAATTCCAACTCCTTGTTATGAGGTGTTTCACGTTTAACAAGCCTTCCTCCACTATCTCGTATCCAATTTGGCATACACAACTAGTATCAACTGTAACAAAAAAAAAAAAAAAAACGAAAACAGGGGAAAAGAAAAAAAACAGAGGAAAACAAACTACCAAAAGCTTAGATTAACTAAAACTAATTTAATAGCTATGTTAGAATATGAATAAGTAAGAGAAACAACTATAAGAGTTAGTAAAATGAAAGAAAATTCACCGAACTTGTGATGAAAACCACAAGTATGCTGAAATAATATCACTGTGAGGTTGGCACCTTCCCCGGCAACGGCGCCATTTGATTCGTGCCCAATTGGTGTCTCAGCTGATTCACGTCCAGCTGGTGCTCCTTGATTGAGGGAGTAATCAACAAAATTTATAACCTATATCACCATGCATTGGGATAGCCTCAACTAGTATAGCATAGTGGCTCTAGGATCGTTCACTGGGAAGGGTTTTCAACTCACAACTGATACCACTTCTTAGCTAATTTGGTGCTTTTTCATTTCAAGGTTAGCTTAAGAAGAAAATGCAAACTTTAGTTGTAAAATGTTTAGTTCAAGCTAACTAAAAAGAAGGTGATGGGAATTACTTACGAAGAAAAACATTCCTTGGAGTTTTAGGTTCACAGGGGAGGTTTCTCATGCAAGAACAGGGCTCCGGTCACATGGTTCAATTCCTCGCATTAGAGAATTAACATGTAGTCAATTCTCTAACCGGTGTTATACATATACTTCCCTTTAATGGATTTCATCAATAAATCCTTCTCACTGATGCAACTTGGAATGGCTCGTGCTTCTCACCAAGCATTTGCCATTCAAGGTGATCATTAACCTTGGACTTCCCGTCACAAGCTCGCAAGAGATAACTAATGGATGTCTCCTTGGAGTCCAAAAGCTTACCAAGTGTTGGCAATTCAAGAAAATCCCACCTTCAAGTCACCTCCCAGAAGCTCGCAAGAGGTAAACAAGTGCATCTCTATGGACGGAGATCACTAGCCTTACCAAGTGTTGGCTCAGGTGACTTGCAAGGTGTTTTAAGTTAATCTAAAAACATAGAAATCATTAACGGGTCACACTTACTCTTCATTAATGGCTGAAACCACAAAACTACCCATTCTTGCAGTTGGAACCTTTCCCGGCAACCTTAACTCCAAGGAACTAAAAACTTAGCCACTCATTCTCTGAGGAAAACTCCTCAGAGCTTGTTTGGCTAACAAGAAAATAGAAACAAAGTGGGAAGGTAAGGTGGAGAAAGACTGAACTTTTCTATATATATAATGGTCTCCTGGAAAATTCCCGAGCATCCTTGATGAGTGTTACAAAAGAGTTTATATAGGAAGGTAATTTACCCTTCCTTCCATACTTCCTAGCTAAGGAATTACATAAGTGGCTGAATACAAGGAGAAAATGGAGATTTTTACACAAAAATATCAGAAGAAAAAGAGTCGGTGAACAAATATCCCATTTTCGCACGTTGCATGGTGGTGTGCGAAAATTCGCAAGCTGATTTCGCATGTTGAAATCCACTTTCGCACGTTGGACTTCGAGTTTGCAAGTTGCTAAATCACTTTTGCATGTTGGGCTTCACCGAGAATGCACAGCTGCCATCCATTTCCACTTCGCACGGCAGGCTCCAATTTCGCACGTTGGAGTTCCAATTTCGCAAGGTGCGAAATTGTTCCTCAGCCGGATGTAGTTGTCTTCCAAAAGCCATATCTTCCTCATTTCAGCTCCAAATCGCACACGGTTTGAAGCGTTGAATGCTTGACTTCCAGAGCTTTCCAACGGTATATAGCATGCACAAAATGGACTTCGGGAAGTGCTCCAAAAGTGGGAAGGAAGACTGCAGCTGGCATGCTCTGTTTTCTTCACTCTGTTTTTCCTCTCTCTGTTGCTCTTTCCTTGCATACTTCACCCGATTATGGCAAAGGACTATGAGGCTCCAAAGCTTGGTTCTTCATGAATTTGAGCTTCCAAAAGCCTTGCCATGAGCTATATACAACTCTCCCTCATTCTTACATTGCTTTGGTGAGCAAAAAGCTATCAAAAACACCAAAACTTAACACAATTTGGTTAGAAACAATTGCAAAGGCCCTTAACATGTCAATTGAGTTAAAAGGTGATAATTACTACTCAAGAGTGTTCAAAAGAGTTAATTACAAGCTATGAAATAGCACTTTTTGAGTAGTAATCATCTAACAAATTTCGTACCCACTCTCACAAAGTTCCTACCCTCTCTAACAAACATCGTAGCCCCTCTTAAGAAGTTCGTACCCTCTTTAACAAAGTTCAGAACCTCTCAAATAAAGTTTGTACCCTATCTAACAAAGTTCGTACCCCCTCTCACAAAGTTTGTACCCTCTCTAACAAAGTTCAGAACCTCTCTAATAAAGTTTATACCATGTCTAACAAAGTTCGTACCCTCTCTAACAAACTTCGTAGCCCCTCTCAAGAAGTTCGTACCCTCTTTAACAAAGTTCAGAACCTCTATAATAAAGTTTGTACTCTGTCTAACAAAGTTTGTACCCCCTCTCACGAAGTTCGTACCTTCTCTAACAAAGTTCAGAACCTCTATAATAAAGTTTGTACCCTATCTAACAAAGTTCGTACCCACTCTCACAAAGTTCCTACCCTCTCTAACAAAGTTCGTAGCCCTTCTCAAGAAGTTCAACCCCTCTCTAACAAAGTTCATACCCTCTTTAATAAATTTCGTACCCTCTCTAACAAAGTTTATACCCTTTCTAACAAACTTTATACCCTCTCTAACAAAGTTTGTACCCCTTCTCACAAAGTTCATACCATCTTTAACAAAGTTCGTACCCGCTCTCACAAAGTTCATACCCTCACTAACAAAGTTCGTACCCCCTCTTAGAAATTTTGTACCCTCTCTAACAAAGTTTGCACCCTCTCTAACAAAGTTCGTACCGCCTCTCACAAAGTTCGTACCCTCTTTAACAAAGTTGGTACCCCCTCTCATAAAGTTTGTACCCTCTGAAACAAAGTTCGTAACCTCTCTAATAAAGTTCCTACCCTGTCTAACAAAGTTCGTACCCCCTCTCACAAAGTTCGTACAATCTATAACAAAGTCCGTACCCTCTTTAACAAAGTTTAGAACCTCTCTAATAAAGTTTGTACCTTATCTAACAAAGTTTGTACCCACTCTCACAAAGTTCCTACCCTCTCTAACAAACTTTGTAGCCCCTCTTAAGAAGTTCGTACCCTCTTTAACAAAGTTCAGAACCTCTCTAATAAAGTTTGTACACTGTCTAACAAAGTTCATGCCCCATCTCAGAAAGTTCGTACAATCTCTAACAAAGTTCATACCCTCTCTAACAAAGTTCATAACCTCTTTAACAAAGTTCAGAACCTCTCTAATAAAGTTTGTACCTTGTCTAACAAAGTTCGTAACCTCTCTAATAAAGTTCGTACCCTCTCTAACAAAGTTCGTACCCCTACTCACAAAGTTCGTACCCTGTCTGACAATGTTCGTACCCTCTCTAATTCATCCCATAGCGGCTGTTCCATTTGATTCTAGCCCAAACGGGTGTTATCAACAAAGTTTATAAGCCTAAATCGCCTTACACTAAGGTAGCATAGCTAGCATAGCATAGTGACTCTAAGGTCATCCAGAGGGATGGATTTTCATAGTACACGTGACATTAGTTAAGGTACTGTATCGGTGCTTTTCCTTAAAAAGTTAGCTTTAAAAGAAAACATAATTTTGAGTGAAAAAGATTGATTTTAGGTCAACCAAAAATAGTAACTGAAATTTATTACAAAGAAAAGGTTTCTTGGAGTTTTAGGTCACTAGGTTCAGGTTCCTTAGACAAAGGGGGAGATTCCGGATCTTTTCCTCGCGTTGGGGATAATAACATAAAGGATGGTTATCTCCCGAACCGGTGTGTTTTTAGCAACTAAGATTTGATCCAACTAGTTCATGAAAAACTATAGCTACTTCCCTTTAATGGTTTTAAACATTAAAGATCTCTCACTGTGAATCATCTTCCAATGGCTC
Source organism: Vitis rotundifolia (assembly GCA_030254885.1). Taxonomy (NCBI): domain Eukaryota; kingdom Viridiplantae; phylum Streptophyta; class Magnoliopsida; order Vitales; family Vitaceae; genus Vitis; species Vitis rotundifolia. Next base: position 118,710 of record JARBHA010000043.1, on the reverse strand, counting down.
ATAAATGATAACTACTAGACATCCATGGAGCCTGTTAAGCTTACCAAGTATTGGCCATTCAAGGTAATTCTAACCTTGGAATACCCGTCAAAGGCTCGTAAATGATAACTAATGGATCTCTATGGAGTCCGAAAAGCTTACCAAGTATTGGCCATTCTAGGTAATCCTACCTTTAAACCACCTTCTAGAGGCTCGTAAATGATAACTAATGGATCTCAATGGAGTCCGAAAAGCTTACCAAGTATTGGCCCAGGTGATTTTAAGGGATTTTAAGTTAAACAAAAAAGAAACAAAAACCATTAACGGGTAACAACTCTCCTTATTTAAAGCAATGAAAACTCCCACCTTTGTATCTGGATCCTTTACCTAGCTTCCCTCAGTCCAAGAAATGAAAAACCTAGCCACTCATTCTCTGGGAAAACATCCTCAGAGGTTGTTTGGCTAGAAAGAAAATGAAATACAAAATGAGACGGTAAGGCAGAGCAAGGCTCTGTATATTTCTTATTAAGGGAATTTACAAGTGTAAAATTCTATATCTTATTTCCTCTTTACAAAAGAATATATGGAGAGGTTTTTACAACTTCCTCACCAAGAAATCCTATCATTGGTGGATTACAAGGAGAAAATAGGAAAATACACAAAATATCTAGAGATAAAAATCTAACAGAGTTGATGCGCAAATATCTTAAAATTACACAGGAGAATTTCGCAGGCCATGAGAAATTTCGCATGGTGTACGAAATTCAGTTTTGGCATGGTTCTTCAGCATTTGGCTTCGCAAAGCTTGTAAAATTTTGTACGGGGTGCGAAATTCATTTTTCTTAGTCTTGCTCTCTATCCTACAGCTTGTGTTCCTTTAGACATTTCGCATGCTATGTGAAAATTTTGTTTAACCATGCGAAATTGCTGGTTGATAGATTTCTTCTCTGATTCTCTACCTTGTATACTTGATTGGCTTGGCAACCTATTTCCATGAATTTCACAACGTTCTCCCTCATTCTTGGCTTGCTTTAATGATCAAAAAGCTATCAAAAACACCAAAACTTGCCAAAAATTGATTAGAAACACTTGCAAGGGTCCTTAATGTGCCAATTGAGTTAAAAGGTAGTAACTACTACTCAAAAGTGTTTAAAATAGTTAATTTTAAGCTATAAAAGAGCAGTTTTTGAGTAGTAATCACTCCCCCCAACCGACATATTGCTAGTCCCTTAGCAATGAAGGAGAGATAAAGAAAAATAAACAGTAGAATAATTTACAAAGTCATGCTACTCACTCCAAAAAATTTTCAAGTGGCATGATACGGATCATGCTCTCTCATGGAACATCAAAGAGACAAAACCCCACCTTCAACAAGAGTCATCAAATATCTTGCCTAATCATAATTTATAAAGAGCAAGCATTATGCAAATTTAAGCATCAAAAGAATTTCCACTCCCAAAGGTCCAAATCTTATTCTTCCACAAAAATCTAAGTGTTACTTATTAGCTTCCGAATATAGTATGTCAAACCTTAGCAAACTGACCAACCTCCAATAGGCTAAAGAACGCACCTCTTTTATTTCATTTTTTTTTCATTGTAGGAGTAAAATGCTAAAGGTATTGTTTTCTAAAGTGTCCATGTAACGGGGGTCCATCGAAGACTCCCAACCAATCAAGGTTTAGGGCATCAAGCTTTAAGGATCTTTCGACCACTAACTCCTCATATTTCACCTCAGACTTTTGAGATTGAAAATTTAATACCCAAGCACCTACAATATGTTAAACTCCACCTATTCACCCTTGTAACGAGCATTGAGGTCGGTGACTCCCAACCAATGAAGGCTCAGGGCACTGAGTTTTAAAGATTTTCACTATATACCCCTCGGACCTTTCCCGGGTTTCAAGGCAGGTGTAACACTTGTTCTTTTTTTTTTTTTTTTTTTTTTAAGGCTCATTAGCCTTTTATAAGGTGTCCCAACATTATTAAAACGAGGTCAAAGGTACCAAGTCAAAATTTTCCTAAGTTCAGGGGGTAAGATAGTTTTTCATCTTATAAACAAAACCTAATGTGCACAGTGTGTGGTAAGCTTAAAGTGGAAGAAATAAGGTTGAATTCAATAGGAGTTTCAATAATTCATCAACCTTAATAAGCATAATGCAAACTCTAAGATTCAAGTAAAAAGACAAAAATTCAACTTTTCCCATTTCATTTTGAGTATTTTTCCTTAATAACCATGGAGAATAGAGTAAAAAAAAAATATTAAATTAAGCAAAAAGTACTAACTTAACAAAATAACCTAGCATTATTAACAAAACTTCCTTCATCAACTCTCCCCCAAACTGAAATCAACATTGCCCTCAATGTGGCGAGAGCGATTGAAAATAAAGGGAGGAAGTGGTACCTCTTGAGTGAAATTGAGTTCGAGTCGTATAAGAGAAACCACATGATTCAAAAAACAAATGAGTAATCATTAAAGGAAATAGAAGAATGGAAAAAATAATAAAAAATGATGTCTATATATTACTCTAAGAAAGTACAAAATAATTAGAAATGATCAAGTAATATATTCAATCTTAGAATATAAAATATCAAAACATGGAACTATCTCTACTAATATAATAAGTAAATACATAAAAGATAAAGAGATGATTAAGTAGTAGGGTCATGTGGAGATGATGCATCTATGGTGGCCTTTGCTCTACTAGTCTCCTCAGGTGTAGTAGTCTACTCAACTATGGGCTCTGATGGTCTAGGAATGTCAGGCTGAGGTGATGGTAGAATACCCACATGCTGCTGAATCTGACGAAGGATAACAGTATGCTGGTCCTGCTGTGCACATATCGTAGCTATCTGCTAGAAGAGGGCACCGTGTGTGGTGCACAATGTATGGAAGGTACCGATAAGGGCGCGAAACTCCACAACAGAGATGGTGACAGAAGGCTCGGGTGTAATAGGGATACCCAGTGGAACAACAGAAGATGGCTCAGGCATAGGGGGTGCAGTAGGAGTAGCCTCAGGCGATGCTCTAATAAGGGATGCAGGGGTAGGGGGTATGGTGTTTGTGGGAAGCTCACCCTGCTGTGCTTGCTCTACCTGTGGGGGCACTGGAGCTGCTGAATAGCCCGCCAACTGGGTCCATTTGTCGAGAGTGAATCGCTCTCGACAAAGGCGGCAGTGCTCAAGGTTAGGCTAAGTAGGATAGCCCAAATGCTCCAATATGTGATAGAGCAGTCTGGGAAATAGTAGTGGAATAATGTCGGCTCTCTGGAGCTTCTTCCTATGGACCTTCTCCTCAAAGTGGAGGAGAAAGGCCATAATCAAGTGATGAGGGCCAAAATAGAAGCCCTCTGATATCCGGAATAAAGCGTCTTGTTCCTCGCCTTTGCACTGAATGCTGGAGGGGAAAAAGGTTAGAGCGGAGCACCACGTCGATGAGGAGCATCCCAAGGAGAAGCTCCTTCCGAAGAAGGACTGAGTTTGTAGATGTCCCCTTGGACAAGATGTGGACCATGTCCCTCTGAGATATAGGGGACCACTCCCGAAAGTCTGCTGGATCCACTGGCTCGTATGGAATGTGGAAAGCCTCTGCGATATGCTTAGCCTCTAGGCTACCATGGCGTTCGTCAATACTAAAGTGAATGGCGGTAGGGCTTTGGACACCACAAGTAGTCATAGGCTGATAGAAGTCTAACGCTATTCTCGGGTAGAAAAACTCTTGAGGAGTCATAAGGTGCTCCAGATGGTACCTCTGAAGTAGGCCAAATGAGTCTCGGAGCTCCGACTGCTGTCAGAAAGTCTCCAAATCAAAATATATCTCGGAGTGGAATGGTCTGGCTCTACAATCTGAATTGCCCTCAATGGGCAGTGCTGCGATCATGGGTCGTCTGATAATAACTTCCGATGACATGCCAGAAGAAAGCTAAGAAGGTCTAGACGACTCTCCTAGGCTTGAAGTCCTGGCCCTCTTATCTGGAGTGCAACGAACTGAACTCTTGGGGCGCGAAGTACTCTCCCCTAGTGTAGTCGGTGGTCTTCGTGTCTCGTATCTTCACTGAGGGGGACTAGAGGGTACTCCACCCTCAGAAAGTGGAATGGCCTGGGCCTCTGGGGTCTAAGATGTCGAATCCCATGCAGAGGAGGCTCTCGACCGAGTTGGTGAAGCGTCTACATAAGCTCCTCTAGTCCGCGCCATGTCAGAAATGGAAAGAACTGGCTCGGATCCTCTTCAGATGCGTAGGCACGAGGCGTCCAATGGAGAAGAAAACTCTAGAAGTTGGGGCGTCGCAAGGTGACAGAAGCTTTAGCAAAGTATTTGGGTGTGCATGATGAAAACAAGGCCTAGAGGGGTTTAAATAGAATTTAAGGGACTGTTAGCATTTTCGCATAGTGTCCCTTGGAATTCACACTGGATGCGAAATGGCTTCAAGGTTGCGAAATGGGTTATCACACCCTTTCTAAATCGCACAGCTTTTTTGCAGAGTATTTGGGTGTGCGAATTTTTTGCATGCCCTGCGAAATTTTCGCAGGGTGTGCGAAATGGTGTTCGTAGGGTGTGCGAAATTTTCGCACCCCTTGCGAAATGATTTTTGGATTTTCGCATGCCCTGCGAAATGCTCTATTTTTGGTTTTTCCTCTCTGCCAAAAATGCTTTAAGGTTTTTCCCAACTGTTTTAAAATCCACCTACAATTGATCATTAAAAATTAAGTTAAATCACAACAAAAAAAATTAAAGCAAGAAATTATACTTAAAACAAGTAATAAAACACTAAAACTTTTAAATCAATATTGAAACAAAAAATATGGACTTAATAGTCTTTCGACAGACTAAGTCCATCTAACCATTGGTCCTGTCAGGCTTGATGTGGCTCAAGGAGGATGATTTCCTCCTTGTCGTGAGAAAAAGGTCCACAAATGGCTTGAGACAGTGGCCATTAACTTTGAAGCTCCCAGTGCTGTTGGAATTAAGTAGTTCCACTACTCTATTGGAATACACTTGGTGAATGGTAAAAGGACCTATCTACCTTGAGTTCAGCTTTCGCGGAAAGATGTGGAGCTTAGAGTCATAGAGCAAGACTCTTTGTCCCTTCTGAAATTCTTTGCGGGAGACTAACTGATCATGCCACCTCTTCAATATTTGTTTTGCAATGTTTGAATTATTGTAGGCGTCACTTCTCAGTTCCTCCATCTCATTAAGGTCTAAGAACCTCTTCATCCCGGCTCTGTTCAAGTCCATGTTGAGCTTCTTGATTGCCCACCAAGCTTTGTATTCTACTTCCACGGGGAGATGGCATGCTTTGCCTTAGACAAGGCAATAAGGAGACATCCCAAGAATGGTCTTATAAGCTGTTCTGTATGCCTACACTGAATCATGAAGCTTAACAGACCAATCTCTTCTGCTCGTATTCATCACCTTCATCAGTATATTTTTTATCTCCCGATTTGCTAACTCCACTTGCCCAGAAGTCTGAGGGTGGTAAGGTGTAGCTACCTTATGCTTCACCCCGTACTTGGCTAAGAGAGTTTTGAACGGCTTGTTACAAAAATGAGTACCCCCATCACTGATTATGGCTTTGGGTACCCCACATCTCGAGAAGATGTTCTCCTTTAGAAACTTAAGAACAACTTTGTGATCATTGTGTTTGCACGGGACTGCTTCAACCCATTTTGAAACATAATCTACTCCCACCAAGATGTAGGAGTAGCCAAAGGACATAGGGAAAGGTCCCATGAAGTCAATGCCCCAGACATCGAAAAGATCAACTATTAAAATGGGGTTCAAAGGCCTCATGTTCCTGCATGTTAACTTCCCAAGCCTCTAGCATCTATCACAACTCCTGCACATGGTGTGGGCATCTTTGAAAAGTGATGGCCAGCAGAAACCTGATTGCAATACCTTCATGGCTGTTTTCTGAGAAGCAAAGTGGCCTCCACACATGCTTTTGTAGCAATGAATGAGGATCCCCTGTTGCTCTTGTTCAAGGACACACTTCCGTATTATCTGATCCGCACAATACTTGAATAGAAATGGCTCTTCCCAATAGTAGGCATGAATTTTTGCAAAGAAGTGCTTCTTATCTTATGCTTTCCACTCACTTGGAACTTCTCCGGTAACTAAATAGTTAGCAATATGGGCATACCAAGGGGCAACTTCTACCAACATGAGCGACTCCTCTAGAAAATCATCATTAATGGGCAAACCGTGGGAATTATGTGCGATAGCTAGCCTTGAAAGGTGGTCGGCTACCACATTCTCCACTTCTTTCTTGCCTCTAATCTGGAGATTGAACTCTTGAAGCAAGAGAATCTATCTAATCAGCCTTGCTTTTGCGTCTTACTTTGTCAATAGATACTTCAAAGCTGAGTGATCAGTGAAAACCATAATGAAAGACCCCACCAGGTAAGCATGAAACTTATCTAAGGCAAAAACTACAGTTAACAATTCTTTTTCGATGGTTGTGTAGTTTCTTTGTGCCTTATTTAATGTTTTGCTCACATAGTAGATCACATAGGGTTTTCCATCTTCTCTTTGCCCAAGAATAGCTCCTATAGCAAAGTCACTGGCATCACACATTACTTCAAAGGGTAGGTGCCAGTTGGGAGCCCTCACCATTGGAGCAGTTTTCAGGAATAGCTTCAATTCTTCAAAACTCTTTTGACATCTCTCATCCCATACGAATTTAGCATCCTTCACCAATAGTTCACAAAGAGGCCTTGTAAGCTTAGAAAAATCTTGGATAAACCTCCTGTAGAACACAGCATGGCCAAGGAATTACCTTACTCCTTTGACAGTTGTTGGGGATGGCAACTTGACGATGAGTTCCACCTTAGCTTTATCAACTTCAATTCCTTTCTCGGAGATGATGTGCCCAAGGACAATTCCTTAGTGTGCCATGAAGTGGCATTTCTCCCAGTTAAGTACTAAGTCTTTTTCTATGCATCAGTGCAGAATAGCTTCCAAGTTGACTAAGCATTCTTCGAACGCACTTGCATATATGGTGATATCATCCATAAAGACTTCTATAATACGCTCCACCATATCACTGAAAATGCTTAACATGCATCTTTGGAATGTTGCGGGTGCATTGCATAAGCCGAAAGGCATTCTCCTACAAGCATAGGTTCCAAATGGACAGGTGAAAGTGGTTTTCTCCTGGTCTTCAACATCGATTTCTATTTGAAAATACCCGGAGTAGCCATCCAAAAAACAATAGAAAGGACAGCCTGAGACTCTTTCAAGCACTTGATGAATAAATGGCAACGGGAAGTGGTCCTTCCTTGTCACAGCATTCAGCTTCCTGTAATCAATACACACCCTCCAACCTGAAGTGAGGCGTGTAGAAATTTCTTCTCCCTTATCATTTTGCACCACCGTGATCCCAGATTTCTTTGACATGACTTGTGTAGGACTCACCCATGGGCTATCTCATATGGGGTAGATAATACAAGCCTGAAGTAGCTTAAGCACTTCAGTTCGCACCACCTCTTGCATCTGAGGATTCAACCTTCTCTGCGGTTGATGAACTGGCTTAGCTTCTTCTTCCATGTATATATGATGGGTATAGACTAAAGGGTTGATCCCTTTTAGATTAGAAATTTGCCACCTTATCACTTTCTTACATCTCCTGAGGACCTCTAATAGACAATCCTCTTGAGGAGTGGTGAGAGATGAAGATATAACAACAGGGCACTGCTTGTTTTCTTCTAGGTATGCACACTTCAACTCCGTGGGTTGTGGCTTCAGAATAAGCTTTGGGGACTCCTTCTTAACGGCTTATTGTGTCTCCTCCTCATTGAATAAAGGTAGAATTTCTTCTCTCATTTTCCAAGGGGGCAGAGTAGCAAGCAAATATGAGGGTTCAGGTAATCCTTCATCAAGATCTCCAAGACTTTCATTCAACTCTTCCAGCATTTTCTGATCACAATACTCCTCCACTAAGTTGTCAATCATGCACACCTCCTTTGGTTCTTCTTTTTCTTCTGGATGGAATAGTTTTTTGCACAAATAGAAGATGTTGAGCTCCAACATCATGTTACCAAACGTGAGTTGCATGACTCCATTCCTACAATTGATGATAGCATTTGATGTAGTTAAGAATGGTCTACCAAGTATGATAGGAACATAGTTAATTCCTTTGGTAACCAGGTCCGTATCGAGAACAACAAAATCCACTGGGTATTAGAATTTGTCAACTTGAACTAGGACATCTTCAATCATGCCTCTTAGAATCTTCACATATTTATCTGCTAAAGATAGAGTGATTGATGTTGGCTTCAACTCTCCAAGTCCCAATTGCTTGTAGACAGAGTAGGGTAGCAAATTCACACTTTCTCCCAAGTCCAATAAAGCTTTCTCCACACACGTCCCTCCAATCATCAGTGAGATGGTAAGGCAGCCCGGATCTTTGTATTTCATTAGAGACTTGCACTGTATGATGGCACTCACTTGCTCAGTCAAGAAGGCTTTCTTGTTCACGTTCAACCCTCTCTTTATAGTGGACAAGTCCTTTAGGAATTTCGCATAAGTCGGAACTTGTTTGATCATGTCTAGCAAAGGGATGTTGACCTTCACTTGCCTCAATACTTCAAGAATTTCTGATGCGTTATTGATTCTCTTTTTCCCATGCAAAGCTTGGGGAAAAGGTGGAGGCGTGTGTTTGGTCATCATATCTTATTTGATGATGGTCCTCTCCGATTCTTCATTCGCAATATTATCATGGTCCTCTTTCTTTGCACTGTTCCCTTTTCTCTTTCCTTTGATTTCCTCCCTCTTCTCTTTCTCTGCTTCACTCTCTTCCTCATGCTCTGGGTTGGATATTGGCAGATCAACCTCATTACCACTCCTTAAAGTGATCACTGCTTTGATTTCCCTCACCTGTGACGATTCTCCCTCTAGAGCCTCCACTTCATGAATTCCCTTAGGATTTTGATGAGGTTGAGAAGGAAACCTTCCTTTCTTATGCATTATGTTGAGGTTGGTGAGCCTTGAGATTGAGTATTGGAGGTTATCTATCTTTTGAGATAGATCATTTTGCATCGCATCCATCCTTTTGTTCAATGTACTCTCTACACTGTCAATTCTTTGACTGAGCTGAGCATTAATGGATTTCTGATCCTTCACAAAGTCTCCTACGACCTTGCTAAGATTCACTATAGCTTGTTCAAGATTCGAAGCTTGTTGAGGTGCTTGGCCAGATTGCGTGTCCGAGGTGGCCTCGGCTTCCATGAGAAATTTGGATGGTTCCTCCAATTTGAATTGTAAGTGTTACCATATGAAGCATTGTTATTGGGCTTGAATTATCCAATAACATTTGCTTGATCCCCAAACATTTCTCGCACAGTTGGAATCGTAGGACACTCCCCCACCAAGTGCTCATAAGATTGACAAATGGAACACAACATAACTTGCATTGGTGTCTCAAAAATGGCTTGCACTTCTTGTATCTTCTTCATTTCTAGCTCCTCCAATCTTCTTGTCATAGCTGCAACTTTTTCTTTCATGTCGATATCTTTGTTCAATGTATACATCCCAGCCTTAGCATTAGGTTGAGACTTAATTCTTCCCATTTCTTTGGCATTCGGCTCATCCCATCCCCTTGAAACTTCAGCCACATAACTCAAGAAGTCCATGGCTTCCTTTGGATTCTTACTCATGAAGTCTCCTCCACACATCATTTCTAAGAGTTGCTTCATTGAGGAAGACATACCATTGTAAAAATAGCTCACCAATAGCCATGTGTCAAAGCCATGGTGAGGACAAGCATTGATAGCTTCCATGTATCTCTCCCAACACTCATAGAATTTCTCATTCTCTTTAGCTGAGAAATTTGAAATTTGCCTTTTCAAGCCGTTGATCCTATGAGTTGGGAAAAATTTCTTGAGAAATTCAGCTTGCAAATCAGTCCAAGTTCGGATACTCCTTGGCCTCAGAGAATTAAGCCAAATCTTGGCCTTATCCTTTAAGGTGAAAGGAAATAGCTTAAGCCTCATCAAGTCGATGGACGCTCCTCCTTCTTGGAATGTATTACAAACCTCCTCAAATTCTTTGATATGCAAGTAGGGATTCTCACTTTCCATCCCATGGAAAGTAGGTAGAAGTGGCACAATATGTGGTCAGATCACTAGTTGCTCTATAGGAGGCACTATACATGACAGTGCACTCACGCGAGGTGGATGCATGCGGTCTCTCATGGATCGAAATGTGTTGAGATTGTCCTCCTGACCATGTTGACTATGCTGATCTTCAGGTGGCACATCCATGACGTTCAAGCACAATTCTAACTCTGTTTCGCGAGGAGTTTCAATCTTCACTAGTCTTTCCCCACTATCTCGTATCAAATAGGGCATGCACAACTAGTAATTACTGAAACAAAATAAAAACAAAGAAAACAAAAGACAAACAATTCTAGAGAACAAAAAAAAAAAAAGATTAACTGAGACTAGATAAAAGATAAACTAAAATGGAAACAAATAAAAAGAGTTAGTAAAAGAAATGAAAAATCACCAAACTTGTGATGAAGATCCCAAGTGTTCTGAAAAGGTCATATCATTGTACTGTGGCACCATCCCTGATAACAACACCATTTGATTTGTCCCATAGCGGCTGTTCCATTTTATTCTAGCCGAGACGGGTGTTATCAACAAAATTTATAAACTTAAATCACCTTACACTAGGGTAGCATAGCTAGCATAGTATAGTGGCTCTAGGGTCGTCCACAAGGATGGGTTTTCATAGTACACATGACATTAGTTAAGGTACTATAATGGTGCTTTTCCTTAAAAAGTTAGCTTTAAAAGAAAACATAATTTTGGGTGAAAAAGATTGATTTTAGGTCAACCAAAAATAGTAAATAAAATTTATTACAAAGAAAAGGTTTCTTGGAGTTTTAGGTCACTAGGTTCAGGTTCCTTAGACAAAGGGGGAGATTCCGGATCTTTTCCTCGCGTTGGGGATAATAACATATAGGATGGTTATCTCCCGAACTGGTGTGTATTTAGTAACTAAGATTTGATCCAACTGGTTCATGAAAAACTATAGTTGCTTCCCTTTAATGGTTTCAAACATTAAAGACCTCTCACTGTGAATCATCTTCCAATTGCTCGTAAATGATAACTACTAGACATCCATGGAGCCCGTTAAGCTTACCAAGTATTGTCCATTCAAGGTAATTCTAACCTTGGAATACCCGTCAAAGGCTCGTAAATGATAACTAATGGATCTCCATGGAGTCCAAAAAGCTTACAAAGTATTGGCCATTCTAGGTAATCCTACCTTTAAACCACCTTCCAAAGGCTAGTAAATCATAACTAATGGATCTCCATGGAGTCCGAAAAGCTTACCAAGTATTGGCCCAGGTGATTTTAAGGGATTTTAAGTTAAACAAAAAAGAAACAAAAACCATTAACGAGTAACAACTCTCCTCATTTAAAGCAAGGAAAACTCCCACCTTTGTATCCGGATCCTTTACCTAGCTTCTCTCAGTCTAAGAAACGAAAAACCTAGCCACTCATTCTCTGGGAAAACATCCTCAGAGGTTGTTTAGCTAGAAAGAAAATGAAATACAAAATAAGATGGTAAGGCAGAGCAAAGCTTTGTATATTTCTTACTAAGGGAATTTACAAGTGTCAAATTCTATATCTTATCCCTTCTTTACAAAAGAATATATAGAGAGGTTTTTACAACTTCCTCACCAAGAAATCCTATCATTGGTGGATTACAAGGAGAAAATAGGAAAATACACAAAATATCTAGAGATAAAAATCTAACGGAGTTGGTGCCCAAATATCTGAAAATTACACAGGAGAATTTCGTAGTCCATGCAAAATTCAGTTTTGGTATGGTTCTTCAGCATTTGGCTTCACAAGGCTTGCGAAATTCAGCACAAGGTGCGAAATTCATTTTTCTCAGTCTTGCTCTCTATCCTACAGCTTGTGCTCCTTTTGACATTTCGCATAGCCATGAGAAATTTCTAGTTGATAGATTTCTTCTCTGATTCTCTACCTTGTATACTTGATTGGCTTGACAACCTATTGCCATGGATTTCACAACGTTCTCCCTCATTCTTGGCGTGCTTTAATGATAAAAAAGCTATCAAAAACACCAAAATGTGCCAAAAATTGATTACCACAAAGTTCGTACCCACTCTCACAAAGTTCGTACCCTATCTAACAAAGTTCGTACCCCCTCTCACAAGGTTCGTACCCTCTCTAACAAAGCTCATACCCCCTCTAACAAAGTTCGTACCCCCTCCAACAAAGTTTGTACCTCCTCTTAGAAAGTTCATATCCCCTCTAACAAAGTTCGTACCCTCTCTAACAAAGTTCGTACCCTCTCTAAGAAAGTTCGTACACCTTCTCACAAAGTTCATACCCTCTCTAACAAAGTTCGTACCCCTTATACCAAAGTCCATACCCTCTCTAACAAAGTTCATACCCCATCTCACAGACTTTGTACCCTCTCTTACAAAGTTCATACCCACTATCACAAAGTTTGTACCCTCTCTAACAAAGTTCACACCCCCCCCTCACAAAGTTTGTACCATGTCTAACAAAGTTCTTACCCACACTCACAAAGTTCATACCCCCTCTCACAAAGTTCGTAACCTCTTGAATAAAGTTCATACCCTCTCCCCAATTGGTGTTCCAATTTGATTCTTGCTCAATCAACTGGTACGCTTTGATCTCAATCCTCATACGGGAGTTATCAACAAAATTTATAAACCTATTTCACCATATACTAGGGTAGCATAGCTAGCATAGCATAGTGGCTCTAGGATCGTCCACAAAGATGGGTTTTCACTTCACAATTGATATTAGTTCAAAAGCTGAACTGGTGGTTTCCTTTCTAAGTTAGCTTTAAAAGAAAACATAAAGATGTTTGAAAAGGTTGGTTTTAAGCTAACAAAAAATAGTAACTGATTTTAATTACAAAGAAAAGTGTTTCTTGGAGTTTCAGATCACTAGGCTCAGGTGACAATACAAAAGAGGAGATTCCGGTCACTTGTTTCTTTTCCTCGTGTTGGGGATTTAACATATAGTTATTTCCCGAACTGGTGTGGTACAGATGCTTACCATTAATGGTTTCAACACTAAATCCCTCTCACTGATCCATCTTGCAATGGCTCGTGCCTCTCACCTAACATTTGCCACTCAAAAAGATCTTTAACCTTGGATTATCCTTCAAAAGCTCGCAAGAGATAACTAATGGATGTCTCCTTGGAGTCCAAAAGCTTACCAAGTGTTGGCTATTCTAGAAAATCCTACCTCTGAATCACCTCCTAAAGGCTCGCAAGAGATAAACTAGTGAAACTCAATGGACGAAATCCACTTGCCTTACCAAGTGTTGGCCCAGGTGATTCTAAGGCGTTTTAAGTTAACTAAAAACATAGAAACCATTAATGGGTCACACTTTCTTTTCATTAAAAATGGAAAAAACAAAAACTCACAGTTATGTAGCTGGCACCTTACTTAGCTTCCTTCACCCAAGAGACAAAAAGCCTAACCACTCATCTTCTGAGGAAAAATCCTCAGAGTTTGTTTGGCTAGAAAGAAAATGAAAGAGAAAACAAAAAGAGAAGGAAAAACAAAGCAAGTGCTCTGTTCGTCAATTACATATCTGATATATCATTTACATGATTTTTACAACGGATGCAAAAGAACATATATAGGGAGGTTTTTCCAACCTTCCTAGCTAAGAAATCTTATGATTGGCGGATTACAAGGAGAAGAATGGAAATTTATACAAAAATATCTGAAGAAAAGATCTAATAGAGTCGGTGCAAATATCTGAGATTGCACAGGTGGATTTCGCACGGTGATTCACATGTTGAATTATCCATTTTTCAAGTTTGAATTTGTGATTTCACAACTTGGAGGTGATTCTGCAACTTGGAGATGATTTGCAACTTGATTCGTAGCTTGGAGGCCATTTCGCAACCAAGTGTCATTTCGCAGCCAAGGAGCATTTTTTCAGGGTGGAGACATTTTTGCAGCCCATTTCGCAGTTGCGAAATGAGGAGTGGAGTTGCGAAATGGCACTCGTGTGCCAAAGGGTGGTTTCGCAGCTGCGAAACACCCTGCGAAATTTTCGCAGCTCATTTTGCTCAACTTTGCGCGGTTGTCTTCAAATGGCCATAACTTCTTCATTTCAACTCCAATTTGCACACCATTTAAAGTATTGGACTATTGACTTCCTAAGCTTTGAAATGGTATATAGTATGTAGAAAATGGACTCCGGGAAGTGCTCCAAAAGTGCACAAGAAGACTGCAGCTGCTGTCCTCTATTTTTCTTCAAGATTTCCTTCTCTCTGTTTTTCCTCCTTGCATACTTTGAACGACTTTGGAAAAGGATTACGAGGCTCCAAAGCTTGGTTTCTTCATGAATTTGAGCTTCCAAAAGCCTTGCCATGAACTATATACAGCTCTCCCTCATTCTTAAATTGCTTTGGTGAGCAAAAAGCTATCAAAAACACCGAAACTTAACACAATTTGGTTAGAATTGATTGCAAGGGTCCTTAACATGTCCATTGAGTTAAAAGGTAATAATTACTACTCAAGAGTGTTTAAAAGAGTTAATTACAAGCTACAAAATAGCACTTTTGAGTAGTAATCACCTCTCTAACAAACTCCGTACCCCCTCTCAAGAAGTTTGGACCCTCTCTAACAAAGTTCATTCCCCCTCTAACAAAGTTCGTATCCCCTCTAAACAAGTTCATGCCCTCTCTAACAAAGTTCGTACCCTCTCCAAGAAAGTTCATACACCTTCTCACAAAGTTCATACCCTCTCTAACAAAGTTCGTATCCTCTCTAACAAACTTCACACCCCCTATACCAAAGTCCATACCCTCTCTAACAAAGTTCGTACCCCATCTGACAAAGTTCGTACCCTCTCTTACAAAGTTCATATCGTACCCTCTCTAACAAAGTTCGTATCGTACCCTCTCTAACAAAGTTCATACCCTCTCTCACAAAGTTCGTACCCTCTCTAACAAAGTTCGTACCCTCTCAGACAAAGTTCATACCCTCTCTTACAAAGTTCGTACCCACTCTCACAAAGTTCGTACCCCCTCTCACAAAGTTCGTACCCCCTCTCACAAAGTTCATACCATGTCTAACAAAACTCGTAACCTCTTGAATAAAGTTCGTACCCTCTCTAACAAACTCCGTACCCCCTCTCAAGAAGTTTGGCCCCTCTCAAACAAAGTTCGTACCCTTTCTCATAAACTTCGCACCCTTTGTCACAAAGTTGGTACACTCTCTAACAAAGTTCGTACCCCCTCTCACAAAGTTTGTACCATCTCAAATAAAGTTCATTCCCTCTCACAAAGTTCGTACCTTGTCTAACAATGTTCGTACCCACTCTCAGAAAGTTCGTACCCTCTCTAACAAACTCTGTACCCCTTCTCAAGAAGTTTGGCCCCTCCCTAACAAAGTTTGTACCCTCTCTAACAAAATTCGTACCCTTTCTCATAAACTTCGCACCCTTTGTCACAAAGTTGGTACACTCTCGAACAAAGTTCGTAACCCTCTCACAAAGTTCGTACCATCTCAAATAAAGTTCGTTCCCTGTCTAACAAAGTTCATACCCCCTCTCACAAAGTTCCTAACCTCTTTAACAAAGTTCGTACTATCCTCTCAGAAAGTTTGTAACCCCTCTCACAAAGTTCATACCCTCTCTAACAAATTTCGTACCCTCTCTAACAAAGTTCATACCCATTCTCACAAAGTCCGTACCCCCTCTCATAAAGTTCGTACCATGTCTAACAAAGTTCCTACCCTATCTAACAAAGTTCGTACCCACTCTCACAAAGTTCAAACCCTCTCTAACAAAGTTCGTACGCCCTCTCAAGAAGTTCGGCCCCTCTCTACCAAAGTTCATACCCACTCTCACAAAGTTCGGCCCCTCTCTAACAAAGTTTGTACACCCTCTCAAGAAGTTCGGCCCCTCTCTAACAAAGTTCGTACGCTCTCTAAGAAAGTTTGTACCCTTTTTAACAAACTTCCTACCCTTTCTCACAAAGTTGGTACCCTCTCTAACAAAGTTCATACCCTGTCTAACAAAGCTCGTACCCCTTCTCCCAATGTTCATACCCTTTCTAATAGAGTTTGTACCCTCTCTAAAAAAGTTCTTACCCTTTCTAACAAACTCTGCACCCTTGCTCAAGAAGTAGGTACCCTCTCCAACAAAGTTTGTACCCCCTCTCACAAAGTTCGTACCATCTCTAACAAAGTTTGTACCCTTCCTAACAAAGTTCGTACCCCCTCTAACAAAGTTCGTACCCTGTCTAACAAAGTTCATCCTCCTCGCACAAAGTTCGTCCCCCTCTCATAAAGTTCGTACCCTCTCTAACAAAGTTCGTACCCACTCTCACAAAGTTCGTACCCTCTCTAACAAAGTTCATAACCTCTCTAATAAAGTTCATACCTTCTCTAAAATAGTTCGTACCCCCTCTCACAAAGTTTGTACCATCTCTAACAAAGTTCGTAACCTCTATAACAAAGTTTGTACCCTGTTTAAAAAAGTTCGTACCCCCTCTCAAAAAGTTCGTACCCTCTCTAACAAAGTTCGCACCATCTCTAACAAATTTCGTACCCACTCCATTAAAGTTCGTACCTAGTCTAACAAAGTTCATACCCTCTTTAACAAACTTCGTACCCCCTCTTAAGGAGTTTGGCCACTCTTTAACAAAGTTTGTACCCTCTTTAACAAAGTTCGTACCCTTTCTCACAAACTTCGCACCCTTTGTCACAAAGTTGGTACTCTCTCTAACAAAGTTCGTACCCCCTCTCACAAAGTTCGTACCATCTCAAATAAAGTTCGTACCCCGTCTAACAAAGTTTATACCCCTTCTCACAATGTTCGTAACCTCTTTAAAAAAGTTCGTACTCCCTCTCACAAAGTTTGTAACCCCTCTCAAAAAGTTCGTACCTTTTCTAACAAAGTTTGTACCCTCTTTAACAAAGTTCTTACCCACTCTCACAAAATTCGTACACCCTCTCACAAAGTTCGTACTATGTCTAACAAAGTTTGTAACCTCTCTAACAAAGTTCGTACCCTGTCTAACAAAGTTTGTACCCACTCTCACAAAGTTTGTACCCACTCTAACAAAGTTCGTACCCCCTCTAAAGAAGTTCGACCCCTTTCTCACAAAGTTCGTACCCTCTGTAAGAAAGTTCGTACCCTTTTTAAAAAATTTCGCACCCTTTCTCAGAAAGTTGCTACCCTCTCTAATAAAGTTTATATCCCATCTCACCAAGTTCGTACCATCTCTAATAAAGTTCATACCTTATCTAACAAAGCTCATACCTCCTCTAACAAAGTTCGTACCCTCTCTAACAAAGTTCATACCCTTTCTAAAAAACTTCGTACCCTTTCTCAATAAGTTGGTACACTGTCTAACAAAGTTCGTACCCCCTCTCACAAAGTTCGTACCATCCCTAACAAGGTTCGTATCATCTCTAACAAAGTTTGTAACCTCGCTAACAAATTTCACACCCCCTCTCAAGAAGTTCGTACCCCCTCTCAAGAAGTTTGTACCCCCTCTCAAGAAGTTCGTACTCCCTCTCACAAAGTTCGTACCATCTCTAACAAAGTTCGTAACCTTTCTAACAAAGTTCGTACCCTTCCTTACAAATTTTGTACCCTCTCTCACAAAGTTCATCTAGCTCTCACAAATTTTGTATTCTCTCTAACAAAGTTTGTACCCGTTCTCACAAAGTTCGAACCCACTCAAAGAAAGTTCGTACCCTCTTTAACAAAGTTCAAACCCCCTCTCACAAGGTTTATACCCTCTCTAACAAAGCTCGTACCCTCTCTAGCAAAGTTCATATCCTCTGTAACAAAGTTCGTACCCCCTCTAACAAAGTTAGTACCCTCTTTAACAAAGTTCGAACCCCCTCTCACAAGGTACATACCCTCTCTAACATAGCTCGTACCCTCTCTAGCAAAGTTCATATCCTCTGTAACAAAGTTCGTACCCCCTCTAACAAAGTTCATACACTCTCTAGCAACGGTTGTATTCCCTTTATAAAGTTCTTACCCTCTCTAACAAAGTTCGTACCCTCTCTAGCAAAGATCGTACCCTCTCACAAAGTTCGTACCCCGTCTAACAAAGTTCGTACCCACTCTCAGACAGTTCGTAACCCCTCTCACAAAGTACGTACCATGTTTAACAAAGTTCGTACCCCCTCTCATAAAGTTCATACCCTCTCTAACAAAGTTTGTACCCTCTTTCATAAAGTTCGTATCCTCTCTCACAAAGTTCATACACCCTGTAACAAAGTTCATACCCTCTCTAATAAAGTTCGTACCTTGTGTAATGAAGTTCGTACCCTCTCTAACAAAGTTTGTACCCCCTCTCACAAAGGTCGTATCATCTCTAACAAAGTTTGTAACCTCTTTAACAAAGTTCATACCCTGTTAAACAAAGTCCGTACCCTATCTCAGAAAGTTCGTACCCTCTCTAACAAAGTTCGTATCCTCTCTAACAAAGTTTGTATACCCTGTAACAAAGTTCATACCCTCTCTAATAAAGTTCGTACCCTGTGTAACAAAGTTCGTACCCTGTGTAACAAAGTTCGTACCCTCTATAACAAAGTTTGTACCCCCTCTCACAAAAGTCGTACCATCTCTAAAAAAGCTTCTAACCTCTCTAACAAAGTTCGTACCCTATCAAACAAAGTCCGTACCCCATCTCAGAAAGTTCCTACTATCTCTAACAAAGTTTGCACTCTCTCTAACAAAGTTTGTACCCCATCTCACAAAGTTCGTATCCTCTCTAACAAAGTTCGTACACTCTCTAACAAAGTTCGTACGCTCTCCAACAAAGTTCGTACCCTCTCTAACAAAGTTCGTACCTTTTATAACAAAGTTCATATCCCCCCTAGCAAAGTTCGTATCCTCTCTAATAAAGTTCAAACCATGTCTAACAAAGTTCGTAGCCCATCTCACAATGTTCGTATCCTCTTTATCAAAGGTTGTACCCTCTCGAACAAAGTTCGTACCCACTCTCACAAAGTTCATACTCTTTGTAATAAGGTTCGTATCCACTCTCACAAAGTTCATACCCTCTCTAACAAAGTTCATACCCACTCTCACAAAGTTTGTACCCCCTCTGACAAAGTTCGTATCATGTCTAATAAAGTTCGTACTCTCTCTAACAAGTTTGTATGCTCTCTAACAAACTTCGTACTCCCTCTAAAAAAGTTTGTACCTTCTCTAACAAAGTTCGTACCCCCTCTCACAAAGTTCGTACCCTATCTAATAGAGTTCGTACCATGTTTAACAAAGTTCGTACCCTTTCAAACAAAGTTTGTACCTTTTCTCATAAAGTTCGTACCCTCTCTAAGAAAGTTCGTACCCTCTCTAACAAAGTTCGTACCCCCTCTCACAAAGTTCGTACCCTCTCTAACAAAGTTCGTACCCCCTCTAACAAAGTTCGTACCCCCTCTAACAAAGTTCATACCCCCTTTATAAAGTTCGTACCCTCTCTAACAAAGATCGTACCCTCTCTAACAAAGTTCGTACCCACTCTCACAAACTTCATACCCCCTTTCACAAAGTTCGTACCATTTTTAACAAAGTTCGCAACCTTTCTAATAAAGTTTGTGCCCTGTCTAACGAAGTTCGTACCCTCTCTAACAAAGTTCGTACAACCTGTAACAAAGTTCATACCCTCTTTAATAAAGTTCGTACCCTGTGTAACAAAGTTCGTATCCTCTCTCACAAAGTTCGTACCCCTTCTCACAAAGTTCATAACCTTTCTGACAAAGTTCGTACCATGTCTAACAAAGTTCGTACCCCCTCCTAGAAAGTTCGTATCATCTCTAACAAAGTTCATATCCTCTTTAACAAAGTTCGTACCCTCTCTAATAAGTTCGTACCTTGACAAACAAAGTTCGTACCCTCTCTAAGAAAGTTCGTACTCTATGTAACAAAGCACGTCCCCCTCTAACAAATTTCGTACCCTCTATAACAACGTTCATACCATCTCTTATAAAGTTCATACAGACTCTCACAAAGTTCGTACCCCATCTCACAAAGTTCGTACCCTCTCTAACAAAGTTCGTACCCCTACTCACAAAGTTTGTACCCTCTCTAATAAAGTTCATATCCTCTGTTACAAAGTTCTTACCGCCTCTAACAAAGTTCATACTGTCTCTTACAAAGTTCGTACCCCCTCTATAAAGTTCGTACCCTCTCTATCAAAGTTTGTTCAACCTGTAACAAAGTTCATACCCTCTCTAATAAAGTTCGTATCCTCTTTAACAAAGTTCGTACCCCCTCTCCCAAAGTTCATACACTCTCTAATTAAGTTCATACCTTCTCTAGCAAAGTTCGTGCCCCCTCTCACAATGTCTGTATCCTCTTTAACAACGTTCGTACCCCCTCTCACAAAGTTCGAACCCTCTCTAACAAAGTTCGTATCCTCTCTAACAAAATTTGTACCCCCTATTAAAAAATTCGTACCATCTCTAACAATTTTCCTATCCCCTACAATAAAGTTCGTACCCTGTCTAACAAAGTTCGTACCCTCTCTCAAAATGTTTGTATCCTCTTTGACAAAGTTCGTACCCCCTCTCACAAAGTTCGTACTCTCTGTAACAAAGCACGTACCCCCTCTCACAAAGTTCGTACCCTCTCTACCAAAGTTCGTACCCTTTCTAACAACGTTCGTACCATCTCTAACAAAGTTCATACCGACTCTCACAAAGTTCGTACCCTCTCTCACAAAGTTCGTACCCTCTCTAACAAATCTCGTACCCTCTCTCACAAAGTTCATACGATCTCTTAAAAAGTTCGTACCCTCTCTAATAAAGTTCATATCCTCTGTCACAAAGTTCGTAAAACCTCTAACAAAGTTCATACTGTCTCTAACAAAGTTTGTACCCCCTCTATAAAGTTCGTATCCTCTCTAACAAAGATCGTACCCTCTCTAACAAAGTTCATACCCCATTTCACAAAGTTCGTACCCCCTCTCACAAAGTTCGTAACCTTTCTAATAAAGTTCGTGCCCTGTCTAACAAAGTTCGTACCCCCTCTCATAAAGTTCAAACCCTCTTTAACAAAGTTCGTACCCTCTCTCAAAATGTTTGTATCCTCTTTAAGAAAGTTCGTACCCACTCTCACAAAGTTCGTACTCTCTGTAACAAAGCACATACCCCCTCTCACAAAGTTTGTACCCTCTCTACCAAAATTCGTACCATCTCTAACAACGTTCGTACCATCTCTAACAAAGTCCATACTGACTCTCACAAAGTTCGTACCCTCTCTCACAAAGTTCGTACCCTCTTTAAGAAAGTTCGTACCCTCTCTAACAAATCTCGTACCCTCTCTCACAAAGTTCGTATAGTCTCTTGAAAAGTTCGTACCCTCTCTAATAAAGTTCATATCCTCTGTCACAAAGTTCGTACCGCCTCTAACAAAGTTCATACCATCTCTGACAAAGTTCGTACCCTTTCTCTAAAGTTCCTATCCTTTCTAACAAAGATCGTACCCTCTCTAACAAAGTTCATACCCCCTCTCACAAAGTTCGTACCCCCTCTCACAAAGTTCGTAACCTTTCTAATAAAGATCGTGCCCTGTCTCACAAAGTTTGTACCCCCTCTCATAAAGTTCATACCCTCTCTAACAAAGTTCGTACCCTCTTTAACAAAGTTCGTACCCTCTCTAATCAGGTTCATACCCTGTTTAAAAAAGTTTGTACCCCCTCTCACAATGTCTGTATTCTCTTCAACAAAGTCCGTACCCCCTCTCAAAAAGTTTGTACCCCCTCGAAAAAAGTTAATACCCACTCTCACAAAGTACGTACACTCTATAACAAAGCACGTTCCCCCTCTCACAAAGTCCGTACCCTCTCTACCAAAGTTCGTACCCACTATCATAAAGTTCGTACCATGTCTAACAAAGTTCATAACCTCTCCAATAAAGTTCGTGCCCTATCTAACAACGTTCGTACCCCCTCTCACAAAGTTCGAACCCTCTCTAAAAAAGTTCGTATCCTCTCTAACAAACTTCGTACCCCTTCTAAAAAAGTTTGTACCATCTCTCACAATGTTCGTACCCCCTGTAATAAAGTTCGTACCCTGTCTAACAAAGTTCGTACCCTCTCTTACAATGTTCGTATCCTCTTTAAAAAAGTTCATAACCCTTCTCACAAAGTTCGTACCCTGTCTAAGAAAGTTCGTACCCTCTCCAACAAAGTTCATAACCTCTCTAACAAAGTTCGAACCCCCTCTAAGAAAGTTCATAGTCGGCCTAACAAATTTCGTACCCTCTCTCGCAAAGTTCGTACCCTTTCTCACAAAGTTCAAACCCTCTCTAACAAAGTTTGTAACCTTTCTCACAAAGTTCGCACCCTCTCTCACACAGTTCATACCCTCTCTAACACAGTTCGTACCCTTTCTAACGAAGTTCGTACCCCCTCTCACAAAAATTGTACCCTCTCTAACAATGTTCAAATCCTTTGTAACAAAGTTCGTACCCCCTCTAAAAAAGTTCATACCCTCTCTAACGAAGTTCGTACCACCTCTATAAAGTTCGTTTCCCCTCTTATAAAGTTTGTACCCTCTCTAACAAAGTTCGTACCCACTCTCACAAAGTTCATACCCCCTCTCACAAAGTTCGTAACTTTTGTAATAAAGTTCGTGCCCTGTCTAACAAAGTTTGTACCCACACTCATAAAGTTCGTAACCTGTCTAACAAAGTTCGTAACCTCTGTAACAAAGTTCGTACCCTCTGTAACAAATTTCGTACCCTCTGTAACAAAGTTCGTAGCCTCTCTAAGAAAGTTCGTACCCACACTCATAAAGTTTGTACCCTCACTAACAAAGTTCGTACCCTCTCTAACAAAGTTCGTACCCTCTCTAACAAAGTTCATATCCTCTATTACAAAGTTCGTACCCCCTCTAAAAAAGTTTATACCCTCTCTAACAAAGTTCGCACCCCCTCTATAAAGTTCATTTCCCGTCTCATAAAGTTCGTACCCTCTGTAATAAAGTTCGTACCCACTCTCACAAAGTTCGTACCCCCTTTCACAAAATTTGTACCATGTTTTACATAGTTCGTAACCTTTCTAATAAAGGTCGTGCCCTGTCTAACAAAGTTCGTATCCACACTCACAAAGTTCATACCCTCTCTAACAACGTTCGTACCATCTCTAACAAAGTTCATACCGAATCTCACAAAGTTCATACCCCCTCTCACAAAGTTCGTACCCTCTTTAAGAAAGCTCGTACTCTCTCTAACAAAGTTTGTACCCCCTCTCACAAAGTTCGTACCGTCTCTAAAAAAGTTCGTACCCTTTCAAATAAGGTTCATATCCTCTGTCACAAAGTTCATACCGCCTCTAACAGAGTTCATACCGTCTCTAACAAAGTTCATACCCCCTATATAAAGTTCGTACCCTCTCTAACATAGTTAATACCCACTCTCACAAAGTTCGTACACTCTATAACAAAGAACGTTCCCCCTCTCACAAAGTTCGTACCCTCTCTACCAAAGTTTGTACCCTCTCGAACAACGTTCATATCCTCTTTAACAAAGTTCGTACCCACTATCATAAAGTTCGTACCCCCGCTCACAAAGTTCCTACCATGTCTAACAAAGTTCATAACCTCTCTTATAAAGTTCGTGCCCTGTCTAACAACGTTCGTACCATCTCTCACAAAGTTCGAACCCTTTCTAACAAAGTTCGTATTATCTCTAACAAACTTCGTACCCCCTCTAACAAAGTTCATACCTTCTCTAACAAAGTTCGTACCCCCTCTCACAATTTTTGTATCCTCTTAAACAATGTTAGTACCCCCTCTCAAGATGTTTGTACCCTGATTACTACTCAAAAATTTCTATTTTATAGCTTGCAATTAACTCTTTTAAACACTTTTGAGTAGTAATTCTTACCTTTTAACTCCATTGGCATTTTAAGGACCCTTACAATCGTTTTTAATCAAATTGTATTAAGTTTTGGTGTTTTTGATAGCTTTTTTATCACCAAAGCAATCCAAGAATGAGAGAGATTTTTGTATAGAGCATGGCAAAGAAAATTGAAGTTCGAATTCATAAAGGAACCAAATTTTTGGAGCTTCGTGACCCTTTGCCAAAGTCTTTCAAAGTATGCAAGGAGGAAAAACAGAGAGAAGAAATTAATAAAGAAAAATAGAGAAGAGCAACTGCAGTCATCTTTCGCACATTTGGAGCACTTCCTGAAGTCCATTTTATACATGCTATATACCATTTCAAAGCTCAGGAAGTCAAAAGTCCAATGCTTTAAACGGTGTGCAAATTGGATCTAAAGTGAAGAAGTTATGGCTGTTGGAAGAAAACCGCACCAAGCTGAAGGACAATTTCGCAACATGTGAAATTATCTTGCCAAATTTTCGCAACATAGGAATCAACTTGCGAAATTCTCGCATATAAAAAATCCACCTGCGAAATGGCACTCCATCTTGCGAAATCACTTGCGAACCTTTCGCAAGTCACAAAACATGTTACGAAATCACCTGCGAACTGGAATATTTGCGCACCGACTCCAATTGATATTTTTCTTCAGATATTTTTGTATAAATTTCCATTCTTCTCCTTGTAATCCACCTGACTCTTCCCAATTGGTGTCTCAGCTGATTCACGTCCAGCTGGTGCTCCTTGATTGAGGGAGTAATCAACAAAATTTATAACCTATATCACCATGCATTGGGATAGCTTTTAGCTAATGTAGCATAGTGGCTCTAGGATCGTTCACTGGGAAGGGTTTTCAACTTACAACTGATACTACTTCATATCTAATTTGGTGCTTTTTCATTTCAAGGTTAGCTTAAGAAGAAAACGCAAACTTTGGTTGTAAAATGTTTAGTTTCAAGCTAACTAAAAGGAAAGTGATGGAAATTACTTATGGAGAACAACATTCCTTGGAGGTTCAGGTTCACAGGGGAGGTTCCTCATGCAAAAACAGAGCTCCAGTCACTTGGTTCACTTCCTCGCATTAGAGAATTAACATGTAGTTAATCCTCTAACCGGTTTTGTATAAATGCTACCCTTTAATGGATTTCAGCACTAAATCCTTCTCACTGATGCAACTTGGAATGGCTCGTGCTTCTCACCTAGCAGTTGCCATTGAAGGTGATCATTAACCTTGGACTTCCCGTCCCAAGCTCGCAAGAGATAACTAATGGATGTCTCCTTGGAGTCCAAAAGCTTACCAAGTGTTGGCAATTCAAGAAAATCCCACCTTCAAGTCACCTCCCAGAAGCTCGCAAGAGGTAAACTAGTGCATCTCCATGGACGGAGATCACTTGCCTTACCAAGTGTTGGCTCAGGTGACTTGCAAGGTGTTTGAAGTTAACTAAAAACATAGAAATCATTAATGGGTCACACTTACTCTTCATTAATGGCTGAAACCACAAAACTACCCATTCTTGCAGTTGGAACCATCCCCGGCCACCTTAACTCCAACGAATTAAAAGCTTAGCCACCCATCCTCTGAGGAAACTTCCTCAGAGCTTGTTTGGCTATAAAGAAAATACAAACAAAATGGGAAGGTAAGGTATAGAAAAAACTATGAACTTTACTTCCTTCAAAAATATACAAAGTTGTCTCCCGTCTCCTCTTTCTTCAAAGGGGAAGATTATAATATATATAAGGGGTTATTCACCCTTTTATTCTTGCTTAAAGACTAAGGAATCATGTGATAGGAGGGTTACAAGGAGAGTTTGGGAATTTAGACATCAAATATCTAAAGCAAAAATATCTCAGGATGTCGGTTGCAGCTATTGGGTGGCTTCAGGAGGTGTTTCGCAGCCAAAGGACAAAATTTCGCAGCCCTGCGAAATTTTCCTTCAGCTTGGAGCGATTGGCTTCCAATGGCTGTAACTTCTTCATTTGAACTCCGAATCATGCACCGTTTGAAAAATTGGATTCTTGACTTCCTGATCTTTGAAATGGTATATAGTATGAAGAAAATGGACTTTGGGAAGTGCTCCAAAAGTGTCCAAGAAGACTGCAACTGCTGTCCCCTGTTTTGCTTCATGGCAGATTCCTCTTTGCTTCCCTCCTTGCATTCCGGATTTTCTTATGGCAAAGGACTTTAAAGCTTCAAAGCTTTGGTTCTTCATGTTTTTGAGCTTTCCAAAAGCTTTGCCATGGATTCCAAAGAACTCTCCTCAATCTCGGATTGTTTTGGTGAGTAAAAAGCTAACAAAAACACCAAAACTTACACATTTTGATTAGAATTGATTGCAAAGGTCCTTAATATGTTAATTGGGTTAAATGGTGATAACTACTACTCAAAAGTGTTTAAAAGAGTTAATTACAAGCATACAAAATAACATTTTTGAGTAGTAATCACCACCACTCATGTAATTCCTTAGCTAGGAAGTCATGAAGGAAGGGTAAATAACCTTCCTATATAAACTCTCTTGTAATCACATAGAACATATGTCGGGAGTTTTTTCAGAGATCAATCTCGGGAGTTTTTCCAGAGACCATTTTTGTATAGTTTTTGAAAGTAATACACAGAGTGTTACTCTTCCTTACCTTCCCATTTTTTTTTCTCGTTTATTTTTTTTCTTAGCAAATCAGCCTTTGAGATGTTGTCTCAGAGGATAAGAGGCTAGACTTTTTGTTTCTTGGGTAAAGGAAGTCAGGTAAGGTGTCAGATGCATAAGTATGAGTTTTTGTTGTTTTCATTTTTAATGAAGAGAAAGTGTGACCCGTTAATAGTTTTTATATTTTTAGTTAACTATGATTACCGTGAATAGCCAATACTTGGTAAGCTTTCGAATTCCATGGATTCTTATTGCTTGCAATCTTGCTCCATGGAGGTCTAATTGTTATCTCTTGTTCACTTGTGAAGGATGATCTGATGTTAAGGATCACTTTGAATGGCAAATACTAGGTGAGGAGGTACGAGCCATTGCAAGGTGTATCAATGAGAGGGATTTAGCGTTGAAACCATTAATGGAAAACATCTATACCACACCGGTTCGGGAAATAACTATAGGTTAAATCCCGAATGCGAGGAAAAGATTCAAGTGACCGGAATCTCCTCTTTTGTATATGATACCTTATCCTAGTGACCTGAAATCCCAAGAAACACCTTTCTTACTAATTATTTTCAGTTACTTTTTATTTGGTTAGCTTAAAATCAACCATTTCTATACAAGTTTATGCTTTCTTTTAAAGCAAACTTTGGAAAGAAAAAGCACCAATTCAGTTTTGAACCAATGTCAATTGCGAAGTGAAAACCCATCTCTGTGGACGATCCTATAGCCACTATGCTATGCTAGCTATGCTACCCTAGTATATGGTGAAATAGGTTTATAAATTTTGTTGATAACTCCCGTCTGAGGATTGAAATCAAAGCACACCAGTTGATTGAGCTAAATCAACTAGAACACTAATTTGGGGACGAATCATACCCCCTCTCAGAAAGTTCGTACCATCTCTCACAAAGTTCGTAACCTCTCTAACAAAGTTCTTACCCTTCCTAACAAACTTCATACCCCCTCTAACAAAGTCCATACCGTCTCTAACAATGTTCGTACCCCCTCTAATAAAGTTCGTACCCTGTCTAACAAATTTTGTACTCCCTCTCAGAAATTTCGTACCATCTCTAACAAAGTTCCTAACCTCTCTAACTAAGTTCGTACTCTGTCTCACAAAGTTCGTACTACAAAGTTCGTACCCCTTCTCATAAAGTTCCTACCATGTCTAACAAAGTTCATAACCTCTCTAATAAAGTTCGTACCCTGTCTATCAAAGTTCCTACCCAATCTCAAAAAGTTCCTACCCACTCTAACAAAGTTCGTACCCCCTCTCAAGAAGTTTCACCCCTTTCAAACAAAGTTTATACCCTCTCTAACAAAGTTCCTATCCTCTCTAACAAAGTTCGTACCCCCTCTCACAAAGTTCATACCCACTCTGACAAAGTTCGTACCCTCTCTAAGAAAGTTCGTACACCTTATAACAAAGTCCATACCCTCCCTAATAAAGTTCGTACCCTGTGTAACAAAGTTCCTATCCCCTTTAACAAAGTTCGTACCCCCTCTCACAAAGTCATACCATCTCTAACAAAGTTCGTAACCTCTCTGACAAAGTTCCTACCATGTCTAACAAAGTTCGTACCCCATCTCACAGAGTTCCTACAATCTCTAACAAAGTTTGCACCCTCTCTAACGAAGTCCGTACCCCCTCTAATAAAGATCGTACCCTCTCTAACAAAGTTCATACCCTCTCTAATAAAGTTCGTACCCTGTCTAACAAAGTTCGTACACCCTCTCACAATGTTTGTATCCTCTTTAACAAAGTTCGTACCCCCTCTCAAAAAGTTCGTACCCTCTAAAACAAAGTTAATACCCACTCCCACAAAGTTCGTACACTTTATAACAAAGTACATTCCCCCTCTCATAAAGGTCGTACCCTCTCTACCAAAGTCCGTACCCTCTCTAACAATGTTCGTACCCTCTCTAACAAAGTTCGTACCCACTATTATAAAGTTCGTACCCCCTCTCCCAAAGTTCGTACCATGTCTAATTAAGTTTGTAACCTCCCTAATAAAGTTTGTGCCCTATCTAACAATGTTCGTACCCCCTCTCACAAAGTTTGAACCCCCTCTAACAAAGTTCGTATCCTCTCTAACAAACTTTGTACCCCCTCTAAAAAGTTCGTACCCACTCTCAGAAAGTTCGCACCCCCTCTCACAAGGTTCGTACCCTATCTATCAAAGTTCGTAACCTCTCGAATAAAGTTCGTTTTTGTCTAAAAAATTTTGTACCCACTCTCACAATATTTGTACCCTCTCTAACAAATTTCGTACCATCTCTCACAAAGTTCGTATCCTCTCTAACAAATTTGTACCATCTCTAACAACGTTCGTAAACTCTCAAACAAAGTTCGTAAGCTGTCTAACAAAGTTCGTACCCACTCTAACAAAGTTCGTACCCTCTCTAACAAACTTCATATCCCCTCTAACAAAGTTCGTACCCTGTCTAACAAAGTTCGTACCCTCTCTCACAATGTTTGTATCCTCTTTAACAAAGTTCATACCCCATCTCACAAAGTTCATACCCTCTCTAACAAAGTTCGTACCCTCTCTAAGAAAGTTCGTACCCCATCTAAGAAAATTTGAACCCTCTCCCACAAAGTTCGTATCCTATCTAATAAAGTTTGTACCCCCTCTAACAAAGTTCATACCCGCTCTAAAAAATTTTGTACCCCCTCTAACAAAGTTCATACCCTCTCTAAGAGAGTTCGTACCATCTCTAAAAAAGTTCATACCATCTCTAACAAAGTTCGTACAATTTCTCACAAATATTGTACCCTCTCTAAGAAAGTCCGTACCCTCTCTAACAAAGTTCGTACCCCCTCTCACAAAGTTCGTACCATATCTAAAAAAGTTCGTACCCTCTCTAACAAAGTTCATATCCTCTGTCACAAAGTTCGTATCCCCTCTAACAAAATTCATACCCTCTCTAACAAAGATTATACTCTCTCTAAAAAAGTTCGTACCCTCTCTCACAAAGTTCGTACCCTCTATAACAAAGTTTGTTCCCCCTCTCATAAAGTTTGTACCCTCTTTAACAACGTTTGTACCCACTCTCACAAAGTTTGTACCCCCTCTCAGAAAACTCGTATCAAGTTTAACAAAGTTTGTAACCTTTCTAATAAAGTTTGTGCCCTGGTGAACAAAGTTCGTACCCACACTCATAAAGTTCATTCCCTCTCTAACAAAGTTCGTACCCTCTCTAACAAAGTTTGTACCCTCTCTAACAAAGTTTGTACACCCTATAACAAAGTTCGTACCATGTGTAACAAAGTTCGTATCCTCTCTAACAAAGTTCCTACCCTCTCTAACAAAGTTCGTACTCTCTCTAAACAAGTTCATACCCTGTCTAACAAAGTTCAGACCCCTTCTCCCAATGTTAGTATCATCTTTAACAAAGTTCATACCCCCTCTCACAAAGTTCATACACTCTCTATCCACATTCGTACCCTCTCTAAAAAAGTTCGTACCCACTATCATAAAGTTCGTATCCCCTCTAACAAAGTTTGTACCGTGTTTAACAAAGTCCGTAACCTCTCTAATAAAGTTCGTGCCCTGTCTAAAACCGTTCCTACCCCTTCTCATAAATTTCGAACCCTCTCTAACAAAGTTCGTACCTTCTTTAACAAAGTTCGTATCCTCTCTAATAAACTTCGCACCCCCTCTAAAAAAGTTCATACCCTCTCTAACAAATTTCGTACCCCCTCTAACGAAGTTCGTACCCCTTGTCACTAAGTCGTACCCCTTCTCACAAAGTTTGTACCCTCTCTAACAAAGTCCGTACCATGTCTAACAAAGTTCATATCCTCTCAAAGAAAGTTCGTACCCTCCCTTACAAAGTTCGTACCCACTCAAACAAAGTTCGTACCATCTCCAATAAGTTCATACCCACTCTCTTACAAAGTTCGTACCATCCCCACTGAAGTTCGTACCCCCTCTCACAAAGTTTGTACTATGTCTAACAAAGTTCATAACCTTTCTAATAATGTTTGTACCCTCTCTAACAAAGTTCGTACCCCCTCTCATAATGTGTATACCCCCTCTAACAAATTTCGTACCATCTCTCACAAAGTTCGTATCCTCTCTAACAAAGTTTGTACCTACTCTCACAATGTTTGTACCATGTCTAACAAAGTTCGTAACCTCTCTAATAAAGTTCGCACCCACTCTCACAAAGTTCGTACCCTCTCCAATAAAATTCGTACCCCCTCTCAAGAAGTTCGACCCCTCTCTAACAAAGTTTGTACCCTCTCTAACAAAGTTTGTACCCATTCTAACAAACTTCGCACCTTTCTCACAAAGTTGGTACCTTCCCTAACAAAGTTCGTACCCCCTCTCACAAAGTTCGTACCATCTATAATAAAGTTCGTACCCTCTCTAACAAAGTTCTGACACCCTGTAACAAAGTTCATACCCTTTGCAACAAAGTTCGTATCCTCTCTAACAAAGTTCGTACCACCTCTGATAAAGTTTGTACTATCTCTAACAAAGTTCGTAACCTCTCTAACAAAGTTCGTACCATTCCTAACAAACTTCATACCCCCTCTAACAAAGTCCATACCGTCTCTAACAATATTCGTACCCCCTCTCAGAATTCCTAACCTCTCTAACTAAATTCGTACCTTCTCTCACAAAGTTCATACAACAAAGTCGTACCCCCGCTCATAAAGTTCGTACCATGTCTAACAAAGTTCGTAACCTCTCTAACAAAGTTCCTACCATGCCTAACAAAGTTCGTACCCCCTCTTAGAAAGTTCGTACCATCTCTAACAAAGTTCGTACCCCCTCTAACAAAGTTCATACCCTCTCTAATCAAGTTCGTACCCTATCTAAAAAAGTTCGTACCCCCTCTCACAATGTTCGTATCCTCTTTAACAATGTTCGTACCTTATCTCACAAAGTTCGTACCCTCTCGAACATAGTTAATACCCACTCTCACAAAGGTCGTACACTCTATAACAAAGAACATTCCCCCTCTCACAAAGTTCATACATTCTCTACCAAAATTCGTACCCTCTCTAACAATGTTCATACCTTCTTTAACAAAGTTCGTACCCACTATCATAAAGTTCGTACCCCCGCTCACAAAGTTTGTACCATGTCTAACAAAGTTCGAAACCTCTTTAATAACGTCCGTACCTTGTCTAACATAGTTCGTACCTGGTCTAACAAAGTTCATACCTTGTCTAACATAGTTCGAACCTTGTTTAACAAAGTTCGTATCCCCTCTAACAAAGTTTATACCCCCTCTAATGAAGTTCGTACCCGGTGTCACAAAGTCGTACCCCTTCTCACAAAGTTCATACCCTCTCTAACAAAGTTTGTACCACTTCTAAGAAAGTTTGTACCCTCTCTAACAAAGTTTGTATCCTCTATAATAAAGTTCATACCCCCTCTCACAAAGTTCGTACCCTCTCTAACAAAGTTCGTATCCTCTCTAACAAAGTTCGTACCCCCTCTCACAAAGTTCTTACCCTCTCTAAAAAAGTTCGTACCCTATCTCAGAAAGTTTATACCCTCTATAACAAGGTTCGTACCCTCTCTAACAAAGTTCGTACCCCCTCTCACAATGTTTGTACCATCTCTAACAAATTTCGTACCATCCCTAACAAAGTTCGTACCATCTCTAACAACGTTCGTAAACTCTCCGACAAAGTTCGTACCCTATCTAACAAAGTTTGTACCTTGACTAACAAGCTCGTACCTGGTCTAACAAAGTTCATACCTTGTCTAACATAGTTCGTACCTTGTCTAACAAAGTTTGTACCCCCTCTAACAAAGTTTCTACCCTCTTCAACGAAGTTCGTACCCCTTGTCACAAAGTTCGTACCCTCTCTAACAATGTTTGTACCATCTCTAACAAAGTTCGTATCATCTCTAAGAAAGTTCGTACCTTCCCTTACAAAGTTGGTACCCCCTCTAACAAAGTTCGTACCCTCCCTAAAAAAGTTCGTACCCCCTCTCACAAGGTTCATACCCTGTCTAACAACGTTCGTAGCCTCTCAAATAACGTTCGTTTTTGTCTAACAAAGTTTGTAGCCACTCCCACAAAGTTCGAAACCTTTTTAACAAAGTTCGTACCCTCTTTCACAAAGTTCGTACTCTTTCTAACAAACTATGCACCATTACTTATAAAGTTGGTACCCTCTCTAACAAAGTGCGCACCCCCTCTCACAAAGTTCGTACCATCTTTAATAAAGTTCGTACCCTGTCTAACAAAGTTTGTACTCCCTCTCACCAAGTTCTCAGCCTATCTCACTAAGTTCGTTCCATCTCTAACAACGTTCGTAAACTCTCTAATAAAGTTCATAACCTCTCTAACAAAGTTCACACCTTGTCTAACAAAGTTCGTTAATTCTCTAACAAAGTTCGCACCCCTCTCATAAAGTTTGTAACCACTTTAACATAGTTCGTATCCGCTCTAACAAAGTTCGTACCCCCTTTCACAAAGTTCATGCCCTCTCTAACAAAGTTCTTACCACTTCTAAGAAAGTTCGTACCCTCTCCAACAAAGTTTGTACCCCCTCACACTAAGTTTGTACCCTCTATAACAAAGTTTGTATCCTCTCTAATAAAGTTCGTACCCCCTCTCGCAAATTTTGTACCCTCTCTAACAAAGTTCGTACCCTCTCTAACAAAATTCATACTCCCTCTCACAAAGTTCTTGCCTGCTCTAACAAAGTTCGTACCCCTTCTCAAAAAGTTTGTCCCATATTTAACAACGTTTGTACCCTTTATAACAAAGTTCGTACCCCTCTCACAATGTTTGTTCCCTCTCTAAACAATTTCGTACCATCTCTCACAAAGTTCGTATCCTCTCTAACAAAGTTCATACCATCTCTAACAAAGTTCCTAACCTCTCTAACTAAGTTCGTACCCTGTCTCACAAAGTTCGTACCCCCTCTCATAAAGTTCGTACCATGTCTAACAAAGTTCGTAACCTCTCTAATAAAGTTCGTACCCACTCTCTCAAAGTTCGTACTTTCTCAAACAAAGTTCATACCCCCTCTCAAGAAGTTCGACCCCTCTCTAACAAAGTTCGTACCCATTCTAACAAACTTCGCACCCTTTCTCACAAAGTTGGTCTCCTCTCTAACAAAGTTCGTACCCCCTCTCACAAAGTGTGTACTATCTATAATAAAGTTCGTACCCTATCTCAAAAAGTTCGTACCATCCCTAATAAAATTCGTACCCTGTTTAACAAATTTCGTACCCCCTCTCACAAAGTTCGTACACTCTTTAACAAAGTTCATATCCTCTCTCACAAAGTTCATACCCCCGCTCACAAAGTTCATACCCTCTATAACAAAGTTGGTACCCTCTCTATCAAAGTTCAGACCCCCTCTCACAAAGTTCGTACCCTCTCTAACAAAGTTCATACCCCCTCTCTCAATGTTTATACCATGCATAACAGTGTTCATAACCTCTCTAATAAAGTTTGTATCCTCTCTAACAAAGTTTGTACTCCGTCTCACAAACTTTGTACCCTCTCTAACAAAGTTCAGTCCCTCTTAAACAAAGTTCGTAGCCTCTCTCACAAAGTTCGTACCCTTTCTAATAAACTGCACACCCTTTCTCAGAAAGTTGGTACCCTCTCTAACAAAGTTGACACCCCCTCTCACAAAGTTCGTACCATCTCTAATAAAGTTCGTACCCTCTCTAACAAAGTTAGTACCCCCTCTCACAAAGTTCGTAAACTCTTTAATAAAGTTCGTATCCTCTCTCACAAAGTTTGTACCCCCTCTCACAAAGTTCGTACCATTTTTAATAAAGTTCGTACCCTCTATAACAAAGTTCGTACCCCCTCTCACAAAGTTCGTACACTCTTTAAGAAAGTTCGTATCCTCTCTCACAAGCTTCGTACCCCCTCTCACAAAGTTCATACCCTCTATAACAAAGTTCGTACCCTCTCTATCAAAGTTCATACCCCCCCTCACAAAGTTCGTACCCCATCTCTCAATGTTTGTACCATGTCTAACAATGTTCATAACCTCTCTAATAAAGTTTGTATCCTCTCAAACAAAGTTTGTACTCCGTCTCACAAACTTCGTACCCTCTCTAACAAAGTTCAGCCTCTCTTAAACAAAGTTCATAGCCTCTCTCACAAAGTTCGTTCCCTTTCTAATAAACTGCGCACCCTTTCTCACGAAGTTAGTACCCTCTCTAACAAAGTTTACACCCCCACTCACAAAGTTCGTACCATCTCTATTATAGTTCGTACCCTATCTAACAAAGTTTGTACCCCCTCTGACAAAGTTCGTACACTCTTTAAAAAGGTTTGTATCCTCTCTCACAAAGTTCATACCCCCTCTCACAAAGTTCATTCCCTCTCTATCAAAGTTCATACCCCCTCCCACAAAGTTCGTACCATCTCTAACAAAGTTCGTACCCCCTCTCTCAATGTTTATACCATGTATAAGAATGTTCATAACCTCTCTAATAAAGTCTGTATCCACTCTAACAAAGTTTGTACTCCATCTCATAAACTTCGTACCCTCTCTAACAAAGTTCAGCCCCTCTTAAACAAAGTTCGTACCCTATCCCACAAAGTTCTTACCCTTTCTAACAAACTGCGCACCCTTTCTCGCAATGTTGGTACCCTCTTTAACAAAGTTTTCATCCCCTCTCACAAACTTCGTACCATGTCTAATAAAGTTCGTACCTTGTCTAACAAAGTTCGTACCCTCTCCCACAAAGTTCTTATCGTTTCTAACAAACTGCGCACCCTTTCTCGCAATGTTGGTACCCACTTTAACAAAGTTTGCACCCCCTCTCACAAACTTCGTACCATCTCTAATAATGTTCGTACCCTGTCTAACAAAGTTAGTACCCCTTCTCACAAAGTTCCTATCCTCTCTCACAAAGTTTGTACCCCTTCTCACAAAGTTCATACCCTCTGTAACAAAATTCGTACCCACTCTATCAAAGATCATACCCCCTCCCACAAAGTTCGTACCCTCTCTAACAATGTTCGTACCCCCTCTCTCAATGTTTATACCATGTATAACAATGTTCAAAACCTCTCTAATAAAGTCTGTATCCTCTCTAACAAAGTTTGTACTTCGTCTCACAAACTTCGTACCCTCTCTAACAAAGTTCAACCCCTCTTAAACAAAGTTCGTATCCTCTCCCATAAAGTTCTTACCCTTTCTAACAAACTGCGCACCCTTTCTCGCAAAGTTGGTACCCTCTCTAGCAAAGTTGACACCCCCTCTCACAAAGTTCGTACCATCTCTAATAAACTTCGTACCCTGTTTAACAAAGTTAGTACCCCCTCTCACAAAGTTTGTAAACTCTTTAACAAAGTTCGTAGCCTCTCTCACAAAGTTTGTACCCCCTCTCACAAAGTTCATACCCTCTGTAACAAAGTTCGTACCCTCTCTATCAAAGTTCATACCCCCTCCCACAAAGTTTGTACCCTCTTTAACAAAGTTCGTACCCCCTCTCTCAATGTTTATACCATGTATAAGAATGTTCATAACCTCTCTAATAAAGTCTGTATCCTCTTTAACAAAGTTTGTACTCCGTCTCACAAACTTCATACCCTCTCTAACAAAGTTCAACCCCTCTTAAACAAAGTTCGTATCCTCTCCCATAAAGTTCTTACCCTTTCTAACAAACTGCGCACCCTTTCTCGCAATGTTGGTACCCTCTTTAACAAAGTTTGCATCCCCTCTCACAAACTTCGTACCATGTCTAATAAAGTTCGTACCCTATCTAACAAAGTTAGTACCCCCTCTCATAAAGTTCATAAACTCTTTAACAAAGTTCGTATCCTCTCTCACAAAGTTTATACCCCCTCTCACAAAGTTCATACCCTCTGTAACAAAGTTCGTACCCTCTCCTACAAAGCTTGTACCCTCTCTAACTAAGTTGGTACCCCCTCTCTCAATGTTTATACCATGTATAAGAATGTTCATAACCTCTCTAATAAAGTCTGTATCCTCTCTA
This sequence comes from Vitis rotundifolia, assembly GCA_030254885.1. Lineage (NCBI taxonomy): Eukaryota > Viridiplantae > Streptophyta > Magnoliopsida > Vitales > Vitaceae > Vitis > Vitis rotundifolia. The sequence continues at coordinate 82,249 of JARBHA010000043.1, read as the reverse complement.
ACAAAGTTTGTACTCCGTCTCACAAACTTCGTATCCTCTCTAACAAAGTTCAACCCCTCTTAAACAAAGTTCGTACCCTCTCCCATAAAGTTCTTACCCTTTCTAACAAACTGCGCACCCTTTCTCGCAATGTTGGTACCCTCTTTAACAAAGTTTGCATCCCCTCTCACAAACTTCGTACCATGTCTAATAAAGTTCGTACCCTGTCTAACAAAGTTCGTACCCTCTCCCACAAAGTTCTTACCGTTTCTAACAAACTGCGCACCCTTTCTCACAATGTTGGTACCCTCTTTAACAAAGTTTGCACCCCCTCTCACAAACTTCGTACCATCTCTAGTAATGTTCGTACCCTGTCTAACAAAGTTAGTACCCCTTCTCACAAACTTCGTATCCTCTCTCACAAAGTTTGTACCCCTTCTCACAAAGTTGGTACCCTCTCTAACAAAGTTTGCACCCCCTTCTCACAAAGTTCGTATCCTCTCTCACAAAGTTTATACCCTTTCTCGCAAAGTTGGTACCCTCTCTAACAAAGTTTGCACCCCCTCTCACAAAGTTCGTACCCTATCTAACAAAGTTCGTACCCCGTCTCACAAAGTTCTTAACGTGTCTAACAAGGATCATTGCATCTCTAACAACATTCATAAACTCTCTAACAAAGTTCATGACCTCTGTAACAAAGTTTGTACCCTCTCTAACGAAGTTCGTACCCCTTCTCACAGAGTTCTTACCCTCTCTAACAAAGTTCGCATCCTCTCTAACCAAGTTCAAACCCCCTCTCACAAAGTTCTTACCCTCTCTCACAAAGTTCGTAGCCTTTCTAACAAAATTTGTACCCCTTTTCATAAAGTTCATACCCTCTCTAACAAAGTTCGTACCCCCTCTAAAAAAGTTCGTACCCTCTCTAAGAAAGTTCGTACCCCCTCTCACAAAGTTCATACCCTCTGTAACAAAGTTCGTATGCTCTCTATCAAAGTTCATACCCCCTCTCACAAAGTTCGTACCCTCTCTAACAAAGTTCGTACCCCCTCTCTCAATGTTTGTACCATGTCTAACAATGTTCATAACCTTTCTAATAAAGTTGGTATCCTCTTTAACAAAGTTTGCACTCTGTCTCACAAACTTTGTACCCTCTCTAACAAAGTTCAGCCCCTCTTAAACAAAGTTCGTAACCTCTCTGACAAATTTCGTACCATCTGTAGCAATGTTCGCAAACTCTTTAACAAAGTTCGTAACCTGTCTAACAAAGTTCGTACCATGTCTAACAAAGTTCATACCATCTCTAACAAAGTCTGTAAATTTTCTAAAAAAGTTCGTACCCCTTCTCACAAAGTTCGTACTCTCACAAAGTTCGTACCATCTGTAACAACGTTGGCAAGCTCTTTAACAAAGTTCGTAACCTCTCTAACAAAGTTCGTACTATGTCTAACAAAGTCCGTAAATTTTCTAAACAAGTTCGTACCCCTTCTCACAAAGTTCGTATCCTCTTTAACAAAGTTCTTACCCTCTCTAACAAAGTTCATAACCCCTCTCACAATGTTTGTACCCTCTCTCACAAAGTTCATACCCTCTCTCACAAAGTTCGTATCCTCTATAACACAGTTTGTACCATCTCTAACAACGTTCGTAAACTCTCTGACAAAGTTTGTAACCTCTCTAACAAAGTTCGTACCTTCTCTAATAAAGTTCGTACCATGTCTAACAAAGTTTGTATCCTCTCTAACAAAGTTCGTACCTTCTCTAATAAAATTCGTACCCTGTCTAACAAAGTTCGTACTCCCTCTCACAAAGTTCTTAAGCTCTCTAACAAAATTCGTATCCTCTCTAACAAAGTTCGTACCCCCTTTCACAAAGTTCATACCCTCTCTAACAAAGTTCGTACCCCCTCTCAGAAAGTTCGTACCCTCTCTAACAAAGTTCGCACCCCTTCTCACAAAGTTTGTACCATCTCTAATAAGGTTCGTACCCTGCCTAACAAAGTTCGTACCCCCTGTCACAAAGTTCGTAACCTCTCTAACAAATTTCGTACCATCTGTAACAACGTTGGCAAACTCTCTAACAAAGTTCGTAACCTCTCTAATAATGTTCGTACTATGTCTAACAAAGTCCGTAAATTTTCTATACAAGTTCGTACCCCTTCTCACAAAGTTCGTATCCTCTTTAACAAAGTTCTTACCCTCTCTAACAAAGTTCATAACCCCTCTCACAATGTTTGTACCCTCTCTCACAAAGTTCGTACCCTCTCTCACAAAGTTCGTACCCTCTCTCACAAAGTTCGTATCCTCTATAACACAGTTAGTACCATCTCTAACAACGTTCGTAAACTCTCTGACAAAGTTCGTAACCTCTCTAACAAAGCTCGTACCTTCTCTAATAAAGTTCGTACCCTGTCTAACAAAGTTCGTACTCCCTCTCACAAAGTTCTTAACCTCTCTAACAAAGTTCGTACCCCCTTTCACAAAGTTCATACCCTCTCTAACAAAGTTCGTACCCCCTCTCACAATGTTCGTACCCTCTCTAACAATGTTTGTACCCTCTTTAACAAAGTTCGTGCCCTTCTCTCACAAAGTTCGTGTCCTCTTTAACAAAGTTTGTACCATCTCTAACAATGTTCGTAATTTCTCTGACAAAGTTCGTGACCTCTCTAATAAAGTTCGTACCTTGTCTAACAAAGTTTGTACCTTCTCTAACAAAGTTTGTACCCCCTCTAACAAAGTTCATACCCCCTCTAAAAAAGTTCATACCCCTTCTCACAAAGTTCGTACCTTTTCTAACAAAGGTCATACCCTCTATAACAAAGTTCATGCCCTCTCTAACAAAGTTCGTACCATCTTTAACAAAGTTCATACCCCCCTCTCACAAAGTTCGTACCCTTTCTAACAAGGTTCGTACCATCTCTAACAAAGTTCATAACCCCTCTCACAATGTTTCTACCCTCTCTCACAAAGTTCGTACCATCTCTAACAACATTCGTAAACTCTTTGACAAAGTTCCTCACCTCTCTAACAAACTTCGTACCTTGTCTAACAGAGTTCGTATCTTGTCTAACAAAGTTTGTACCCTCTCTAATAAAGTTCGTACCCCCTCTAATAAAGTTCATACCCTCTCTAACAAAGTTCGTACCCGCTCTAACAAAGTTCGTACCATCTATAACAAAGTTCGTACCCTCTCAAACAAAGTTCGTACCATCTCTAACAAAGTTCGTGCCCCCACTCACAAAGTTCGTACCCTCTTTAACAAAGTTCGTATCCTTTCTAACAAAGTTCGTACCCCCTCTCACAAAGTTTGTACCCTCTTTAACAAAAGTTGCATCCTCTGAAACAAAGTTCGTACCCCCTCTCACAAAGTTCGTACCCCATTTCAGAAAGTTCGTACCCTCTCTTACAAGGTTCGTACCTTCTCTAACCAAGTTCTTGCCCCCTCTCAAAAAGTTCGTACCATCTCTAACGAAGTTCGTATCCTCCTTAACAAAGTTCGTATCCTCCTTAACAAAGTTCGTATCCTTCTTAACGAAGTTCGTATCCTCCTTAACAAAGTTTGTACACCCTCTAACAAAGTTCGTGACCTTTGTAACCAACTTCCCACTCTTTCTCACAAAGTTGGTACCCTCTCTAACAAAGTTTGCACCCCCTCTCACAAAGTTCGTACCACCTTTAATAAAGTTCGTACCCTCTCTAACAAAGTTCGTACCCCCTCTCCCAAAGTTCGTAACCTCTTTAACAAAGTTCGTACTATCTTTAACAACGTTCGTAAACACACTAACAAAGTTCGTAACCTCACTTACAATTTCCGTACCCTGTCTAATAAAGTTCATATCCTCTCTCACAGAGTTCGTACCCCCTCTCATAAAGTTCATTCCCTCTGTAACAAAGTTCGTACCCTCTCTATCAAAGTTCATACCCCCTCTCATAAAGTTCGTACCCTCTCTAACAAAGTTCGTACCCACTCTCACCAAGTTCGTACCCTCTCTAACAAAGTTCGTACCCGCTCCAACAAAGTTCGTATCCTCTCTAACAAAGTTCGTAACCTCTCTAACAAAGTTCGTACCCTCTCTAACAAAGTTCGTACCCCTTCCAACAACCTTTGCACCCTTTCTTTCAAAGTTGGTACTGTCTTTAACAAAGTTCATACCCTTTCCAACAACCTTTGTACCCTTTCATAAGGTTCGTATCCTGTTTACCAAAGTTCGTGCCCCTTCTCACAAAGTTCATACCATCCCTAACAAAGTTCGTAACCTATCTAACAACGTCGTATCCTCTGTAATAAAGTTTGTACCCCCTCTCACAAAGTTTGTACCCTCTCTAACAAAAGTTCTATCCTCTCTAACAAAGTTCGCACCCCCTCTCACAAAGTTTGTACCCTCTCACAAAGTTTATACCCCCTCTCAGAAAGTTCGTACCCTCTCTAACAAAGTTCGTACCCTCTCTAATAAAGTTCGTACCCTCTCTAACAAAGTTTGTACCCTCTCAAACAAAGTTCGTATCCTCTCTAACAAAGTTTGTACCCCCTCTCAGAAAGTCCGTACCTTCTCTAACAAAGTTCCTACCCTCTCTAACAAAGTTCGTACCCACTCTAACAAAGTTCTTACCCCCTCTCACAAAGTTCGTATCCTCTCTAACAAAGGTCATATCCTCTCAAACAAAGTTCGTACCCTCTCAAACAAAGCTCGTATCCTCTCTGATTCGTGCCCAGTCGGGTATTTTAATAAAAAATGTTTATAAAACCTATGACCTTATACTATCGTAGCAAAGCTACTATAATATTGCAGCTCTAGGGTCGAACTCTGGGATGGGTTTTCATTCTACCAGTGATAGACTCAAGATTAGAAATTGAATCTGATGATTTCCTTTGTCAAAAACTTAAAGTTTAAAAAAAAAAAAAAATTGTTTTGAAAGTGGTGTTTGAAACTAAACTAACATATAACTAGGTAAAAACGGAAGAAAGAAAGTATCTCAGAGCTAAAGGTTACTAGGATCAAGTTCCGAATGCAAAGTGGGAAATTCCAGATTTTTCTCCTCGTATTGGGGAAAACAACATAAAGGATGGTTGTTTCCCGAACCGGTATAGGTTTAACAATGAAGATTTAATCCATAAAAAGTCAATAGAAATGGTAGTCAAATTCCATTGATGGCTTTAAACACTATGGGTCTTCACCTTGAGCCACTTTCCAATGGTTCGTACATGATAACTAATGGTTTTATGTGGATCTAGTAATAAGTATCCACAGAGACCTAAAAGCTTATCATGTATTGACCATTCAAAGTGATTCTAAGGGATTTAAAGCAAAACTTTAGATTTAAAAGTCATTTATGAACTCCAACTACCTGTATTTAAGGCACGAGAGTTTTCCACTTTTGCATCTGGACTTTTCACCTAGCTTCCTTCACTCCAAGAAACTAAAGGTTTAGCCTCTCATCCTCTTGGAAAACATCCTCAGAGGTTGTTTGGCTTTCAAGAAAAAGAAAAATAGAAAAGAGAAAAGGAAAGCAAAGAGAGCTTTGTATTTTTCTCCCGAGGAAAATTTTTCTAAGTATAAAATATATATATTTTCGAGAGATGATTTCCACCCCTCTTATAGTCTTTACAAAGCAAAGCCTGTGATTGGCTAATTATAGGGATAAGAAAGGAATTTACATCAAAAAAAAATACAGAAGAAAAGATCTCATGTGGAGTCGGCAGAATAGAGGAGATTTCGCACCAAAGTCGCATGGGCTGCTGCGAAATTCGCACTTGCATGGGCTGGTGCAGTTTTCTTCTGAAGGCCATATCTTCCTCATTTTAGCTCCAAATCGTATACGGTTTGAAGCGTTGGATTCTTGACTTCCTGAGCTTTGAAATGGTATATAGCATGTAGAAAATGGACTTCGGTAAGTTCTCCAAAAGTGTGAAGGAAGACTGCAGCTGCTGTCCTCTGTTTTCTTCACTCTGTTTTCCTCTTTGCTTCTCTCCTTTACTTGGCTTGCCTTAATGATCCAAAAAGCTGTCAAAACATCAAAACTAGCCACAAATATGATTAGAAGTCATTGCTAGGTCCTTAACATTCCAATTGGGATAAAAGTGGAGAACTACTACACAAAAGTGCTTAAAACATAATGAATTAAAGGCACAAAATAACACTTTTTGGGTAGTAATCACTCCCCCCAACTGACACATTGCTAGTCCCTGAGCAATGAAGGAGAGAAAAAGAAAGAAAAATAGATAATATAATAATTTACAAAATCATGCTAATCACTCCAAAAAATAATCAAGTGGCATGATTGGATCAAACTCTCACATGGCAAGTCAAGGATATAAAACTCAATCATCAACAAGAGTCATCAAATAACTTACCTATCACAACATGCAAAGAGTGGTGATTCGTCCCCAATTGGTGTTCTGATTGATTCAAATCAATCAACTGATGTACCTTTGATTCAATCCTCAAATGGGAGTTATCAACAAAATTTATAAACCTAAATCACCATATACCAGGGTAGCATTAGCTAGCATAGCATAGTGGCTCTAGGATCGTCCACAGAGATGGGTTTTCACTTCGCAATTGATATTATTTCAAAAGATGAATTGGTGGTTTTCCTTTCCAAGGTTAGCTTTAAAAGAAAACAAAAGTTTGCATGGAAATGGTTTTAAGCTAACCAAACTGAAAATAACTAAAAGTAATTAGAAAGAAAGGTGTTTCTTGGGATTTCAGGTTACTAGGATCAGGTGCCAATACAAAAGAAGAGATTCCGGTCACTTGTTTCTTTTCCTCGCATTAGGGATTTAACATATAGTTATTTCCCGAACCGGTGTGGTACAGATGCTTACCATTAATGGTTTCAACACTAAATCCCTCTCACTGATACACCTTGCAATGGCTCGTGCCTCTCACCTAGCATTTGCCATTCAAGGGGATCTTTAACCTTGGATTATCCTTCAAAAGCTCGCAAGAGATAACTAATGGATGTCTCCTTGGAGTCCAAAAGCTTACCAAGTGTTGGCTGGTCTAGAAAATCCTACCTCTGAATCACCTCCCAAAGGCTCGCAAGAGGTAAACTAGTGAAACTCAATGGACGGAGTCCACTTGCCTTACCAAGTGTTGGCCCAGGTGATTCAAAGACGTTTTAAGTTAACTAAAAAGATAAAAACCATAAACGGGTCACACTTTCTCTTCATTAAAAATGGAAACAACAAAAACTCACCCTCATGCAGCCGACACCTTACCTGGCTTCCTTCACCCAAGAAACAAAAAGTCTAGCCTCTCATCCTCTGAGGAAAAATCCTCAAAGGATGTTTGGCTAGAAAGAAAATAAAAGAGAAAATAAAGACGAGAAGGAAAAAGAGAGCAAGGCTCTGTATATATCACTTTAAAAACTATACAAGGTGGTCTCTGGAAAAGCTCCCGAGATGTCTTTACATGATTTTTACATCGGATGCAAGAGAACATATATAGGGAAGTTTTTCCAACCTTCCTAGCTAAGGAATTCTCTAATAGGAGGGTTACAAGGAGAGTTTGGGAAATTTAGACATCAAATATCTAAAGCAAAAATATCTCAAGATGTCGGTTGCAGCTATCGGGTGCTTCAGGAGGCGTTTCGCAGCCGGCACTATAGCGCTGCGAAATTTCGCAGCCAAAGGACCAAATTTCGCAGCCCTGCGAAATTCTCCTTCAGCTTGGAGCGATCAGATTCCAATGGCTGTAACTTCTTCATTTGAACTCGGAATTGTGTACCGTTTGAAGCATTAGATTCTTGACTTCCTGAGCTTTGAAATGGTATATAGCGTGCATGAATTGGACTTCGGGAAGTGCTCCAAAAGTGGCCAAGAAGACTGCAACTTTTGTCCCCTGTTTTGCTTCACTCTGTTTTTCCTCTTTGCTTCCCTCCTTGCATTCCGGATTTGCTTATGGCAAAGGACTTTAAAGCTTCGGTTCTTCATGTTTCTGAGCTTTCCAAAAGCTTTGCCATGGATTCCAAAGAACTCTCCTCAATCTTGGATTGCTTTGGTGAGCAAAAAGCTATCAAAAACACCAAAACTTACACAATTTGATTAGAATTGATTGCAAGGGTCCTTAATATGTTAATTGGGTTAAAAGGTGATAACTACTACTCAAAATTGATTAAAAGAGTTAATTACAAGCTTCCAAAATAGCATTTTTGAGTAGTAATCAAGTGGGCATTATGCGAATTTGAGTATCAAAATAATTTCCACTCCCAAAGGACCAACTCTTAATTTTCCACAAAAATCTAAGTGTTAAGGTGCTTAGCTTCCAGTTATAGTATGTCAAACTATATTCTCCCCCCAACTAAGGTTTTTCTCTAACTTTAGCAACACTAACCCCCATATAAAAGGCTAAGAATGCACCCTTTTTTTTTTTTTTTTATAAACTCCACCCATCCACCCATGTAACGAGCAATGAGGTCAGTGACTCCCAACCAATAAAGGCTTAGGGCACCAGGCTTCAAAGATTTTCACCATATACCCCTCGGACCTTGCTCGGGTTTCAAAGCAAGTGAAGCAAAATTCTTTTCATAAGACACATTGGCCTTTTATAAGGTGTCCCAACACTAATAGAATGAGGTCAAAGGCACCAAGTCGAAAATTTCCTAAGTTTAGGGGGTGAGAAAGTTTTCCATCTTATAACTGGAATCTAATGTGTTCAGTGTGTGAAAAGGTTAGAGTGGAAGACTTAAGATTGAAATCAAAAGGAGCTTCAACAATTTATCAACTTTAATAAGCATAATACAAACTCTGAGACTATGGCAATAGGATAATAATTTAATTTCTCCCATTTACTTTTGAGAATTTATCTTTGAGAAACAAAGAGAGTTTGCAAAAAATTTGTTAGCAAAATAACTTAACCAAAAATCCAACAAATTACTTCCTCATCTCTCCCCCCCAACTAGGATGAACATTGTCCCCAATGTTCCAAAAGCAAGAGATAATAAAAAGGGAGGAAGTGATACCTCCTGATAGTAAGGGACTCTGAATGAACAGGAGAAACCACATGTTGCATAAGAAAAAGAAATATCATAAGAGTGATGATTAGAGGAAATAAAAAGGAATAGCTAAAATACACATTAGCTCACAACTTGGAGTCATTCATGTAAACTATTGCCCTAAGTTGTTCATAGCATCTAAAGCCCTCAGTTCATGACGCGGAGTCATTCCTATCAACCGTAGCCCAAAGTAGTTCAAAGCATCTAAAGCCCTAATCTCACAACCCACTAACAGTCACAACTCTGAGTAATTCATAGAATCTAGAGGCTTGAGCTCATGACACAAAATCATTCATATCATCCACAACCCTAAGTAGTCCATAGCATCTAAAGGCTTGAGCACATGGGATCCTGAGTCGTTCATATCATCCATAACTTTGAGTTGTTCATAGAATCTAGAGCCCTAAGCTCACAACTTGAAGTCGTTCATGTCATCCACAACCCTGAGCTGTTCATAGCATCTAGAACCTTGAGCTCACGACCCGAAGTCTTTCATGTCAACCATAAACTTGAGCTATTCATAGTATCTATAGTCCTGAGCTCATGACCCGGAGTCATTCATATCATCGACAACCCTAAGTTTTTCATTGCATTAAGGGCCCTTAGCTCAGGACTCAGAGTTGTACATGTCAACCACACCCTAGAGTTTTTCATAGCATCTAGAGCCCTGAGCTCAAGAGTCGAAGTCATTCATGTTATCCACAACACTAAGTTGTTCATAGCATCTAGAGCCCTGAGCTCACAACCCAAAGTCATTCATGTTAATCACAGCCTAAACCTGTTAATAGAATCTAGAGCCTTGAGCTCACGATCCCGAGTCATTCACGTCATCCATAGCCCTATTTTGTTCATAGTAGCTAAAGCCTTGAGTTAATGACTCAGAGTCATTCATGTCATCAATAGCCCTAAGCAATTCATAGAATCTAAAGGCTTAACCTGATGACACAGAATCGTTCATATCATCCATAACCCTAAGCAGTTCATAACACCTAGAAGCCTGAGCTCTCTAGACCACGAGTCGTTCATATAACTGACAATGCTGAGTTGTTCATAAAATCTAGAGCCCTGAACTTATAACCTAGAGTTGTTCATGTTATCCACAACCTTGAGTTGTTCATAGCATGTAAAGGCCTTAACTCATGACCTAGAGTCATTCATGTCATCCACAGTCTTAAATTGTTCATAGCATCTAAAGCCCTAATATCATGAATCAGAGTTCTTTGTGTCAACCATAGCCTAGAGCTGTTCATAGCATCTAGAGCCTTGAGATCACAACCTAGAGTTGTTCATGTCATCCACAACCTTAAGCTGTTTATAGCATCTAGAGCCCTAAGCTCATGACCTAGAGTCAGTCATGTCATCTATAGCCTTGAGCCTTTCATGGTATCTTGAGGCCTAAGATCAAAACACTGGAGTTGTTCATGTCATCCATATACTTGAGTTGTTCATAGCATTTAAAGCCTTGAACTCACAACCCTGAGTCATTCATGTTAACCATAGCTAAGACTTGTTCATAGCATCTAAAGCCCTAAGCTCAAAACCCTAATTCATTCATGTCATCCATAGCCCTGATCAATTTATAGCATTTAGAGCCCTAAGCTCATGACTTGAAGTTGTTCATGTCATCTACAGCTCTAAGTTGTTGATAACAACTAGATGCTTAAGCTCATGATGAAGAATTGTTCATATCATTGACAACTCTGAGCTGTTCATAACATCTAGAAGCATGAACTAACGGGTTCCTAAGACGTTCATATCTTCTACAACTCTAAGCTATTGAAAGCTTCTACAACCTTAAGCTCTAGACTCGGAGTCTCTCATGCAACCACAACCATGTGATGTTCATAGCATCTATAGACCTGAGCTCACGACCAGGAGTCGTTCATGTCAACCACAACCTTGAGCTATTCATAGCATTTAGAGACATGAGATCATGACTCAGAGTCTTTCATGTCAACCATAGCCTTGAGCTGTAAATAACATCTAGATCCCCAAGCTCACGACTTGGAGTCGTTCGTGTCATCCACAACCCTGAGTTGTTCATAGAATCTAGAGGCTTTAGCTTATGACACAAAAGCGTTCATATCATCCATAACCCTAAGCAATTCATAGCATTTAGAGGCCTGAGCACTAGGGATCCTTTGTAGATCTTATCATCCACAACCCTAAGTTGTTCATAGCATTTAGAGCCATGAGCTCATGACTCAGAGTCTTTCATGTCAACCACAACCCTGAGCTGTTTATAGCATCTAGAGCACTAAGCTCATGACCCGGAGTCATTCATGTCATCCACAACCCTGATCAGTTCATAACATCTATAGGCTTGAGCTCAGGATGCAAAATCGTTCATATCTTCCATAGGCTTGAGCGGTTTATAGCATCTAAAGGATTGAACTCACAGGATCCCGAGTTGTTTATATCATCCACACCTCTGAGTTGTTTGTAGCATCTAGAGGCTTGACATCACGACCCACATTTGTTCATGTCTACCACAACCATGACCTGTTCATAGTATCTAAAACCCTAATCCCATGACCTAGAGTTGTTCATGTCATCCACAGCCATGAGCTGTTCTTAACATTAAAGCCCTAAGCGCACGACTCGTAACATTTCATGTCATCGACAACCCAGAGCTATGTATAGCATCTGGAGCCCTGAGCTCAGGACCCAGAGTCTTTCATGTTAACTACAACCATTAGCTATTCAAAATATCTACAGTCGTGAGCTTATGACAAGGAGCGACTCATGTTATATACAACCTTGAGTTGTTTATAATGTCTAGAGCCTTGAGTTAACGACTTGGAGTCGTCCATGTCAATCATAACCTTGAGTTGTTCATAGCATCTGCAGCCCCAAGCTCACAACCCTGAGTCTTTCATGTGAACAACGCCTTGAGTTGTTCACAATATTAAAAGGCTTGAGCTCATGACCAAAGTCATTCATCCACAACCCTTAATTGTTCATAGCATCTAGAGCCCTGAGCTCATGACTCAAAGTTGTTCATGTCATCCACATCCCTAAGCTATTCATAGCATCTAGAGCCCTAAGCTCATGATCCAGAGCCTTTCATGTCATTAATAGCCTTGAGTTGTGCATAGCATCTAGAGCCTTGAGCTCATGACTTAGACTTTTTCATGTCAACCATAGCCCTGATTTGTTCATAGTATTTAGAGGCTTGAGCTCATGAGCTAAAGTTGTTTATGTCACCACATCCCTAAGTTGTTCATAGCATCTAGAGCCTTGAGCTCACGACTCGTAGTCGACCATGTAAACCACAACCTTGAGTTATTTATAGCATCTAAAGCCTTGAGCTCACAACCGAAAATCTTTCATGTCAACCTGAGCTCTAGCTATTCATAGCACCTAGAGCCCTGAGCTTACAACCTAGAGTCTTTCATGTAAACCACAAGCCTTTGTTGTTCATAGTATCTAGAGGCTTGATCACATGACCTAGAGTTGTTCATGTCATCAACAACCTTGAGTTGTCCATAGCATCTAAAGCCCTTAGCTCACAACCTAGAGTTGTTCATGTAAACTTAGCCCTGAGCTGTTGATAGCATTGAGAACCCTCAGCTCACAACCTGGAGTCGTTCATATCAACCATAGCACAAAGCAATTCATAGGATCTAGAGCCTTAAGTTCACGACCCGCAGTCATTCGTGTCATCAATAGCCCTAAGCTATTCATAGAATCTAGAGGCTTTAGCTTATGACATAGAATCATTCATATCATCCATAACCCTAACCAGTTCATAGGATTTAGAGGCCTGAGCACCCGAGATCTTGAGTTGTTCATATCAACCATAAGGTCGTTCATGTCATCCATATCCTTAAGTTGTTCATAGCATCTAAAGCCTTGAGCTTATGACCTGAAGTTGTTCATGTCATCCATAGCTCTGAGTTGTTCATAGCATCTAGAGCCCTGAGCTCACAACCCGGAGTTGTTCATGTCATCCACAACCTTGGGTTTTTCATAGCATTTAGAGTCTTGACCTCATGACTTAGAGTCCTTCATGTCAATAACAACCCTAAGATGTTCATAGCATCTAGATCTATGAGCTCACAACCAAGAGTCATTTATGTCATCCACAGCCCTGAGTTGTTCATAATTTCTAGAGCCTTGAGCTCATGAGCTAGAGTTGTTTATGTCATCCACAACCTTGTGCCTTTCATAGTATCTTGAGGCCTAAAATCATGACCTAGAGTTATTCATGTCATCTACAACCTTGACTTCTTCATAACATTTAAAGCCTTGAGCTCATAACCCAAAGTCATTCATGTAATCCATAACGCAAAGTTGTCCATAGCATCTAGAGCCTTGAGCTCACAACCTAAAATCGTTCATGTCATCCAAAGTCTTGAGCCGTTCATCACATCTAGAGCCCTAACCTCACGTCTACGAGTTGTTCATGTCATCCACAAGTCTGAGTTGTTCATATAATCTAAATGCTTGAGCTCATGATGTAGAATTGTTCATATCATCGACAACCTTGAGTTGTTCATAGCATCTAGAGGCCTGAGCTCATGGGATCTTGAGCAATTCATAGCATCTAGAGCCCTAAGCTCATAACCCATAGCCATTCATGTCATCCATAGCCTTGAGCTATTCATATAATTTAGAGGCTTGAGCTCAGAACACAGAATCGTTCATATCATCTAATACCTTAAGAAATTGATTGCATCTAAAGGCCTAAGCACACTAGATCCCATGTTGTTCATATCATCCACAACTCTGAGTTATTCATAAAATTTAGAGCCATGAGCTCATAACCCGAAGTCGTTCATGTCATCCATAGGCGTGATCTTAGGGCTTTAGATGTCATGAATTGCTCTAAGTTGTGGTTGACATAAACTTTTCTAGATTGTGAGATGAAGGCACTAGATGTTATAAACAACTTAGGATTGTGGATGACATAAGCTACTCTAGGTCGTGAGTTTAGGGCCCTAGATGCTATGAACAACTATAGGAAGTGGTTGATTGGGACGACTTTGGGTCATGAGCTTAGTGCTCTAGATACTATGAACAACCTAGAATTATGGTTGGCATGAACAACTCTAGGTCGTGAGCTCAAGGCTTTAGATGCTATGTATAAGTTAGGGTTATGGATGACATAAGCTACTCTGGGTTGTGAGCTCTATGAACAACTATGAGATATGTTTGGCATGAATAAATCTGGGTTGTGAGCTTAGGGGTTTAGCTACTATGAGCACCTTAGGGTTGTAGGTGACATAAGCTACTCTAGGTTGTGAGCTTAGGGCTCTAAATGCTTTGAAAATCGTTGGATTATGGTTGACATGAACGACTCTAGGTCATGAGCTCAGGGCTCTAGATGCTATGAATAACTTAAGGCTATCGATGAAATGAAAGACAACGGGTTGTGTCCTCATGACTCTTGATGTTGTGAACAACTCAGAGCTATGGATGACATTAGTTACTCTAGGTCATGAGCTCTAGATGCTATGAACAACTTTAGGTTTTGGTTGACATGAATGACTCTAGATTGTGAGCTTAGGGCTCTAGATGCTATGAACAACTAAGGGTGGTAGATGACATGAAAGACTCTAGGTCGTGAGCTCAAGGCTGTGGATGACATGAACCACTCTAGGCCGTGAGCTCAAGGCTTTAGATACTATGAACAGCTCACAATTATGGTTTACATGAATGAGTTAGGGTAGTGAGCCAAGGGCTTTAAATGCTATGAATAGCTTAGGGTTATGGATGACATCAGCTACTCCTGGTCGAGAGCTCAAGGCTCTTGATGCCATGAATAGCTCGAAGTTGTGGATGATATGAACGACTCGAGATCCGTGAGATCAAGCCACTAGATGCTATGAATCACTCAGGGCAGTGGATGATATGAACGATTCCTCGTCATGAGCTCAAGCCTCTAAATGCCATGAATGACTTAGAGTTATAGATGACAAGAACGACTCCGGGTTTTGAGTTAAGGGTTCTAAATGCTATGAACAACTCGAGGTTGTGATTGACATGAACAACTCTGGGTTGTGAGCTTAGGGTTCTAGATGCTATGAATAACTAGAGGTTGTGGATGACATAAGCGACTTCAGGTCATGTGCTTAGGGCATTGGATACTATGAATTGCTTAGGGTTGTGGTTGACATGAAAGACTCTAAGTCATGAGCTCAAGGCTTTAAAAGTTATGAACAACTGAGAGTTGTGGATTATATGAACGACTCAGGATCCCATGAGCTTAAGCTTGTAAATGTTATGAATTGCTCTAGTTGTGGATGATATGAACTTTTTTGGATCATGAGCTCAATCTTATAGATGCCATGAACAGCTTAGGGCAGTGGATGACCTAAACGACTCCAATTCGTGAGCTCAAGGCTCTATATGCTATGAACAACTTAGGGTTGTGGTTGACATGAATGACTCTGGGTCGTGAGCTCAGGGCTCTTGATGCTATGAATAGCTTAAGGCTATGGATGAGATGAGTTACTCCATGTCGTGAGCTTAGGGCTTTAGATGTTATGAACACTTATGACTGTGGATGACATGAACTACTCCAATTCATGAGCTTAGGGCTTTGTATGTTATGCACAACCTAGAGTTATGAATTATATGAACGACTCGGGATCCTATGAGCTCAAGTCTCTAGATGCTATAAACCACTCAAGGCTTTTGTTGACATGAAGGACTCTAGGTTGTGAGCTCAGGGCTCTAGATTTTATGAACAGATCAGAGTTGTGCATAATATGAACAAGTCAGGATCCCACAAGCTCAAGCCTCTAGATGTTATGAACCAGTCAAGGTTATGGTTCACATGAATGATTCTACGTCATGAGCTTAAGCTTCTTGATACTATGAACAACTCTAGGTTGTGGTTGACGTGAATAATTATTAGTCATGAACTCAGGGCTCTAGATGCTATGAACAACTCAATGTTGTCGTTGACATGAATGAATCAGGGTCATGAGCTCAAGGCTCTAGATGCTATGAATAACTGAAGCTCAGGGCTATAAATGACATGAATGACTCTGGGTCATGAGCTCAAGCCTCTAGATACCATGAATAGCTCAGGGTTGTGGTCGATATGAAAGAGTTTGGTTCATAAGCTCAAGGCTCTAGATGCTATGAACAACTCTAGGTTATGGTTGACATGAATGATTTTGGGGTGTGAGCTTAGTGTTCTAGATGCTATGAATAGCTTAGGGCTATTGATGAAATGAAAGGTTCTAGGTCATGAGCTCTAGTCTTTAGATGCTATGAACAGCTCAAGGTTGTGGATGACATGAATGATTCTAAGTCATGAGCTCAGGCCTCTAGATGCTATGAACCGCTTTGGGCTTTCAATGACATGAAAGACTCCAAGTCATGGGATTAGGTCTCTAAAGGCTATGATACCTCAGAGTTTTGGATGATAGGAATGACTCGGGATCCCATGAGGTCACGCCTCTAGATGCTATGAATAACTGAGGGTTACAAATGACATTAATGACTCTCAGTCATAAAGTCAAGGCTTTAGATGTTTTGAACAACTTAGGGTTGTGGTTAACATGAAAGCCTCCATGTCATAAGCTAAGGCTCTAGAACCTATGAATAGCTCAAAGTTACAGATGATATGAACGACTCGGGATCCCGTGAGCTTAGGCCTCTAAATGCTATGAACCGCTCATGCTTGTGGAAGATATGAACGATTTTGCATTATGAGGGCCTCTAGATGTTATGAATAGCTTAAGGCTGTGGATGACATGAGTGACTCTGGGTCATGAGCTCAAGGCTCTAGATGTTATGAATAGCTCAGGGTTGTGGTTAACACAAACGACTCTAGGTCATGAGCTCAGGGCTTTTAATGTTATGAAAAGCTCAAGGCTTTGGATGAGATGAGCTACTCCAGATCGTGACCTCCGGGCCTTGGATGATATAAACACTTATGGTTGTGGATAACATGAACTACTTCGGGTCATGAGTTCAGGGCTCTGTATGCTATGCACAACCTAGAGTTGTGAATGATATGACTGACTCAAGATCCCGTGAGCTCAAGCCTCTGGATGTTATAAGTCGTTAAAGGCTTTAGTTAACATGGCCGACTCTAAGTTGTGAGACCAGGGCTCTAGATTTTATGAATGGCTTAGATTTGTGGATGATATGAACGACTTAGGATCCTGTGAGCTCAAGCTTTTGGATGATATGAAAAGCTCTGGGTTGTGGTTAATGTGGACGACTCTAGGTCATGAGCTTAGGGCTCTATATGCTATGAACAACTCAGTGTTGTGGTTAAAATGAATGACTTTGGGTCATGAGCTTAGCACTCTAGATGCTATGAACAATTGAAGGCTGTAGTTGACATGAAATACTCTGGGTCATGAGCTCAAGGCTCTAGATGCAATGAATAACTCCGAGCTATGGTTCATATGAATGACTTCGGGTCGTGAGCTCAAAACTCTAAATGCTATGAACAACTTAAGCCTAAGGATGACATTAATGAATCTGGGTCATAAGCTCAGGCCTCTAGATACTATGAATAGCTTAGGGATATGGTTGACATGAAAGACTTCGGGTCGTGTGCTTAGGGCTTTAGAACCTATGAATTACACAGAGTTGTGGATCATCTAAACCTCTCGGGATCCTGTGAGCTCAAGCCTCAAGATGATATTAATCACTCAAGGATGTTGTTGATATAAACGATTCTTTATCATGAGCTCAAGCCTTTAGTTGGTATGTACAACTCAAGGCTGTGGATGACATGAATGACTTCGGATCGTGAGCTTTAGGCTTTAGATACTATGAATAGCTCAGAGCCGTGGTTAACATGAATAACTCTTGGTCATAAGCTTAAGCCTTTAGATGTCATCAACAGCTCAGGAGTGTGGATGAGATAAGCTACTTCGGGTCATGAGCTTAGGTCTCTAGATGCTATGAACAGCTCAAGGTTGTGGATGACATGAGCTATTCTATGTCATAAACCCAGGGCTCTGAATGTAATGAACTATTCAGAGTTGTGAATGATATGAATGACTGAGGATTTCTTGATCTTAGACCTCTAAATGCTATGAACAGCTTGGGGCTTTGGTTGACATGAATGATTTCGGGTTGTGAGATCAGGGCTCTAGATGCTATGAATATCTCAAGGATATGGTTGACATGAACGACTATAGGTCATGAGCTTAGGGTTCTAGATACTATGAACAACTTAGGATTGTGGTTGATTTGAAAAAGTCTAGGTCGTGAGGTCAAGACTCTAAAAACTATGAACAACTTAGAGTTATGGATAATATGAACGACATGGGATCCCATTAGCTCAAGCCTCGAGATGCTATTAATTGCTCACGGATGTGGATGATATAAATGATTCTTCATCATGGGTGCAAGCCTCTAGTTGGTATGTATAGCTCAAGGCTATTGATGACATGAATGATTTCGAGTGATTAGCTTTAGGCTCTAGATACAATGAATAGCTCAAGGTTGTGAATGACATGAACGACTATGGTTCGGAAGCTCAGGGCTCGAGATGCTGTGAACAACTTAGGGTTGTGGATGATGTGAACGATACCAGGTCATTAGCTCAGGGCTCTAGATACTATGAACAACTTAGGATTATGGTTGATTTGAAAGAGTCTAGGTCGTGAGCTCAAGGCTTTAGAAGCTATGGATAACTCAGAGTTGTGGATGATGTGAACGATTCAGGATCCCGTTAGCTCAAGCCTCAAGATGATATTAATTGCTAAGGAATGTAGATGATATAAACGATTCTTCATCATGAGCTCAAGCCTCTAGTTGGTATGTACAACTCAGGGCTATGGATGACATGAACGACTTTGGGTCATTAGCTCTAGGCTCTAAATACAATGAACAACTTAGGGCTATGGTTGACATGAATGACTCTGACTCGTAAGCTCAAGGATCTAGATGCTATGAACAACTCAGGGGTATAGATGAGATGAGCTACTTTAGGTCGTTAGCTTAGGGCTTTGGATGCCATGAACAACTCAGGGCTCTAGATGCTATGAACAACTTAGGGTTGTGGATGACATGAGCTACTTTAAGACGTGAGCTCAAGGCTCTAGATGCTATTAACAGGCCAAAGTTATGGATTATATGAACAATTCTACGTCGGAAGCTAAATCCACTAGATGTTATTAATGGCTTAGGGTTGTTGATAACTTTAACAACTCCAAGTCATGAGCTTAGGGCTCTGGATGCTATGAACAACTCATGGCTTGGTATGCTATGAACAACTTAGGGTTATGGATGACATGAGCTACTCCGTGTCATGAACCCAAGGTTCTAGATGTATTGAACAATTTAAAGTTGTGAATCATATGAATGACTCGGGATCTCATGGGCTCAGGCCTCTAGATGATATGAATTACTCAGGGCTTTAGTTAACATGAACGTCTTCAGGTCATGAGATCAGAGCTCTAAATGCTATGAACAACTTAGGGTTGTGGTTGACATAAACGACTACAAGTTGTGAGCTCAAGGCTCTGGATGCTACAAATAACTAAGGGTTGTGGATGACATGAGTGACACTAGGTCATCATCTTAGGGCTCTAGATACTATGAACAACTCAGGATTGTGGTTGATTTGAAAGACTTTAGTTTGTGAGCTCAAGGCTCTAGAAGCTATGAATAACTCAGAGTTGTGGATGATATGAATGACTCGGGATCGGGTAAGCTCAAGCCTTAAGATGATATTAATTGCTCAGGGATGTGGTTGATATAAGCGATTCTTCATCATGAGCTCAAGCCTCTTGTTTGTATGTACAGCTCAAGGTTGTGGATGACATCAACGACTTTGGGTCGTGAGCTCTAGGCTCTAGATACTATGAACAACTCAAGCTTGTTATTAACATAAATGACTTTGGGTCATAAGCTTAAGGCTTTAGATGCTATCACTTAGGGGTATGGATGAGATGAGCTACTTCAGGTTGTTAGGTTAGGGCTCTGGATGTCATAAACAACTTAGGGCTCTATATCCTATGAACAACTAAGAGCTATGGGTGACATGAGCTACTTTAGGACGTGAGCTCAGGGCTTTGGATGCTATTAACAACTCAAAGTTGTAGATCATATGAACAATTATACGTCATAAGCTAAAGTCCTTATAGTTTATAAACGGCTTAGGGTTGAGGATAACTTGAACAACTCGGGTTGTGAACTCAGGGCTATGGTTGATATGAATGACTATGGGTGGTGAACTCTGAGCTCTAGATGATGTGAAACCTCAGAGCTATGGATCACATGAACAAAACTGGGTTATGAGCTGAAGTCTCTAGATAATTTCAATGGCTTAGGGCCATAGTTGACATTAAATAGTGTGGGTTGTGAGCTTAGGGCTCTAGGAGCTAAGAACAACTCAAAGTTGTGGATGATAAAAACTACTCAAGATCCCGTGAGCTTAAGCCTCAAGATGATATGAATCGCTCAGGGATGTGAATAATATAAAATATTCTTTGTCATAAGCTCAAGCCTTTAAATGGTATATACAACTCAGGGCTATGGATGACATGAGCGACTTTGGGTCATAAGCTTCGAGATTTATATACTATGAACAACTCAGAGTTATTGTTGACATGAATAACTTCAAATCATATGCTCAGTACTCTAAATGCTATCAACAACTCAAGAGTGTGGATGAGATGAGCTACTCTGGGTCATGAGCTCAAAGCTCTAGATGCCATGAACAACTCAGGGCTCAATATGCTATGAACAACTCAAGGCTATAGGTGACATGAGCTACTTCGGGTCATGAGCCCAGGGATCTGGATGTAATGAATAATCTAAATTTTTGAATAATATGAATGACTCAGGATCTCGTGAGCTCAGGCTTCTAGATGCTATGAACAACTCAAGGCTTTGGTTGACATGAACGACTTTGTGTCGTGAGATCAAGGCTCTAGATGCTATGAATAGCTCAAGGTTGTGGTTGACATAAACAACTATAGGTCGTGAGCTCAGGGCTCTAGATGCTACGAACAACTCAGGGTTGTGGATGATGTGAACAACACCAGGTCATCAACTAAGGGCTTTAGATACTATGAACAGCTTCATATTGTGGTTAATTTGAAGGTCTTCGAGTCATGAGCTTAAGGCTCTAGAAGCTATGAACAACTCAGAGTTGTGGATGATATGAACGACTCGGGATCTTGTGAGCTCAAGCCTCAATATGATATTAATCGCTCAGGGATGTGGATGATATATATGATTCTTCATCATAAGCTGAAGCCTTTAGTTGGTATGTATAGTTCAGGGCTATGGATGACATGAAAGACTTTGGGTCATGAGCTCTAGGCTCTAGATACTATGAACAACTCAAGGTTGTGGTTGACATGAATGACTCTGGGTCATAAGTTCAAGGCTCTAGATGTTATCAACAACTCAAGGGTATGGATGAGATAAGCTACTTCAGGTCATTAGCTTAGAGCTCTAGATGTCATGAATAGCTCAGGCCTTTAGATGCAATGAATGGCTTAGGGCTATGAATGACATAAGTTACTTTAGGACTTGAGCTTATGGCTCTGCATGCTATTAACAACTCAAAGTTGTGGATGATATGAATGATTTTATGTCATGGGATGAAGCCTTTAGATGTTATAAACGGCTTAAGACTGTGGATAACTTTAACAACTCCTAGTTGTGAGCTCAAGACTCTAGATGCTATGAATAGCTCAGGGCTGTGGTTGATATGAATGACTATGGGTCGTTAGTCTCTAGGCTCTAGATGTTGTGAAAGCTCAAGGCTGTGGATGGCATAAATGAAACTGAGTCATGAGCTCTTGACTCTTGATGCTATGAACAGCTCAGGGTTGTGGTTGACATGAAAGAGTGCAGGTCGTGAGCTTAGGGCTTTAGAAGCTATGAACAATTAGAGTTATGGAAGATAAGAATGACTTCGGATCTTGTGAGCTCAAGCCTTAAGATGATATGAATTGCTCAAGGTTGTGGATGATATAAATGATTCTTGGTCTTGAGTTCAAGGCTCTAGATGGTATGTACATCTCAGGGCTGTTGATTCGTCCCCAATTGGTGTTCTGATTGATTCAGATCAATCAACTGATGTACCTTTGATTCAATCCTCAAACGGGAGTTATCAACAAAATTTATAAACCTAATTCACCATATACTAGGGTAGCATAGCTAGCATAGCATAGTGGCTCTAGGATCGTCCACAGAGATGGGTTTTCACTTCACAATTGATATTAGTTCAAAAGCTGAATTGGTGGTTTTCCTTTCCAAGGTTAGCTTTAAAAGAAAACATAAAACTATAATGAAATGGTTGGTTTTAAGCTAACCAAAACTAAAGTAACTGAAATTAACTAGAAAGAAAGGTGTTTCTTGGGATCTCAGGTTACTAGGATCAGGTGCCATCTACAAAAGAGGAGATTCCGGTCACTTCTTTCTTTTCCTCGCATTGGGGATTTAACATATAGTTATTTCCCAAACCGGTGTGGTACAGATGCTTACCATTAATGGTTTCAACACTAAATCCCTCTCACTGATCCATCTTGCAATGGCTCGTGCCTCTCACCTAGCATTTGCCATTCAAGGGGATCTTTAACCTTGGACTTCCCTTCTCAAGCTCGCAAGAGATAACTAATGGATGTCTCCTTGGAGTCTAAAAGCTTACCAAGTGTTGGCAATTCAAGAAAATCCCACCTTCAAGTCACCTCCCAAAAGCTCGCAAGAGGTAAACTAGTGCATCTCCACGGACGGAGATCACTTGCCTTACCAAGTGTTGGCTCAGGTGAATTGCAAGGTGTTTTAAGTTAACTAAAAAGATAAAAACCATTAACGGGTCACACTTTCTTTTCATTAAAAATGGAAACAAAAAAAACTCACGCTTATGCATGCCAGCACCTTACCTGGCTTCCTTCACCCAAGAAACAAAAAGTCTAGCCTCTCATCCTCTGAGGAAAAATCCTCAGATTTTGTTTAGCTAGAAAGAAAATGAAAGAGAAAACAAAAAGAGAAGGAAAAACAGAGCAAGGCTCTGAATTTTACTTCCTTTAAAAACTATACAAAGTTCGGTCTCTGAGAACAAGCTCCCCGAGATGTATATTTTACAACGGATGCAAGGGAATATATAGGCAAGTTTTTCCAACCTTCCTAGCTAAGGAATTCTCTAATTGGTGGATTACAAGGAGAGTTTGGGAATTTAGACATCAAATATCTAAAGCAAAAAGATCTCAGGATGTCGGTTGCAGCTATCTGGTAGCTTCAAGACACCGCGGCACTGTGCAAAATGGCTGCGAAATTTCGCAGCCAAAGGACTACATTTTCGCAGCCAAAGGCTGATTTCGCAGCCGTGCAACATTCTGCCTTCAGCTTGGAGTGATCTACTTGAAATGGCTGTAACTCCTTCATTTCAACTCCGAATCATGCACCGTTTGAAGCATTGGATTCTTGACTTCCTGAGCTTTAAAATGATATATAGCATGTAGAAAATGGACTCCGGGAAGTGCTCCAAAAGTGGCCAAGAAGACTGCAACTGCTGTCCCCTGTTTTGCTTCATGGCAGATTCCTCTTTGCTTCCCCTCCTTGCATTCCGGATTTGCTTATGGCAAAGGACTTTAAAGCTTCGGTTCTTCATGTTTCTGAGCTTTCCAAAAGCTTTGCCATGGATTCCAAAGAACTCTCCTCAATCTTGGATTGCTTTGGTGATCAAAAAGCTAACAAAAACACCAAAACTTACACAATTTGATTAGAATTGATTGCAAGGGCCCTTAACATGTTAATTGGGTTAAAAGGTGATAACTACTACTCAAAAGTGATTAAAAGAGTTAATTACAAGCTTAAAAAATAGCATTTTTGAGTAGTAATCAGCTGTGGAGACATGAACGACTTCAGGTCATGAGATCTGGGCTCTAAATACTATGAATAGCTCACAGCTGTGGTTGACACGAACGACTCGGGGTCGTATGCTTAGGGCTCTAGATGCTATCAACAAATTAAGAGTGTCGATGAGATGCGTTACTTCATGTCATGAGCTCAAGGCTCTAGATGCTATGAATAGCTTAGGGCTCGATATGCTATGAACAGCTCAAGGCTGTGGATGACATGAGCTACTCTAAGTCATGAGCCTAGGATTTTGGATGTAATGTACGATCTAAAGTTTTGAATGATATGAATGACTCGAGATCTCATGAGCTCAAGCCTCTAGATGCTATGAATGCTTAGGGCTTTAGTTGACATGAATGACTTCAAGTTGTGAGATCAAGGCTCTAGATGCCATGAATAACTCAGGGTTATGGTTGACATAAATGACTATGGGTCATGAGCTTAGGGCTCTAGATGCTATGAACAACTCAGGGTTATGGTTGACATAAACGACTATGGGTCATGAGCTTAGGGCTCTAGATGCTATGAACAACTCAGGGTTGTGGATGACATGAACAACACCGGGTCATTAGCTTAAGGCTTTAGATACTATGAATAACTTAGGGTTATGGTTAATTTAAAAGACTCCAAGTAGTGAGCTCAGGGCTCTAGATGCTATGAACAACTCAGGGCTATGGATGGCATTAACAACTTCGGGTTATGAGCTCAGGCCTCTAGATACTGTGAATTGGTTAGGGTTGTGGTTGATGTTGGGAATCCCAAATTACTATATTCCCATGCCCTAGATTGTGTAGGGTTCATGCAAATCTTTCCAGGTCTCTTTAAATCTATCGCAATGGATAAACAGGTATTAAAAAATAATAAGAACAACTTAGGATCTCGTGAGCTCAAACCACAAGATGCTATGAACCCCTCAGGGCGGTGGATGATATTAACAATTCTATGTCATGAGTTTAAGCCTCTAAATGCTATGAATAGCTAAGAGCTGTGAATGACATGAATGACTTTAGGTTGTAAGCTCAAGGCTCTAGATACGATGAACAACTCTAGGCTATGGTTGACATGAATGACTCTTGGTCATGAGCATAAGGCTCTAAATCCTATGAACAACTCAAGGTTATGCATGACATGAACGACTCTCGATCATGAGCTCAGGCCTTTAGATACTATGAATAACTCAAGGCTATGGTTAACCTGAAAGACTTCAGGTTGTGAGCTTAGGGCACTAAATGCTATGAATAGATTAGGGTTGTAGTTAGCATGAACGACTTTGAGTAGTGAGCTCAGAGCTATAGATGCTATGAACAACTTAAGGTTATGAATGACATGAATGACTCTGGGTTGTGAGCTCTAGGCATTAGATACTATGAACAACTTTGGGCTATAGTTGACATGAATGACTCTGGATCATAAGCTTAAGCCTTTAGATGTTATGCATAGCTCATGGTTGTCGATGACATCAAAGACTACAAGTCGTGAGCTTAGGGCTTTAGATGGTATGAACAACTCTTGGTTGTGGTCTACATGAATGACTCCGGGTCAAGAGCTCAAGGCTTTAGATATTATGGACAACTCAGGGTTGTGGTTGACATGAGCAATTCAGGGTCATGAGCTCAAGGCTCTAGATGTTATGAGCAGTTGAGGCTATGAATGACATGAGCTACTTCAGGTCATGAGCTCAAGCCTCTAGATGCTATGAGCCACTTAGAGCTATGGATGATATGAACGATTTTGCATCATAAGCTCATGCCTCTAGATGCTATGAATGGCTAAGGGTTTGGATGACATGAACGACTCTGGGTTGTGAACTCAGGGCTCTAGATGCTATGAACCACTAAGGGCTATGGTTGACATGAATGACTCCAGGTCATAAGCTCAAGGATTTAGATGCTATGAATAACATAGGGGTGTGGATGAGATGAGGTACTCCAAGTTGGGAGCTTAAGGCTCTGGATGTTATGAATAGCTCAAGGCTGTGGATGACATGACCTACTTCAGGTCATGAGCTTAGAGCTCTAGATGCTACGAACAACCTAGAGTTGTGAATGATATGAAAGACAAGGTATCCTGTGAGCTCAATCCTGTAGATGCTACAAATCACTTAAGGCTTTGGTTGATAAGACTAACTCCGGGTCTTATGCTCAGGGCTCTAGATGCTATGAACAACTTAAAGTTGTGGATGATAAGAACGACTTGAGATCCCGTGAGCTCATGGCTTTAAATGCTACGAATCGCTCAAGGCGGTGGATGATATTAACAATTCTTCATCATAAGCTCAAGCCTCTAGATGCTATGAATAGCTTAGGATAGTGAATGACATGAACGACTCCGGGTCATGAGCTCAGGGCTCTAGATGTCATGAAGAACTCTAATCTAAAGTTGACATGAATGAATCGGGGTCGTGAGGTCAAGGCTCTAAATCATATGAACAACTCAGGTTTGTGCATGACATGAACGACTCTTAGTCACGAGCTTAGGCCTCTAGATACTATGAACAACTCAAGGTTGTGGTTAACCTGAAAGACTTTGGGTCATGAGCTTAGGGCTCTAAATACTATGAATAGATCAGGGTTGTGGTTAACATGAACGACTTCAGGTCATGAGCTCAGGGCTATAGATGCTATGAACAGCTCAGGGCTATGGATGTCATGAATGACTCTAGGTTGTGAGCTCTAAGCTCTAGATACTATGAACAACTCAAGGCTATAGTTGACATGAGCGACTCCGAGTCATAAGCTCCAGCCTTTAGATGCTATGCATAACTAAGGGTTATTGATGACATCAAAGACTACGGGTCATGAGGTTAGGGCTCTAAATACTATGAACTGCCCTTGGTTGTGGTCTACATGAACGACTCTGAGTCGAGAACTCAAGGCTCTATATGTCATGAACAGTTTAGGGTTATGGCTGACATGAGCAATTCTAGGTCGTGAGCTTAGGGCTTAGATGCTACGAACAACTGATGGTTGTGGATGACATGAGCTACTCCAAGTCAAGAACTTAAGGCTTTGGATGCTATTAGTAGCTCAAAGTTGTGGATGATATGAATGACTCGCGATCCCCTGAGCTTAGGCCCCTAGATGTTATGAACCACTCAAGGCTATGGATGATATGAACGATTTTGCGTCATGAGCTCATGTCTCTGGATGCTATGAACAGCTCAAGACTATGGATGACATGAATGACTTCGGGACATGAGCTCAGGGCTCGAGATGCCATGACTAGCTTAAGGTTGTGGTTGATATGAACGACTTTAGGTTGTAACCTTAAGGCTCTAGATACTATGAAGAACATAGGGGTGTGGATGAGTTGAGGTACTCTGGGTCGTGAGCTCAAGGCTCTAGATGTTATGAATATCTCAGGGTTGTGGATGACATGAGCTACTTCGGGTCGTGAGCTCATAGCTCTAAATGCTAAAACCGCTTAGAGCTTTAGTTGACATGAATGACTCCAGGTCTTAAGTTCAAGGCTCTAGATGCTATAAACCCTAAAACCATAAACCCTAAAACCCTAAGCCCTAAACCCTAAAACCCTAAACCTTACACCCAAAAATAATAAACCTTAAACCCATAATTTTAAACCTTAAACCCTAAACCTTACAACCCTAAACCTTAAACCCTAAACCCTAAAACCCTAAATCCTAAACCTAAAACCCTAAACCTTAAAACCCTAAACCCTAAACCTAAAACCATAAACCATAAACCCTAAACCTTAAAACCTTAAATCATAAACGCTAAAACCTTAAACCCTAAGCCCAAAACCCTAAACCCTAAACCTTAAAATCATAAACCCTAAACCCTAAACCTAAAAACCTTCAACCCTAAACCCAAAACCTTAAACCCTAAACCCTGAAACCCCAAAACAATAAACCCTAAACCCTAAAACCATAAACCTTTAACCCTAAACCCTAAAACGCTAAACTCTCAACCCTAAAAACCTAAACCATAAACCCTAAAACTGTAAACCCTAAACCCTAAAACCATAAACCTTAAAATCTGAAACCCTAAACCCTAAACCCTAGACACTAAAACCATAAACCCTAAACCTTAAAACCTTAAATCATAAACGTTAAAACCCTAAATGATTACTACTCAAAAAGTGTTATTTTATAGCTTGTAATTAACTCTTTTAAACACTTTTTGAGTAGTCATTATTACCTTTTAACTCAATTGGCATGTTAAGGACCTTTGCAATCGGTTCTAATAAAATTGTGTTGAGTTTTGGTGTTTTTTATAGCTTTTTTATCACCAAAGCAATCCAAGAATGAGGGAGATCTTTGTATAGTTCATGGCAAAGCAAGTTGAAGCTCAAATTCATGAAGAAACCGAGCTTTGGAGCTTCATAAACCTTTGCCAAAGTCATTCAAAGTATGCAAGGGAGAAAATAAGAGAAGAAATCATCAACCAAGCAATTTTGCAAGTTGGAAGTAACTTGCGAAATGGAAAAAGAAACACAATCCACCAAATCACAAAGAGCTCAACTTGGAAAAATTGGAGTTCAACTTGTGAAACTAGAGTTCAACTCGTGAAAATGGACTTCAACCTACGAAATTTTTGCAAGTCATGTTTCAACTTGCGAATTCCACCTATGAGCTGAGATATTTGCTCACCGACACCTTTTGATATTTTTCTTCAGATATTTGTGTATAAATCCCTATTTTCTCCTTGTAATCCACCACTCATGTAATTCTTTAGTTAGGAAGTAATTAGGGAAGGGTAAATAGCCTCCCTATATAATATCTCTTGTAAACGTTTGAACAATATCTCGGGGACCTTTCTCAGAGAACACTTGTATAGTTTTTCTAAAGTAATATACAGAGCTTTGCTCTGCCTTTCCTTCTCATTTTGTTTTCTCTTTTGTTTTTATTTCTAGCAAATCAACCTTTGAGATGTTTTCTCAGAGGATGAGTGGCTAGACTTTTTGTTTCTTGGGTGAAGGAAGCTAGGTAAGGTTCCGAATACAAAAGTGTGAGTTTTTGTTGTTACAGTTTTTAATGAAGAGAAAGTGTGATCCATTAATGGTTTTTATATTTTTAGTTAACTAAGGATCACCTTGAATAGCCAATACTTGGTAAGCTTTCGGATTCCATGGATTCTTATTGCTTGCAATCTTGCTCCATGGTGGTCTAATTGTTATCTCTTGTTCGCTTTTGAAGGGTGATCCAAGGTTAAGGAACACCTTGAATGGCTAATACCAGGTGAGAGGTATGAACCATTGCAAGATGATTCAGTGACAAGGATTTAGTGTTTGAAACCTTTAATGGTAAGCATCTGTACCACACCGGTTCAGGAAATAACTATATGTTAAATCCCCAACGCGAGGAAAAGATTCAAGTGACCGGAATCTCCCTTTTTGTATAAGGCACTTGATCCTAATGGCCTAAGACCCCAAGAAACACCTTTCTTTTCATTAATTTCAGTTACTTTGAGTTTGGTTAGCTTAAAACCAACCATTTTCATACAAACTTTTGTTTTCTTTTAAAGCTAACTTAGAAAAGAAAAAGCACCAATTTAGTTTTTGAACTAATATCAATTGTGGAGTGAAAACCCATCTCTATTGACGATCCTAGAGCCACTATACTATGCTAGCTAGTGCTACCCTAGTATATGGTGAATTAGGTTTATAAATTTTGTTGATAACTCCCGTCTGAGGATTGAAATCAAAGCACACCAGTTGATTGAACAAGAATCAACTTGGCACACCAATTAGGGACGAATCAAATGGCGTCGTTGCCAGGGATGGTGCCACTTTGCAGTGATATGATATTTTCAGAACACTTGTGATTTTCATACAAGTTTGATATTGCTAGTTGTGTATGCCATATTGGGTACAAGACAGTGGGGGAAGGCTTGTGAAAATAAAAAATCCTCACGAAACAAAGCTGGAATTGGAAGTGGAAGTCATGGAAGCTATGCCTGAAGATCAGCATAGTCACCATGGTCACCAGGACAATCCCAATGCAACCAGATCAATGAGGGATCGCATGCATCCACCTCGTATGAGTGCACCATCATGCATAGTGCCACCAATAGAGGAGCTAGTGATCCGACCCCATATTGTGCCACTTCTACCTACTTTCCATGGGATGGAAAGTGAGAATCCCTACGCGCATATCAAAGAATTTGAAGATGTTTGTAATACATTCCAAGAAGGAGGATCTTCAATCGACATGATGCGGCTGAAGTTATTTCCTTTCATCCTGAAGGACAAGGCTAAAATTTGGCTGAATTCTTTAAGGCCAAGGAGTATCCGAACTTGGACTGATTTGCAAGCTGAATTTCTCAAGAAATTTTTCCCTACTCATAGGACCAATGGCTTGAAAAGGCAAATTTCAAACTTCTCAGCTAAGAAGAATGAGAAATTTTATGAGTGTTGGGAGAGATACATGGAAGTTATCAATGCTTGTCCTCGCCATGGCTTTGATACATGGCTATTGGTGAGCTACTTTTATGATGGTATGTCTTCCTCAATGAAGCAACTCCTAGAGACTATGTGTGGAGGAGATTTCATGAGTAAGAATCCGGAGGAAGCCATGGATTTCTTGAGTTATGTAGCTGAAGTTTCAAAGGGATGGGATGAACCAAACAGGGGAGAAGTTGAAAGAACGAAGTCTCAACCAAATGCTCTTAATGCTAAGGCTGGGATGTATACCTTGAATTAAGATATCGACATGGAAGCAAAAGTTGCAGCTATGACAAGAAGATTGGAGGAGCTAGAACTGAAAAAGATACATAAAGTGCAGACCGTTTCTGAAACACCAATGCAAGTTATGCCATGTTCCATTTGTCAATCTTATGAGTACTTGGTGGAGGAATGTCCTACACTTCCAGCTGTCAGAGAGATGTTTAGAGTCCAAGCAAATGTTATTGGACAATTTAAGCCCAATAACAATGCTCCATATGGTAATACCTACAATTCAAATTGGAGGAACCATCCAAATTTCTCCTGGAAACCAAGAGTACCTCAGTACACGCAACCAAGCCAAGCACCTCAACAAGCTTCAAATCTTGAACAAGCAATTGTAAATCTAAGCAAGGTCGTGGGAGATTTTGTTGGAGACCAGAAATCCATCAATGCTCAACTCAGTCAAAGAATTGACAGTGTAGAGAATACATTGAATAAAAGGATGGATGGAATGCAAAATGATCTATCTCAGAAGATAGATAATCTCCAATATTCAATCTCAAGGCTTACCAACCTCAACACAGTGCAAGAGAAGGGGAAGTTTCCTTCTCAACCTTACCAAAATCCAAAGGGTATCCATGAAGTGGAGGCTCATGAGGGAGAATCTTCCCAGGTGAAAGATGTCAAAGCCGTGATCACTCTAAGGAGTGGTAAAGAGGTTGAGCTGCCAACAACCAAGCCAAAGCATGATGAACCAGAGAATGAAGAAAAGAAAGAGAAGAGGGAGGAAATCAAAGGAAAGAGAAAAGGGAAGAGCAAAGAGACAGAGGACCATGAATTCATTATGAATGAAAATCCGAAGAAGATAGTAATAAAAAAAAATGTGATGAAAAAGCACATGCCTCCACCTTTTCCTCAAGCTTTGCATGGGAAAAAGGGAATCAACAATGCTTTAGAAATTCTTGAAGTATTGAGGCAAGTGAAGGTCAACATCCCATTGTTAGACATGATAAAACAGGTGTCGACTTATGTAAAATTCCTAAGGACTTGTGCACTATAAAAAGAGGGTTGAATGTGAATAAGAAAGCCTTCTTAACTGAGCAAGTAAGTGCCATTATACAGTGCAAGTCTCCAGTGAAGTATAAAGATCCAGGCTGCCCTACCATTTCAATGATGATTGGAGGCACGTTAATGGAGAAAGCCTTGTTGGACTTGGGAGCAAGTGTGAATTTGCTACCATACTCTGCTACAAGCAATTGGGACTTGGTGAATTGAAGCCAACATCAATCACTCTATCTCTAGTAGATAAATCAGTGAAGACTCCAAGGGGGATGACTGAGGATGTCTTAGTTCAAGTTGACAATTTCTACTACCCAGTGGATTTTGTTGTTCTTGATATGGACCCAATTGTCAAAGGAACTAACTGTGTTCCTATCATACTTGGAAGACCATTCCTAGCTACATTAAATGCAATCATTAATTGTAGGAATGGACTCATGCAACTGACGTTTGGCAATATGACATTAGAGCTCAACATTTTCAATTTGTGCAATAGGCAATTCAATTTGGAAGAAGAAGAAGGTCCAGAAGAGGTGTGCATCATCAACATGTTAGTAGAGGAGCATTGTGATCAGAAAATGCAAGATGAGTCAAATGAAAGTCTTGGGGATCTTGATGAAGGGTTACCTGAACCTTCAGATTTGCTTGCTACTCTGCCACACTAGAGAAAGATAGAAGAAATTCTACCTTTATTCAACGAGGAGGAGACGCAAGAAGCTGTTAAAGAGGAAGCCCCAAAGCTTATTCTGAAGCCACTACCTACTGAGTTGAAGTATGCATACTTAGAAGAGAATAAGAAGTGCCCTGTTGTTATATCCTCATCTCTTACCACTGATCAGGAGGAGTGTCTACTTGAAGTCCTCAGGAGATGTAAGAAAGCAATAGGATGGCAAATTACTAACTTGAAAGGGATCAACCCTTTAGTCTGTACACATCATATATACATGGAAGAATAAGCTAAGCCAATTCGTCAACCTCAGAGAAGATTGAATCCCCATATGCAAGAGGTGGTTCGAGCTGAAGTTCTGAAGCTACTTCCGGCCGGTATTATTTACCCCATATCAGATAGCCCATGGGTGAGTCCTACTCAAGTAGTGCCAAAGAAATCAAGGATCACAGTGGTGCAAAATGATAAGGGAGAAGAAGTTTCTACACGCCTCACTTCAGGTTGGAGGGTGTGTATTGATTATAGAAAATTGAATGTTGTGACAAGGATCATTTTCCACTGCCATTTATTGATCAAGTGCTTAAGAGAGTCTCAAACCACTCTTTTTATTGTTTCTTGGACGGCTACTCTGGGTATTTTCAACTTGAAATTGCTGTTGAAAACTAGGAGAAGACCACGTTTACATGTCCATTTGGAACCTATGCCTACAAAAGAATGCCTTTTGGTTTATGCAATGCACCTGCAACATTCCAAATATGCATGTTAAGTATTTTCAGTGATGTGGTGGAGTGCATTATGGAAGTCTTTATGGACGATATTACCATATATGGAAGCGCATTTGAGGAATGCTTAGTCAACTTGGAAGCTGTTCTAAACCGATGCATTGAAAAAGACTTAGTGCTTAACTGGGAGAAATGTCATTTCATGGTACACCAAGGTATTGTCCTTGGACACGTCATCTTCAACAAAGGCATTGAAGTTGATAAAGCAAAGGTGGAATTTATTGTCAAGTTGCCATCCCCAAATACTGTTAAAGGAGTAAGACAATTCTTTGGCCATGCTGGGTTCTACAGGAGGTTTATCAAAGATTTTTCTAAACTTTCAAGACCTCTTTGTGAACTATTAGTGAAGGATGCTAAATTCAAATGGGATGAAAGATGTCAAAGGAGTTTTGAACAACTGAAGCTATTCTTGACAACCGCTCTAATAGTGAGGGCTCCCAACTGGTAACTACCTTTTGAAGTGATGTGTGATGCCAGTGACTTTGCTATAGGAGTTGTTCTTGGTCAAAGAGAAGATGGAAAGCCCTATGTGATCTACTATGCAACCAAAACATTGAATGAAGCGCAAATAAACTACACAACCATAGAGAAAGAGTTATTAGTTCTATTTTTTGCTTTAAACAAATTTCGAGCTTACTTAGTAGGGTCTTTCATTGTGGTTTTCACTGACCACTCAGCTTTGAAGTACTTATTGACAAAGCAAGATGCAAAGGCAAGGCTGATTAGATGGATTCTTTTACTACAAGAGTTCAATCTCCAAATCAAAGACAAGAAAGTAGAAAATGTGGTAGCTAACCACCTTTCAAGGTTGGTTATATCACATAATTCCCATGGGTTGCCAATTAATGATGATTTTCCGGAGGAGTCACTTATGTTGCTAGAAGATGCTCCTTGGTATGCTCATATTGCTAACTATCTAATTACTGGTGAAGTCCCAAGTGAGTGGAAAGCACAAGATAGGAAGCACTTCTTTGCAAAAATTCATGCCTACTATTGGGAGGAACCTTTTCTTTTCAAGTATTGTGCAGATCAAATAATAAGGAAGTGTCTCCCTGAACAAGAGCAATAAGGGATCCTTAGTCATTGCCACGAAAGTGCTTGTGGAGGCCACTTTGCCTCTCAGAAAACAGCCATGAAGGTGTTACAATTAGGTTTCAGTTGGCCATCACTTTTTAAAGATGCTCACATCATGTGTAGGAGCTATGATAGATGCCAAAGGCTTGGGAAGTTGACTCGTAGGAACTAGATGCCTATGAACCCCATTTTAATAGTTGATCTTTTTTATGTATGGGGCATTGACTTCATGGGATCTTGCCCTATGTCCTTTGGTAACTCTTATATATTGGTGGGAGTAGATTATGTTTCAAAATGGGTTGAGGCAATTCCCTGTAAACACAATGATCATAGAGTTGTTCTCAAGTTTCTCAAAGAGAACATCTTCTCGAGATTTGGGGTGCCCAAGGCCATAATCAGTGATGGAGGTACACATTTTTGCAACAAGCCTTTTGAAACTCTCTTAGCCAAGTATGGGGTGAAGCACAAGGTAGCTACACCTTACCACCCTCAGACATCTGGGCAAGTTGAGTTAGCAAATAGGGAAATCAAAAATATATTGATGAAGGTGGTGAACATAAGCAGAAGAGATTGGTCTGTTAAGCTCCAAGTTCACTATGGCATACAGAACAGCTTACAAGACCATTCTTGGTATGTCTCCTTATCGCCTTATCTATGGCAAAGCATGTCATCTCCTTGTGGAAGTTGAATATAAGGCTTGGTGGGCAATCAAGAAGATAAACATGGACTTGATTCGAGCCGGGATGAAGAGGTGCTTAGACCTTAATGAGATGGAGGAATTGAGAAATGATGCATATATCAATTCCAAAATTGCAAAACAGAGGATGAAGAGGTGGAATGATCAATTAATCTCAAAGAAAGAATTTCAGAAGGGACTAAGAGTCTTGCTAGATGACTCTAGGCTCCACATTTTTCCAGGAAAGCTAAAGTCAAGGTGGATAGGCCCTTTCCTCATTCATCAAGTGCATTCCAATGGAGTAGTGGAACTACTCAATTCCAAAAGCAATGACACCTTCAAAGTCAATGGCCACCGTCTCAATCCATTCATGGAGCCTTTCAATCAAGACAAGGAGGAAGTCATTCTCCTTGAACCGTAGCAATCTCAAGAGAAAAGGGGTAGATAGACTTAGTCTTTTTTAAAGACTACTTAAGTCCATTTTTTGTAGTTATTTTTTTATTTTTAAAGCTTTATTATTTCTTTTAATTTTAATTTTAGCTTTAGTTTATTTTAGGATGATCAATTTCAGGAGGAACCTCAAAGAAATTGGGGAAGCTATAAAGAATTAAAGAGAGAGGAAAAAGCTTCAAATAGAGCACTGAAAACCAACTTGCCAAAATTTCGCAAGTTGAAGATCTAACTTGTGAAAATCAATGCATCTTGCGAAATTCCAAATTCCAAATTCGCAAGTTCACTATTAAAGTTGCGAAAATTTTTGCAAGCTGTGAACCACCTCTCAGGCACACGAGTGTCATTTCGCAAGTTCAAAACCCATTTTCACAGGGTGCGAATCAAGTTGCGAAAATTTCGCAAGTTAAAAATCCAACTTGCGAAAATCAATCCAAGTTGCGAAAATCTGGGGCATCTTGCGAAAACTCCAAAGCCCAATTTTGCAGGTTCACTATTCAAGTTGCAAATATTTTCGCAGGCTGCGAAACACCTCTTAGGCACACGTGTGCCATTTTCGCAAGTTGCGAAATGGTTGCGCAGGGTGCGAATCAAGTTGCGAAAATGACCTAACTTACAAAATAAGTTGTGAATTCCAGGGCAAGTTGCGAAAATTCCAACCGTCGTTTAAACCCATTTTTAAACCACCAAGCCTCTCATTTTCATTTCGCACAGCCATTCCGACTTGCAAAAAGCCCTTTCACCTTGCGACCATCCAAATTCCGACCCCCCTCTCCATTTGAAGCCTCGAGGACGTGCGTTTGAGGAGAGAAGACCATCGTGCACCCTTTGTGTACCTTGTAGAACTCAAGAACCGCCATCTCTCTCCATTTCAGCCATGGCCAAGACTAGAGGAGGCCATTCCGCATCTCTATCAGCTAAAACTCCAAGGCCGAGAGTGTCACCCACGCAAGATTCCACATCTCAGGCCCCACAGGACTCTGCCATTCCACCATCTAAGGGTGGAATACAATCTAGCCCTCCTCAGCGTTGGTACCAAACGAGGAGACCACCAACTACACCTGGGGCAGCCACTTCAAACCCCAAGAAATTAGTTCGTCGCCCTCCTGCAAAGGAAGCCAAATTTTCGGGTCCAGGAGAATCATCTGCACCACCACAGACTGAGCCACCTACTACAGAGTCTCCGATTCCTTCTAGGATTCCCCCAAAAGCTATTATCAGACGACCTATGATTACAAGAGCCCCTATAGAGGGAAATTTAAACTATAGAGCTAGGCCATTCCACTCCGAGCTATGCTTTGACTTGGAGACTCTCAGATAGCAGCCAGAGCTTAGAGAGCCATTCCATCTATTGCAGAGATACCATATGGAGCATCTGATGACTCCTAGGCAGTTCTTCTATCCCAGATTAGCACTAGACTTTTATCAATCTATGACTACGCGTGGCGTCCGAGATCCTACTCTCATTTACTTAAGTATAGATGGACGCCAGGGTATCATTAAAGCTAGACACATTGCAAAGACCCTCCATATTCCTTATGAGCTTGTGAGTCAAGCAGACTTCAGAGAGTGGTCCCATTTTTCTCAAAGGGACATGGTCCATATATTGTCCAGGGGGACCTCTACAGCCTCAATTTTGATGAGAAAAGAGCTTCCACCTGGGATGCTCCTTATAGATGTACTCTTGCGCTCTAACATTTTCCCACTACAGCATATGGTGCAGAGGAGAGGAGCTATATTGGAGGCTTTGTTCAGGATATCTGAGGGTTACTAATTTGGCCCTCATCATTTGATCATCACCTCTCTTCTTCACTTTGAGGAGAAGGCCCAAAGGAGGAAGCTCCAAAAAGCAGATGCCATTCCTTTACTATTTCCCAGGTTACTCTGTCAGATATTAGAGCATTTAGGCTATCCTTCAGAGCCTCAGCTTGAGCGACGCCGCCATTGCCAAGAGCAATTCACTCTCAACAAATGGAATCACCTGGCAGCTTATGTTGCACCTCAGGGAGCCCCAGATATGCCAGCGCTACTAGAGCCACAACAGGATGAGCAGCCATCACAGCCACCACAGGCATAGCAGGGTGAGATTCCTATAGATATCATATCCCCTGCCCTTGCAGCACCTATTTCAGTGCCTATGCTCATGCCTGAGGCTACATCTTCTGCTCCTCCTACCACTTCTGACACTCCACCAGTTGTGCCAGCTACATCAGCACCTCCTCCGTCATCTGAGTCTACTATCACCGTATCTCTTACGGAGTTTAAAGGCTTAGTTCATACGTTATAGACATTGAGCACCACTCAAGGTGCTCTTTTACAGCAGATGGCAGCTATACGTGCACAGCAGGATCAACTCATTGCCACACAGACCCAGCATACTACCATCCTTCATCAAATTCAGCAGCATCTGGGCATGCAGACACCACTTGAGCATGATAGACCTGACCCATCCGAGCCTACAGCACCAGATGAGCAGACTATACCATTAGAGGAGACCACAGTAGAGTCATCATCTCCACATGATCTTCCCACTACTACCTGATCATCTATCTATTTTTTGTATTTACTTTTTATATTAGATCTGTGAATCCCATGGTTTTGATATTTTAATATACTGGGATTGGATGTATTACTTGTGCATCATTCATATTGTACTTTCTCAAAGTAATACATATATATATATATATCAATTTTTATTATGTTTAGCATAATAATTCCTCTACTCACTGAATCTTTTTTTTTTTTTTTTAATCATGTGGTTTCTTCCAAATGAATCATACTCTATTTCACTCAAGAGGTACCACTTCCTCCCTTTATTTTTAATTATTCTACAAAACATTGAGGACAATGTTGAACTTGGTTGGGGGTAGAGTTGAGGAAAGAAGTTTTGTTATTAATACTATGTTATTTTAGTAATTTAGTTGCTTTTTGTTTAAATTTAATTTTTTTTTTTTTTTAAGTTTTTATTCTACTCTCCATGGTTATTAAGGAAAAATTTTCAAAATGAAATGGGAGGAATTGAATGTTTGTCTTTTTACTTGAAACTTAGAGTTGTATTATGTTTATTGAAGTTGATGAATTATTGAACTCCTATTGAATTCAACCTTATTTCTTCCACTTTAAGCTTACCACACACTGTGTACACTAGTTCCGATTATAAGATGGAAAACTATTTCCCCCTTGACTTAGGAAAATTTAGACTTGGTACCTTTGACCTTATTTTAATAGTGTTGGGACACCTTATAAAAGGCCAATGAGCCTTTGAAAAAAGAGAAGAAAAAGAAGAAGAAGTGTGTTTTACTTGCCTTGAAACCTGAGCAAGGTCTGAGGGGTATATGGTGGAAATCTTTAAAACCTGGTGCCCTAAACCATGATTGGTTGGGAGCCACCGACCTCAATGCTCATTACATGGGTGAATAGGTGGAGTTTAACATACTGTAGGTGTTTGGGTATTAAAATTCATTCTCAAAAGTCTAGGGTAAAATCCGAGGAGTTAGTAGTTGAAAAATCCTTAAAGCTTGATGCCTTGAACGTTGATGGGTTAGGAGTCATCGATGGACCCCCGTTACATGGACAATTTAGAAAAGAATACCTTTAAGCTTTGCATTCCTACAAGAAAAATTGTGAAAGAAAAGAGGTGCGTTCTTAGCCTATTGGAGGTTGATCAGTTTGCTAAGCTTTGAAAAGAACTAAGTTGAGGGGAGAGATTAGTTCAGCATACTATATTCGGAAACTAATAAGTAACACTTAGATTTTTGTGGAAGAGTAAGTTTTGGACCTTTGGGAGTGCAAATTCTTTTGAAGCTTAAATTTGCATAATGCCTACTCTGTTTGAATTGTGATTAGGCAAGTTATTTGATAGCTCCTACTGAAGTTTGAGTTTTATTTCTCTAATGTTCCATGTGAGAGTTAGATTAGTCATGCCACTTGAAATTTTTTGGAGTGATCAGCATGATTTTGTAAATTATATTACTTTTATTTTTATTTTTCTCTCCTTCATTGCTAAGGGACTAGCAATATGTCAGTTGGGGGGAGTGATTACTGCTCAAAAAGTGTTATTTTATAGCTTGTAATTAACTCTTTTAAACACTTTTGAGTAGTAGTTATTACCTTTTAACTCAATTGGCATGTTAAGGACCTTCACAATCGGTTCTAATCAAATTGTGCTGAGTTTTGGTGTTTTTGATAGCTTTTTTATCACCAAAGCAATCCAAGAATGAGGGAGATCTTTGTATAGTTCATGGCAAAGCAAGTTGAAGCTCAAATTCATGAAGAAACAGAGCTTTGGAGCTTCATAAACCTTTGCCAAAGTCATTCAAAGTATGCAAGGGAGAAAAGAAGAGAAGAAATTATCAACCAAGCAATTTCACAAGTTGGAAGTAACTTGCGAAATTTTCGCAACTTGTGAAATGGAAAAATGAACATAGTCACCAAATCACAGAGAGCTCAACTTACGAAAATTGGAGTTCAACTTGCGAAATTAGAGTTCAACTTCCGAAAATAGACTTCAACCTACGAAATCAACTTGTGAAATTTTCACAAGTCATGTTTCAACTTGCGAATTCCACCTATGAGCTGAGATATTTGCGCACCGACTCCTTTTGATATTTTTCTTCAGATATTTGTATATAAATCCTTATTTTCTCCTTGTAATCCACCACTCATGTAATTCCTTAGTTAGGAAGTAATCAAGGAAGGGTAAATAGCCTCCTTATATAATATCTCTTGTAAATGTTTGAACAATATCTTCGGGAGCTTTCTCAAAGAACACTTGTATAGTTTTTATAAAGTAATATACAGAGCTTTGCTCTGCCTTACCTTCTCATTTTGTTTTCTCCTTTGTTTTTATTTTTAGCAAATCAACCTTTGAGATGTTTTCTCAAAGGATGAGTGGCTAGACTTTTTGTTTCTTGGGTGAAGGAAGCTAGGTAAGGTTCCGGATACAAAAGTATGAGTTTTTGTTATTACAGTTTTTAATGAAGAGAAAGTGTGATCCGTTAATGGTTTTTATATTTTTAGTTAACTAAGGATCACCTTGAATAGCCAATACTTAGTAAGCTTTCGGATTCCATGGATTCTTATTGCTTGCAATCTTGCTCCATGGAGGTCTAATTGTTATCTCTTGTTCGCTTTTGAAGGGTGATCCAAGGTTAAGGAACACCTTGAATGGCTAATACCAGGTGAGAGGTATGAACCATTGCAAGATGATTCAGTGACAAGGATTTAGTGTTTGAAACCTTTAATGGTAAGCATCTGTACCACACCGGTTCGGGAAATAACTATATGTTAAATCCCCAACGCGAGGAAAAATTGAAGTGACCGGAATCTCCCTTTTTGTATAAGGCACTTGATCCTAGTGACCTAAGACCCCAAGAAACACCTTTCTTTTCATTAATTTCAGTTACTTTGAGTTTGGTTAGCTTAAAACCAACCATTTTCATACAAACTTTTGTTTTCTTTTAAAGCTAACTTAGAAAAGAAAAAGCACCAATTTAGTTTTTGAACTAATATCAATTGTGGAGTGAAAACCCATCTCTATGGACGATCCTAGAGCCACTATACTATGCTAGCTAGTGCTACCCTAGTATATGGTGAATTAGGTTTATGAATTTTGTTGATAACTCCCGTTTGAGGATTGAAATCAAAGCACACTAGTTGATTGAACAAGAATCAACCTAGCACACCAATTGGGGACGAATCACTAAACCCTAAGCCAGAAACCCTAAACCCTAAACCTTAAAATCATAAACCCTAAACCCGAAACCCAAAAACCTTCAACCTTGAACCCAAAAACCCTAGACCCTAAACCCTAAACCCTAAACTTTTAACCCTAAACCCTATAACCCTAAACCCTAAAACGCTAAACTCTCAACCCTAAAAACCTAAACCATAAACCCTAAAACCCTCAACCTTAAAATCTGAAACCCTAAACCCTAAACCCTAGACATTAAAACCATAAACCCTAAACCCTAAACCCTAAAACCATAAACCTTAAACCCTAAAACCCTAAAACCTTAAACCCTAAACCCTAAAACCCTAAACCTTAAGCCCTAAACCCTAAACCCTAAACCCTAAACACTAAACCATAAACCTTAAACACTAAAAGAATAAACCCTTAACTCTTAACCCTAAACCCTAAGCCCTAAACCTTAAAATCATTAACCCTAAACCCCAAAGCCTAAATCCTAAACCTTGAAACCACCTTAAACCCTAAACCCTAAACACTAAACCTTAAACCTTAAACCCTAAAATCATAAACATAATCCCTAAACCCTACACCTCAAACCCGAAGCCTTATACCTTAAAACCCAAAACCCTAAGACCCCTAAACTTAAAACCCTCAATCCTTAAAACCCTAACCCTACAGCTTAAAACCTATGACCTAAAATCCTAAACCCTCAAACCATAAACTGTAAAACTCTAAACCCTCGACCTTGAAGCTTGAAACCCTACACCCTAAACAAAAAGGCCATAAACCCTAAACCATAAACCCAAAACCCCAAACCCAGAACCCTAAACCCTAAACTCTAAAACCTAAGACCTAAAATCCTAAACCCTAAAACCTGAAACCCTAAACCCCAAAACCCTATAAATCCTAAACCCTAAAACCTTAAACCCTTAACCCTATTCTTAAACCCCAAAACCATAAACCTTAAACCCTAAACCCTAAAACCCCAAACCCTAACCAATAAACCATAAAACAATAAACCTTACACCATAAACACCAAAAACCTAAACTCTAAACCCTAAAACCATAAACCCTAAACCCTAAAACCCTAATCCCCAAACCCTAAACCATAAACCCTGAAACCCTAAACCCTAAAACCTTAAAACCCTAACCCCAAATCCTAAACCTTAAACCCTAAACCCTAAACCCCAAATCCTAAAACCCTAAACCCCAAACCCTAAAACCATAAACCTTGAATCTTTAAACCCTAAACCTTATACCCTAAAACCCAAAACCCTAAACTCTAAACCTTAAACACTAAAACCTAGACCTTAAACCCTAAAAGCATAAGCC
Source organism: Vitis rotundifolia (assembly GCA_030254885.1). Lineage (NCBI taxonomy): Eukaryota > Viridiplantae > Streptophyta > Magnoliopsida > Vitales > Vitaceae > Vitis > Vitis rotundifolia. The sequence goes on along the minus strand of JARBHA010000043.1, from coordinate 40,122 downwards.
CTCAACCTTAAATCTTAAAACCCTAAACCCTAAACCCTAAAAACCTAAACCTTAAACCCTAAACTATAAACCATGAAACCCTAAACCCTAAACTCTAAACCCTAAACCCTAAACCCTAAAACCTAAGACCTAAAATCCTAAACCTCAAACCGTAAATTGTAAGACTCTAAGACCTAAAATTCTAAACCCTGAACCCTAAAACCTAAACAAAAAAGTCATAAACCCTAAACCCTTAACCCAAAACCTTAAACCCTAAAACCTCAAACCCTAAACCCTAAAAGCTAAGACCGAAAATCTTAAACCCTAATACCCTAAACCCTAAAACCCTAAAATCCTATAACCCTAAACCTTCAACCCAAAACCCTAAATCTTAAAACCTAAAACCCTAAACCCTAAACCCTTAACCATAAAACCATAAACCTTAAACGATAAACCCTAAAAACCTAAACTCTAAACCTTAAACCCTAACACCCTAAACCTTAAACCTCAAAACCCTAAAATCCTAATTCCTAAACCGTATATCCTTAAAGCCCTAACCCTAAATGCTAAAACGTAAAACCTACGAGCTAAAATTGTAAACCCTCAAATCGTAAACTATAAAACTCTAAAACTTAGACCCTAAACCTTGAAACCCAAAACCCAAAACCCAAAACTAAAAAGCCATAAACCCAAAACTCTAAACCAAAAACACTAAATCCTCAAACCCTAAACCCTATGCCCTAAACCTTGAACCCTAAAACCTAAGGTCTAAAATCCTAAACCCTCTAACCCTAAACACTAAAACCCTAAACCTTAAACCCTAAATTTTTAAACCCTAAACCGTAAACCCTAAAACCCTAAATCCTAAACCCTAAACCCTAAAACCCTAAACCCTAAACCCTAAAACCATTAAGACTATACCCTAAACCAAAAACCATAGACCCTAAACCTCTAAACCTTAAAACCCTAAACCCTGAACCGTAAACCCTAAACTCTAAACCCTAAAACACTAAACCCTAAACCCTAATCCCCAAACCCTAAAGCCATAAACCCTATACCCTAAGCCCTAAAACCTTAAACCTTAAACCCTAAAACCCTAAACCCCATACCCTAAACCCTAAACCCTAAACCCTGAAACCCTGAAACCCTAACCCCTAAACCCTAAACTCTAAAACCATAAACCTTAAACCGTCAACCCTCAAACCCTATAACCAAAACACTAAAACCCTAAACCCTAAACCATAAACCTTCAACCCTAAAAACATAAAGCCTAAAACCTAAACCTTAAATCCTTAAACCCTAAACCTTAAATCCTTAAATCCTAAACATTAAAATTTTAAACCCTAATTCTTAAACCCTAAAACCCTAAACCTTAAATCCTAAAACCCTAAACCCTAAACCATAAAAAAAAAAAAAAAAAAATCCTAAACTAATAAATCTTAAATCCTCATCCCTAAAAATTAAAGCCATAAACCCTAAACCCTAAACCCAAAAACCCCAAACCCTAAACCCTAAAACCATAAACCCTACACCCTAAACCCTAAACCCTAAACACAAAAACCGTAAAACCTAAACCCTAAAAAACTAAACCTTAAACCCTAAACCCTAAATCTTCAATAATAAACCCTAAAACCATAAATCCTAAAGCCTCAAACCCTAAACCCTAAAACCTTAAAACTATGAACCCTAAACCCTATAATTTAAAACATTAAACCTTAAACCTTAAACCCTAAAACCCTAAACCCAAAAACCTTAAATGCTAAACCCAAAAACCCTAAAGCCTAAATACTAAAACACTAAACCCTAAACCCTAAACCCTAAAACACTAAACCCAAAACACTAAACTATAAAACCATAAAACTGAAAGCCTAAACCCTAAAACCATAAACCCAAAACCTAAAACCAAAAACCGTGAACCCTAAAACCTAATACCCTAAACCCTAAACCCTAAGCCCTAAAACCTAAACCCTAAACCCAAAAACCTTAAACACTAAACCCTAAACCCTAAACCCTAAAACACTAAACCTAAAACCCTAAACCTTAAAACCCTAAAACCCTAAACTAGAAACCTTAAACCGTAAACCATAAACCCTAAAACCCAAACCCTAAACCCCAAACCCTAAACCCTAAAACCATAAACCCTACACCTTAAACCCTAAACAACAAAACCCTAAACCCTAAACACAAAAACCGTAAAACCTAAACCCTAAAAAACTAAACCTTAAACCCTAAACCCTAAATCTTCAACAATAAACCCTAAAACCATAAATCCTAAAGCCTCAAACCCTAAACCATAAAACCTTAAAACTATGAACCCTAAACCCTATAATTTAAAACATTAAACCTTAAACCCAAAAACCTTAAATGCTAAACCCAAAAACCCTAAAGCCTAAATACTAAAACACTAAACCCTAAACCCTAAACCCTAAAAAACTCAACCCAAAACCCTAAACTATAAAACCATAAAACTGAAAGCCTAACCCTAAAATCATAAACCCAAAACCTAAAACCAAAAACCGTGAACCCTAAAACCTAAAACGCTAAACCCCAAAACACTAAAACCTAAACCCTAAGCCCTAAAACCTAAACCCTAAACCCAAAAACCTTAAACACTAAACCCTAAACCCTAAACCCTAAAACACTAAACTTAAAACCCTAAACCTTAAAACCCTAAAACCCTAAACTCGAAACCTTAAACCGTAAACCATAAACCCTAAAACCCAAACCCTAAACCCCAAACCCTAAACCCTACACCCTAAACCCCAAACAACAAAACCCTAAACCCTAAACACAAAAACCGTAAAACCTAAACCCTAAAAAACTAAACCTTAAACCCTAAACCCTAAATCTTCAACAATAAACCCAAAAACCATAAATCATAAAGCCTCAAACCCTAAACCCTAAAACCTTAAAACTATGAACCCTAAACCCTATAATTTAAAACATTAAACCTTAAAGCCAAAAACCCTAAACCCAAAAACCTTAAACGCTAAACCCAAAAACCCTAAAACCTAAATACTAAAACACTAAACCCTAAACCCTAAACCCTAAAACACTAAACCTTTTCCCTAAACCCTAAACCATAAACCCTGAAACTCTAAAACCTAAACCCTAAACTATAAAACCATAAAACCGAAAGCTTAAACCCTAAAACCATAAACCTAAAACCTAAAACCAAAAATCGTAAACCCTAAAACCTAAAACCCTAAACCCTAAAACACTAAATCTTAAACCCTAAGCCCTAAAACCTAAAACCCTAAACCCAAAAACCTTAAACACTAAACCCTAAAACCCTAAACCCTAAACCCTAAACCCTAAAACACTAAACCTAAAACCCTAAACCTTAAAAGCCTTCACCCTAAACCCTAAAACCCTAAACCCGAAACCTTAAACCGTAAACCATAAACCCTAAAACCCAAACCCTAAAACCCTAAAACCTTAAACCTTATTGTAGACCCTCACTCGATCCACCGACCGGAGCGACTTCTTATTTTAAAGGTGAAAGGGAAAGCTGGTTTTCGATTTTTGAAATATTCGTCCCAGTGAGGAACGGTTTTGTTTGGAGTCGCCACTTACTTTTTATTTTTATTTTTAAATGGGGAAAATTCAAGTCAGAACAAAAACCCCAACATGACTCTAGTCAGTAAAAAGTGGTATGCGAAAACTAGGTTCTGGGTCTGGGGATCAGGTTACCTATCGAGAAGGTACCTCATGCGAGGTAGCACCCCTCTAGGCCTGGAACTTGGTCTCTACTAATGAACTAGGTATATGGGAGCATATGGGTCAAAGATCAAACAAACATTGGGCTAAAAAAATGACATGAATCACATAGACCCGCCTAGTATTTAGCATGCACATACACTTAACAAGTCAAAATCAGAGTGCATACCTGAGGTCCCCAGCCAAGCGCTGCATAAGAGGTTAGTCAATAAGCTCAAATGCACAACAAATATGCATAGCAATCATGCACCAAGCATTCATGTGAATTTCATTATCCAAAGTCGAAGTGCATACCTGTGGTCCCCAGCCATGCACTGCAAGGAAAAGGTGAGGCAAGTAATACAAGCATACAACATGCGCTCTCAATCAAACGTCAAATCTCATAGCCAAAAGGGAGGGAAGCAGGTCGAAATGAAATAAATGGTTTGCTTTCTTTTGCACACATTCCTCTGAATTCCATCAAACCAAACCATGCTTGCTTAACCCACATTCTTCCTATCCATGAATTGGGCTCACATGACATCTAACCAAACTGAACTCTAACGCTAAAGGTGGCCTGCAAGTTCCTTGGAGCCTAAGGGCTCAAGCCACAACAAAAATGGGGGTCAAAACATGCTAAAACTGGGGCTACCCAATAGAACCTATTGAACCGGTTCCCAACCAATTCAACTGATTGAGAAAAATTATGAAACTTTACCAGCATATTTCTCAGAGAATAAGGAATCCAACAAAAAAAATGAAGCTCAATTCCGAGCCTGGATGATGGAGAACCGGCTGAAACAATGCAACATGTTTATTAAACGGGGCTGCCTAGCGGGACCTGTTGAACGGGTTCCCAGCCGGTTCAACCGATCCCAAAAAATTCTAAAAATTTAACATCAGATTCCTCAAAGAATAAGGAATCCAAAAAAAAAAACGGCGCTCAATTCTGAGCTTGGATGAGGGAGAAACAACCAAAACAATGCAATGTGTTTATTAACAGGGCTGCCTAGTGAACATATTGAACCGGTTCCCAGCCGGTTCAATTGATTAGAAAAATTCTGAAACTTTAACAGAAGATTTCTCAAAGAATAAGGAATCTAAAAAAAAATGGTGCTCAATTCCGAGCCCAAATGAGGGAGAACCGGCCGAAACAATACAATGTGTTTATTAAACGGGGCTGCCTAGCGGGACCTGTTGAACTAGTTCCCAGCTGGTTCAATCAATTGAGAAAAATTCTGAAACTTTAACAGAAGATTCCTCAAAGAATAAGGAATCAAAAAAAAAAAAAAACAGGGCTCAATTCCGAGCTCGGATGAGGGAGAACTGGCCGAAACTATGCAATGTGTTTATAAAACGGGAGAATGATTCAAAATAGATTTTTAACATGAACAAAATCAAACGGGATCAATGGCATCAACTGAAAGAAGATCATGGCAAACACACAAAGAACCAATTTCAACATTACAATTTGTGGCCCTTTTCGTCCACACCAATCAATAAAGCATTAAGCATTCTGGAACGACCAGAAAGAGGAACTAGAAACGTACTTAAAGAACCAACCTTTAAGAGGTGTTCCTTAGCTTCAAGTGAAATTTATTCTTCTTTTGCCTAATCCGCTCAAGACCGGTGATCACGATCTCCTTTCCTCCTTTCTAAAGCAAACAAAAATTCCTCTCCTCTTTTTTTCTCAAGATCTTTTTTTTCTTTCCTTTCTCGTTATCTCTGTTTTTCTTTAAAAACCTCTCCCAATTTTTCCCTCAGACCTCTCTTTTTTCCTTCTTCCTCTTTTTCTCTAGGTAACCCAAACCCTCAAAGACTCTTAGGAATTTTTCCTCCCGCGTTTTTCTTAGTTTCCCTGCTGCAGTGTCTCTTCTTAGGATTCTTCTTTTCCCCCACTCCTCTTCCTTTTTCTTCCTTTTTAAAAACCTCTCAGACTTTCTCCTTCCTCTGCCTCCGCACCACACCATTTTCCTCCCCCTTTAGCTCTGGAAATCCACTCCTTTAGCTTTAGAACACCCCAACACATTTAGTTCTCCTTTTCCCAAGGTGGGCAGCTGCCCCTCATAACTTAACATGCCTTACCCACCAAGAATCCACATGGATTCAACGTGGGTTACAATCCCTCCACAAAATGGCCCAAATTTGACCTAAAACTATTCCCCAAACCTATCTAGAGCACCTGGGCTCAAACCAACTAGAAACAGGGCATCAAAAGAGCCAAAAACAATGTCGTTTACCAGCAGCCCCAACGAACCGATCGACCGCCTCAAAAAACCTTGATGAACCGGTTGAGAAAAAATTTGAAGTTTTGACAGAATGTTCCTTGAAGAATAAGGAATCCAACAGAAAAACGGTGCACGATTCTGAGTTCGGATGAGGGAGATATGATCGAAACAAGCCCAAGTGGTCCATATTCAAACCTGCTCCTATGAACTCCAATTGAACTGAAGTTTTGGGGAGACCTCACTTCCTTTCTTTAGCATAATGTGAACAACTAGGGAATTGGACATGACAGCACTCCAAAATGACCTACACACTCGCACTACATTGGACCGCAGATGAACCTACACAAGGCTCGAAAACCGATCAAACCCAAAAAGGGGCCATGGCGATGCCATACGAAAAAAAAAATGGGTGCATGTGACGCCCCTAAGATAAATGCAAGTGTCGAAGGACAAAATTGAGGGTCTACACCTATACCCTAAACACTAAAACCATAAACCCTAAATCCAAAAACCCTAAACCCTAAACCCTAAACTTTAAACTTGAAAGCCTAAACCCTAAAACCATAAACCCAAAACCTAAAACCAAAAATCGTAAACCCTAAAACCCTAAACCCTAAAACACTAAACCCTAAATCCTAAACCCTAAGCCCTAAAACCTAAAACCCTAAATCCTAAAACCCTAAACCCTTAAACACTAAACCCTAAACACTAAAACCATAAACCCTAAATCTTAAAACCCTAAACCCCAAACCATAAACCATACAACTAGAAACCGTACACCATAAACCCAAAACCCTTAAACTTTAAACGTTAAACCCTAAAACCATAAACCCTAAACCCTAAAACCCTAAACCCCAAACCCTAAACCATAAACCCTTAAACACTAAACACTAAACCTTAAACTCTAAAACCATAAACCCTAAAACCCAAACCCTAAAACCCTAAATCCCAAACCATAAAACATTAAACCCTATACCTTAAACAATAAAACCATAAACCTTAAATCCTAAAACCCTAAACCCTAAACCCTAAACTCTAAACCCTAAACCCTAAAACACTAAACCTTAAACCCTAAACCTTAAAACCCTAAACCTTAAACCCTAAAACCTAAAACTATAAACGCTGCACCCTAAGCCCTAAAATCCTGAACCCTAACCCCTAAAACCTAAAACCCTAAACCCTATACACTAAACCGTAAAACGATAAATCCTACACCCTAAACCCCAAAACCCTAAACCTTAAACTCTAAAATCGTAAACTCTAAGCCCTAATACCTAAAACCCTCAATTCAAAACCCTAAACCATAAACACTAAACCGTAAAACCAAAAACCCTACACCCAATACCCTAAAACCATAAACCCTAAGACCTAAACCCTAAAACCTTAAACCCTAAACCCTAAACACTAAACACTAAACACTAAACCCGAAACCCTAAACCCTAAATCCCAAAAACTAGAAACCCTAAACCCTAAACCCTAAACCTTAAAACCCTAAAACAATAAGTCCTAAACCTTAAAACCTGAAACCATAAACCCTAACACCTTAAACCCTAAACCCTAAACCCCTCGAAAGCCACAAACCTTAAACCCTAAACCCTAAAATCTTAAAACCTAAACCTTAATACCTAGAACCCTAAACACTAAACCATAAAACCTAAAACCCTAAACCCTATACCCTAAAACCATAAACCCTAAGACCTAAACCCTAGACCTTAAACCCTAAACCCTAAAATCTTAAAACCTAAGCCCTAATAACTAGAACCCTAAACCCGAAATTCTAAACCCTAAACGCTAAACCATAAAACCTAAAACCCTAAGCCCTATACCCTAAAACCATAAACCCTAAGACCTAAACCCTAGAACCTTAAACCCTAAACCCTAAAACCATAAACCCTAAACCCTAAACCCTAAACTTTAAACTTGAAAGCCTAAACTCTAAAACCATAAACCCAAAACCTAAAACCAAAAATCGTAAACCCTAAAACCTAAAACCCTAAACCCTAAAACACTAAACCCTAAACCCTAAACCTTAAACCCTAAGCCCTAAAACCTAAAACCCTAAATCCTAAAACCCTAAACCCTTAAACACTAAACCCTAAACACTAAAACCATAAACCCTAAATCCTAAAACCCTAAACCCCAAACCATAAACCATACAACTAGAAACCGTACACCATAAACCCAAAAACCTTAAACTTTAAACGCTAAACCCTAAACCCTAAACCCTAAAACCCTAAACCCCAAACCCTAAACCATAAACCCTTAAACACTAGACACTAAACCTTAAAACCTAAAACCATAAAACCCTAAACCCAAACCCTAAAACCCTAAACCCCAAACCTTAAAACATTAAACCTTATACCCTAAACAATAAAACCATAAACCCTAAATCCTAAAACCCTAAACCCTAAACCCTAAACTCTAAACCCTAAACCCTAAACCCTAAACCCTAAAACACTAAACCTTAAACCCTAAACCTTAAACCCTAAAACCTAAAACCATAAACGCTACACCCTAAACCCTAAAATCCTGAACCCTAAGCCCTAAAACCTAAAACCCTATACCCTATACACTAAACCGTAAAACGATAAATCCTACACCAAAAACCCCAAAGCCCTAAACCTTAAACTCTAAAATTGTAAACTCTAAGCCCTAATACCTAAAACCCTCAATTCAAAACCCTAAACCCTATACACTAAACCGTAAAACCAAAAACCCTAAACCCAATACCCTAAAACCATAAACCCTAAGACCTAAACCCTAAAACCTTAAACCCTAAACCCTAAACATTAAACACTAAACACTAAACCCGAAACCCTAAACCCTAAAACCCAAAAACTAGAAACCCTAAACCCTAAACCCTAAACCTTAAAACCATAAATCCTAAATCCTAAATCCTAAACCCCGAACCCTAAAACAATAAGCCCTAAACCCTAAAACCCGAAACCATAAACCCTAACACCTTAAACCCTAAACCCTAAACCCCTCGAAAGCCACAAACCCTAAACCCTAAACCCTAAAATCTTAAAACCTAAGCCCTAAAACCTAGAACCCTAAACCCTAAGACCTAAACCCTAGAACCTTAAACCCTAAACCCTAAAACCATAAACCCTAAACCCTAAACCCTAAACTTTAAACTTGAAAGCCTAAACTCTAAAACCATAAACCCAAAACCTAAAACCAAAAATCGTAAACCCTAAAACCTAAAACCCTAAACCCTAAAACACTAAAACCTAAACCCTAAACCCTAAGCCCTAAAACCTAAAACCCTAAACCCTTAAACACTAAACCCTAAACACTAAAACCATAAACCCTAAATCCTAAAACCCTAAACCCCAAACCATAAACCATACACTAGAAACCGTACACCATAAACCCAAAAACCTTAAACTTTCAACGCTTAACCCTAAAACCATAAACCCTAAACCCTAAAACCCTAAACCCCAAACCCTAAACCATAAACCCTTAAACACTAAACACTAAACCTTAAACCCTAAAACCAAAACCCTAAAACCCTAAACCCCAAACCATAAAACATTAAACCCTATACCCTAAACAATAAAACCATAAACCCTAAATCCTAAAACCCTAAACCCTAAACCCTAAACTCTAAACCCTAAACCCTAAACCCTAAACCCTAAAACACTAAACCTTAAACCCTAAACCTTAAAACCCTAAACCTTAAACCCTAAAACCTAAAACCATAAACGCTACACCCTAAACCCTAAAATCCTGAACCCTAAGCCCTAAAACCTAAAACCCTAAACCCTATACACTAAACCGTAAAACGATAAATCCTACACCAAAAACCCAAAAACCCTAAACCTTAAACTCTAAAATTGTAAACTCTAAGCCCTAATGCCTAAAACCCTCAATTCAAAACCCTAAACCCTATACACTAAACCGTAAAACCAAAAACCTAAACCCAATACCCTAAAACCATAAACCCTAAGACTTAAACCCCAAAACCTTAAACCCTAAACCCTAAACACTAAACACTAAACACTAAACCCAAAACCCTAAACCCTAAAACCCAAAAACTAGAAACCCTAAACCCTAAACCCTAAACCTTAAAACCATAAATCCTAAATCCTAAACCCCAAACCCTAAAACAATAAGCCCTAAACCCTAAAACCCGAAACCATAAACCCTAACACCTTAAACCCTAAACCCTAAACCCCTCGAAAGCCACAAACCTTAAACCCTAAACCCTAAAATCTTAAAACCTAAGCCCTAATACCTAGAACCCTAAACCCGAAACCCTAAACCCTAAACACTAAACCATAAAACCTAAAACCCTAAACCCTATACCCTAAAACCATAAACCCTAAGACCTAAACCCTAGAACCTTAAACCCTAAACCCTAAAATCTTAAAACCTAAGCCCTAATACCTAGAACCCTAAACCCGAAACCTTAAACCCTAAACACTAAACCATAAAACCTAAAACCCTAAACCCTATACCCTAAAACCATAAACCCTAAGACCTAAACCCTAGAACCTTAAACCCTAAACCCTAAAACCATAAACCCTAAACCCTAAACCCTAAACCCTAAACTTTAAACTTGAAAGCCTAAACCCTAAAACCATTGATTCGTGCCCAATTGGTGTCTCAGCTGATTCACGTCCAGCTGGTGCTCCTTGATTGAGGGAGTAATCAACAAAATTTATAACCTATATCACCATGCATTGGGATAGCCTCAACTAGTATAGCATAGTGGCTCTAGGATCGTTCACTGGGAAGGGTTTTCAACTCACAACTGATACCAAATCATAGCTAATTTGGTGCTTTTTCATTTCAAGGTTAGCTTAAGAAGAAAATGCAAACTTTAGTTGTAAAAGGTTTAGTTTCAAGCTAACTAAAAAGAGGGTGATGGAAATTACTTACGAAGAAAAACATTCCTTGGAGTTTTAGGTTCACAGGGGAGGTTTCTCATGCAAAAACAGGGCTCCGGTCACTTGGTTCAATTCCTCGCATTAGAGAATTAACATGTAGTCAATTCTCTAACCGGTGTTATACAGATGCTTCCCTTTAATGGATTTCATCAATAAATCCTTCTCACTGATGCAACTTGGAATGGCTCGTGCCTCTCACCAAGCATTTTCCATTCAAGGTGATCATTAACCTTGGACTTCCCGTCACAAGCTCGCAAGAGATAACTAATGAATGTCTCCTTGGAGTCCAAAAGCTTACCAAGTGTTGGCAATTCAAGAAAATCCCACCTTCAAGTCACCTCCCAAAAGCTCGCAAGAGGTAAACTAGTGCATCTCTATGGACGGAGATCACTTGCCTTACCAAGTGTTGGCTCAGGTGACTTGCAAGGTGTTTTAAGTTAATCTAAAAACATGGAAATCATTAACGGGTCACACTTACTCTTCATTAATGGCTGAAACCACAAAACTACCCATTCTTGCAGTTGGAACCTTTCCCGGCAACCTTAACTCCAAGGAACTAAAAGCTTAGCCACCCATTCTCTGAGGAAAACTCCTCAGAGCTTGTTTGGCTAACAAGAAAATAGAAACAAAATGGGAAAGTAAGGTGAAGAAAGACTCTGAACTTTTCTATATATAAAAATGGTCTCCTGGAACAAAATTCCCGAGCATCCTGATAAGTGTTACAAAAGAGTTTATATAGGAAGGCAATTTACCCTTCCTTCCATACTTCCTAGCTAAGGAATTACATAAGTGGCTGAATACAAGGAGAAAATGGAGATTTTTACACAAAAATATCAGAAGAAAAAGAGTCAGTGAACAAATATCCCATTTTCGCACGTTGCATGGTGACTTGCGAAATTTCGCAAATTGATTTCGCATGTTGAAATCCACTTTCGCACATTGGACTTCAAGTTTGCAAGTTGCTAAATCACTTTCGCATGTTGGGCTTCACCGAGAATGCACAGCTGCCATCCATTTCCACTTCGCACGGCAGGCTTCAATTTCGCACGTTGGAGTTCCAATTTCGCAAGGTGCGAAATTGTCCCTTGGCTGGATGCAGTTGTCTTCTGAAAGCCATATCTTCCTCATTTCAGCTCCAAATCGCACACGGTTTGAAGCGTTGAATTCTTGACTTCTAGAGCTTTCCAACGGTATATAGCATGCACAAAATGGACTTTGGGAAGTGCTCCAAAAGTGGGAAGGAAGACTAAAGCTGGCATGCTCTATTTTCTTTACTCTGTTTTCCTCTCTCCTTTGTTCTTTCCTTGCATACTTTACCCGACTATGGCAGAGGACTATGAGGCTCCAAAGCTTGGTTATTCATGAATTTGAGCTTCCAAAAGCCTTGCCATGAACTATATACAAATCTCCCTCATTCTTACATTGCTTTGGTGAGCAAAAAGCTATCAAAAACACCCAAACTTAACACAATTTGATTAGAAACAATTGCAAAGGCCCTTAACATGTTAATTGGGTTAAAAGGTGATAATTACTACTCAAGAGAGTTCAAAAGAGTTAATTACAAGCTATGAAATAGCACTTTTTGAGTAGTAATCACTCCCCCCAACCGACATATTGCTAGTCCCTTAGCAATGAAAGAGAGAAAAAGAAAAATAAAAGTACTATAATTTACAACATCATGCTGATCACTCCAAAAAATATTTAAGTGGCATGACTAATCAAACTCTCACATGGAACATTAAAGAAATAAAACTCAAACTTCAATAGGAGCTATCAAATAATTTGCCTAATCACAATTCATAAGGAGTAAGCATTATGCAAATTTAAGCTTCAAAATAATTTCCACTCCCAAAGGTCCAATCCTTACTCTTCCACAAAAATCTATGTGTTACTTATTAGCTTCCGAATATAGTATGTCAAACTAATCTCTCCCCTCAACCTAGTTCTTTTCAAGGCTTAGCAAACTGATCAACCTCCAATAGGCTAAGAACGCACCTCTTTTCTTTCTCATCATTTTTTTTTATGTAGGAGTGCAATGCTTAAAGGCATTCTTTTCTAAATTGTCCATGTAACGGGGGTCCATCGATGACTCCCAACCAATCAAGGTTTAGGGCATCAAGCTTTAAGGATTTTTCAACCACTAACTCCTCGGATTTCACCCCGGACTTTTGAGAATGAATTTCAATACCCAAGCACCTACAATATGTCAAACTCCACCCATTCACCCATGTAACGAGCATTGAGGTCGGTGACTCCCAACCAATGAAGGTTTAGGGCACCAGTTTTAAAGATTTTCACCATATACCCCTCAGACCTTGCTCGGGTTTCAAGGCAAGCAAAACACTTTTTTTTTTTTTTTCTTCTTTTTTTTTCAAAGGCTCATTGGCCTTTCTCTTTTTTTTTTTAAGGTGTCCCAACACTAAATGAGGTCAAAGGTACCAAGTCTAAAATTTCCTAAGTAAAAGGGGAAAATAGTTTTCCATCTTATACTCGGAACCTATTGTGCACAGTGTGTGAATAGCTTAAAGTGGAAGAACTAAGGTTGAATTCAATAGAAGTTTCAACAATTCATCAACTTTAATAAACATAATACAAACTCTAAGTCAAGTAAAAAGAACAAAAAATTCAATTTCTCCCATTTCATTTTGAAAATTTTTCCTTAATAGCCATGGAGAGAATTCAAAAAACTTTAAAAAGCAAAAACATCTAAATTACCAAAATAAACCTAACATTAATAACAAAAAACTTCCTTCCTCTCAACTCCCCCCCCAACCAAGCTGAACATTGTCCCCAATGTTTCAAGAGCGATTAAATTTAAAGGGAGGAAGTGGTACCTCCTGAGTGACATGGAGTCTGAGTCGAATAGGAGAAACCACATGTTTCAAAGACAAAAGAGTAATGAGAAAAGGGAATATAATAAAAAATGATGTATATATGTATTACTTGAAAAAGAAATACAATATGCATGATGTTCAAGTAATACAACCAATCCCAGTATATAACACATTAAAAAGATGGGATTTGCAAGTCTAAAATAAAAGGTAAATACAAAAGAAATAATCATAAAGAGATTAGATAATAGTGGGATCATGGGATGGCTCTGCTCTAATCTCCTCAGCTGGCACGGTCTGCTCAGCTGGTGTGGTGTCCTCATCTAGCACTGGAGGCTCGGATGGGCCAGGTCTATCATGCCCAGGAAGTGTCTGAATACCCAGATGCTGCTGAATCTGATGGAGAATGGCAGTATGCTGAGTCTGAGTAGCAATGATCTGGTCCTGGTGTGCACGAATAGTGGCCATCTGCTGGAAAAGAGAATCCTGAGCAGTGCTCAGTGTCTGCAATGAATGCACCAAGCCTCTGAACTCCTCAAGAGAAATGGCGACAGTGGGCTCAGATGAAGAAGGAGGTGCTGAGGTAGCTGGCACAACTGGTGGAGCACCTCGAGTGGTAGGGGAAGCAGGAAGTGTAGCCTCAGGCATGTGCACTGAAGTGTGTGCTGCAGGGGCAGGAGGTGTGATGTCAGTGAGAATCTCATCCTGTTGGGCCTGGGGCGGCTGCTCCTCCTGGTGTAGCTCTGGGGGTGGAGGCACATCTGGGGCTCCCTGTGGTGCAAAGTAGGCTGCCAAGTGATGCCATTTGTCGAGAGTGAACTCCTCTCGGCAATGGCGGCGCCTCTCAAGATGGGGCTCTGCAGGATAGCCCAGGTGCTCTAGAATCTGGCAGAGGAGCCTCGGAAACAATAAGGGAATGGCATCTGCTCTTTGAAGCTTCCTCTGATGGACTTTCTCTTCAAAGTGAAGAAGAGAAGTCATGATCAAGTGGTGAGGGCCGAAGTAATATCCCTCTGAAATCCTGAATAATGCCTCAAGTATAGCGCCTCTCCTCTGAACTTTATGCTGTAATGGGAAGATGTTGGCGCGCAGGAGCACATCGACAAGGAGCATCCCAGATGGAAGCTCCCTCCTAGCCAACGATGAAGCTGTGGAAGTCCCCCTGGACAAGATATGAACCATGTCCCTCAGAGAGAATCGGGACCACTCCCTGAAATCTGCCTGACTCACAGGCTCGTAAGGTATATGGAGGGCCTCAGCAATGTGGCGAGCTCCAATAATACCCTGGCGTCCATCTATGGTAAAATAGATGAGAGTAGGATCCCGGACGCCTCGAGTAGTCATAGACTGATAAAAGTCTAGAACTACTCTGGGATAATAGAACTGCCTAGGGGTGAGAAGATGCTCCAGATGATACCTCTGCAGTAAATGGAATGAATCCCTGAGCTCTGGCTGCTGTCTGAGAGCATCGGTGTCAAACCAGGTCTCCGAATGGAATGATCGAGCTCTACAATCCAGGTTGCCCTCTATAGGCGGCCCTGCGATCATAGGACGCCTGATGATTGTCTCGAGAGGAATCCCCACAGGAATCTGAGAATCCTCTGTAGGCGGCTCTACCTGAGGGGGCTGGGATGACTCTCCAGGACCCGAGGACTTGGCCCTCTTCGCGGGTGGCCGAGAAGCAGGCCTCCTAGCTGTGGTGGAGGGAGGCATAGGCTCAGTGGGTGTCCTCCTCGTGTGGTACCGGCGCTGAGAAGGCGTTCCACCCTCAGATAGGGGAACGGTGGAGTCCTGAGCATCGAGCGAAGGGGCGGCTCTGACGGCGGGCTGCGTGGGTCGAGGCACCGGCGAGGATGGGGATGCGGAACGGCCTCCTCTCGTCTTTGCCATGGCCGAAATGCTGAGGAAAGGGCTGATGAGCTTCCAGAGAGGTGGAGCTAGCGCGCGCGGGGGTGTCTCCTTGGCTTCTCTGATTCCAGGGTTTAAATGAAAATGGGGGACTAATGTGGAGTAGGTTGATGTTTAGAAACCCCCAGGGCAGTCGAAAAGTAGTTTTTGTAAGCTAAGGAGGGTCTCGGGCGGTAAAAATTGGGTTTAAAAGTCAGTTAGGAATTTTTGCAGCTTAAAATTTCACCGTGCGAAATTTTCACACCTTGAAATGCAAATTTCGCACCTTGAATTTTACCGTGCGAAATTTTCGCATCTTGGCTGGAAATTTCGCACCTTGGTTCTTACCGTGCGAAATTTTCGCACCTTAAACTGAGAATTTCGCACCTTGAAATCATTTTCGCACTCAATTTCGCACTGTGCGAAATTTTTGCACCTTGTTTCGCACGGTGCGAAACCATTTCGATACTTAAGGTGATGGCACTCGTGTGCCAGAGAGGTGTTTCGCACGGTGCGAAAATTTTCGCACCTTAAATAGTGGCGTGCGAAACTGGAATTTAGGAAATTCGCACCTTAGCTGTGATTTTCGCACCTTGGGATGATTTTCGCATGTTGTACAGTGGTGTGCGAAATTGCCGCTAAAAAAATTCGCACCTTGGAAGAGATTTTCGCACCTTAGAAGTGATTTTCGCACGTTATACAGTGGTGTGTGAAATTTTCGCAACTTGATTCGCACGGTGCGAAAATCAGCTTGGGCTGTGCGAAATGCCACTCGTGTGCCAGGAGGGTGTTTCGCACAGTGCGAAAATTTTCGCACCTTGAATAGTGGCGTGCGAAACTTTGCTTTTGGAATTTCGCACCTTGAACTGGATTTTCGCACCTTGGATTCCACTGTGCGAAATTTTCGCACCTTGAAACACAGTGCTCTGCTGCCTTTGTTTTACTCCCCTGTTTTGCTTTTCAAGGCTTCTCCTCAATTTTTTTTGAATTTTTCCTGAAATTTAACATTAAAATTGACTCAAATTAAGACAAAATAAACCAAATTTAAACAAGAATCAAAATCAAAAGAAATAAAAACAACAATTAAACTATAAAATTATAAAATTCATGGACTTATGTAGTCCATGAAACCTTGCTCTTCCTCAAAGTTGCTGTGGTTCAAGGAGGATGATCTCCTCCTTGTCTGCATTGTAAGGCTCTATGAATGGCTTGAGACGATGGCCATTGACTTTGAAGGTTTGATTGCCTTTGGAATTGAATAATTCCACCACTCCATTGAGATGCACTTGGTGAATAATGAAAGGACCTATCCACCTTGACTTGAGCTTCCCGGGAAAGATATAGAGCCTTGAGTCATAGAGTAGGACTCTTTGACCTTCCTTGAATTCTTTGTTGGAGATTAGCTGATCATGGCACCTTTTCATCCTCTGTTTTGCAACTTTGGAATTAAGGTAAGCATCATTTCTTAATTCCTCCATCTCATTAAGGTCTAAGCACCTTTTTGCCCCTGCTCTGATCAAGTCTCTGTTCAATTTCTTGATTGCCCACCAAGCCTTATATTCAACCTCCACAGGGAGATGACATGCTTTGCCATAAACTAGACGATAGGGAGACATACCAAGAATAGTCTTATAAGTTGTCCTATATGCCCATAATGAATCATGAAGCTTGATAGACCAATCTTTTCTACTTGTAGTCACCACTTTCATCAATATGTTCTTGATCTCCCTGTTTGCTAGCTCCACTTGTCCGGAAGTTTGAGGGTGATAAGGTGTAGCTACCTTATGCTTCACTCCATACTTGGCTAAGAGGGTTTCAAAAGGTTTGTTGCAAAAATGAGTACCTTCATCACTGATTATGGCCTTGGGCACCCCGAATCTTGAGAAGATGTGCTCCTTAAGAAACTTAAGAACCACCTTGTGATCATTGTGTTTACAGGGGATTGCCTCAACCCATTTAGAAACATAGTCCACCCCCACCAATATATAAGAGTTACCAAAAGACATTGGGAAAGGTCCCATGAAGTCAATACCCCAAACATCAAAAAGATTAACTATGAGGATGGGGTTCATGGGCATTTGATTTCTTTTTGTAAGCTTCCTAAGTCTTTGGCATCTTTCACAACTCTTACACATGATGTGGGAGTCTTTAAAAAGTGATGGCCAAGTAAACCCTGATTGTAGGACCTTCATGGCTATCTTCTGAGAGGCAAAGTGGCCTCCACATGCATTCTCATGGCAGTGGCTGAGGATTCCTTGTTGCTCTTGCTCAGGGACACACTTCCTTATGATCTGATCAGCACAATACTTGAAAAGAAAGGGCTCCTCCCAATAATAAGCATGAATCTTCGCAAAGAAGTGCCTCTTGTCTTGTGCCTTCCACTCACTTGGAGTTTCACCAGTCACCAAGTAGTTAGCAATGTGAGCATACCAAGGAGTTTTCTCTAGCAACATCAGTGATTCCTCAGGAAAGTCATCATTAATAGGCAAGACATGGGAATTGTGTGCTATAGCCAACCTTGAAAGATGATCAGCTACCACATTCTCCACTCCTTTCTTGTCTCTGACTTGGAGATCGAACTCTTGTAACAAAAGAATCCATCTGATCAACCTTGCTTTTGCATCTTGCTTTGTCAATAAGTACTTCAAGGCGAAAACAATGATGAAAGACCCTACCAAATATGCACGAAACTTGTCTAAGGCAAACACCACAGCTAACAACTCTTTCTCTGTAGTTGTGTAGTTCCTCTGAGCTTCGTTCAAGGTTTTGCTTGCATAGTAGTGATTACTACTCAAAAAGTGCTATTTTGTAGCTTGTAATTAACTCTTTTATACACTCTTGAGTAGTAATTATTACCTTTTAACTCAATTGGCATATTAAAGACCCTTGCAATCATTTCTAACCGAATTGTGTCAAGCTTTGGTGTTTTTGATAGTTTTTTGCTCACCAAAGCAATGTAAGAATGAGGGAGATTTGGATATAGCTATGGCAAGGCTTTTGGAAGCTCAAATTCATGAAGAAACCAAGCTTTGGAGCTCCATAGCCCTTTGCCAAAGCCAATCAAGCATGCACGGAGGAAAAACAGAGTGAAGAAGAAACAGAGCATAACAGCTACAGTCTTCTCTCCCACTTTTGGAGCACTTCCCGAAGTCCATTTTCTGCATGCTATATACCGTTGGAAAGCTCTGGAAGTCAAGAATCCAATGCTTCAAACGTGTGCAATTTGGATCAGAAATGAGGAAGTTATGGCCTTCGGAAGATAACTGCGTCCAGCTGAAGCACAAATTCGCACCTTGCGAATTTGGAACTCCAGCGTGCGAAACCTGGAGCTTACCTTGCGCGATGGGATTGGAGCGCAAACACACAGTCACAGAGAGTGCCAACTTGCGAAAATGGTTTTCCAACTTGCGAAAGTGACATCCAACGTGCGAAAAGGGGACTCAAGTTGCGAGACCAACTTGCGAGATTTTCGCAAGTCACCATGCAGCGTGCGAAATCTTCATGCGAATTGGAAAACTTGCGCACCGACTCTTTTGGATATTTTTCTTCAGATATTTTGTGTTTAAATCTCGTTTTTCTCCTTGTAACTGACCACTCATGTAATTCCTTGGCTAGCAAGGAATGAAGGAAAGGTAAATAACCTTCCTATATAAATACTCTCTTGTAATCACTAAAAAAAAGGAGACTCGGGAGTTTTTCCAGAGAACAATTTTTGTATAGTTTTGAAAGCAATATATAGAGCTTTGCTCTACCTTACCTTCTCACTTTTATCTCTACTTATAATTATGTTTTCTAGCAAATCAACCTCTGAGATGTTTTCTCAGAGGATGGTTGGCTAAACTTGTTGTTCCACGGGTGAGGGAAGCTAGGTAAGGTGCCGGATGCAAAGAGTGAGTTTTCGTTGTTTCTATATTTAATGAAGAGAAAGTGTGACCCGTTAATGTTGTTTATATTTTTAGTTAACTAGGATTACCGTGAATAGCCAATACTTGGTAAGCTTTCGGATTCCATGGATTCTTATTGCTTGCAATCTTGCTCCATGGAGGTCTAATTGTTATCTCTTGTTCGCTTGTGAAGGATGATCCGATGTTAAGGACCACCTTGGATGGCAAATACTAGGTGAGAGGTACGAGCCATTGCAAGGTGTGTCAGTGAGAGGATTTTAGAGTTTATATCATTAATGGTGAACATCTGTACCACACCGGTTCGGGAAATAACTATAGGTTAAATCCCGAATGCGAGGAAAAGACTCAAGTGACCGGATTCTCCTCTTTTGCATTTGGTACCCGAGCCTAGCAACCTGAAGTCCCGAGGAACTCCTTTCTTTATAACTAATTTCAGATAATTTGTATGTTTGGTTAGCTTAAAGTCTTTTGTTCCCATTCAAACCTTTGTTTTTCTTTTAAAAGCTAACCTTGAAATGAAAAAGCACCCATTTAGCTCTTGAATTGATATCATTTGGAAAGTGAAAACCCATCTCTGTGGACGATCCTAGAGCCACTATACTATGCTAGCTAAATGCTACCCTGGTATATGGTGATTTAGGTTTATAAATTTTGTTGATTACTCCCGCCTGAGAATTGAGATCAAGACACATCAATTGAGTTGAATCAATTGATACACCAATCGGGCAATAGTAGATCACATAGGGCTTTCCTTCTTCTCTTTGGCCAAGTACAGCTCCTATAGCAAAGTCACTTGCGTCACACATTACCTCAAAGGGTAGTTGCCAGTTAGGAGGCCTCACTATTGGAGCAGTTGTCAAAAATTGCTTCAACTGATCAAAACTCTTTTGACATCTTTCATCCCATATAAACTTAGCATCCTTAGCTAAAAGTTCACAAAGAGGCTTTGAAAGCTTAGAGAAATCTTTTATAAACCTCCTATAGAACCCTGCATGGCCAAGGAATTGCCTTACTCCTTTCACTGTGGTTGGGGACAGCAATTTAACAATAAGTTCCACCTTTGCTTTGTCAACTTCAATGCCTTTCTCGGAGATGATATGGCCAAGGACACTTCCTTGATGTACCATGAAATGGCATTTCTCCCAGTTGAGCACCAAGTCTTTTTCAATGCATCTGTTAAGAACAACTTCCAGATTGACTAAGCATTCTTCAAATGTACCTCCATATACGGTGATATCATCCATGAAAACCTCCATAATTCGCTCCACCATATCACTGAAGATACTAAGCATACACCTTTGGAATGTTGCAGGTGCATTGCATAAACCAAAAGGCATCCTTCTATAGGCGTATGTTCCAAATGGACATGTGAAAGTGGTCTTCTCCTGATCTTCCACATCAATTTCAATTTGGAAGTACCCTGAGTACCCGTCCAAAAAACAATAAAAGGGATGGCCAGAGACTCTCTCCAGCACTTGATCAATAAATGGGAGTGGAAAGTGATCTTTCCTTGTCACAGCATTCAATTTCCTATAATCAATACACACCCTCCAACCTGAAGTGAGGCGTGTAGCAATTTCTTCTCCTTTGTCATTTTGAATTACCGTAATCCCTGACTTCTTTGGGACTACTTGGGTAGGACTCACCCAAGGGCTGTCAGATATGGGATAAATAATCCCTGCTTGAAGTAACTTCAGCACCTCAGCTCGTACCACTTCTTGCAAATGAGGATTCAGTCTTCTTTGAGGTTGACGAATTGGTTTGGCTTCCTCCTCCATGTATATGTGATGTGTACAAACCAAAGGACTGATTCCTTTCAAGTTAGATATTTGCCATCCGATTGCCTTCTTACACCTCTTGAGAACTTCAAGTAGAGAAATCTCCTGATGAGTAGTAAGAGATGAAGATATAACAACAAGGCATTGGTTATTTTCTTCCAGGTACATATATTTCAACTCCATGGGTAGAGGTTTCAAGTTGAGCTTTGGGATCTCTTCCTTATCAGCTTCTTGTGCCTCCTCTTTATTGAATAAAGGTAAAATCTCTTCTTTCCTCCTCCAACCTTGCAGAGTAGCAAGCACATCAGCGGGTTCAGAAAGCTCTTCTACAAGATCCCCAAGACTTTCATTCAATTTGTCTTGCATATTCCGATCACAATGCTCCTCCACCAGAGTATCAATAATGCATACCTCTTCTGGACCTTCTTCTTCTTCCAGAGTAATTACCTTCTTGGACATATGAAAGATATTAAGCTCAAGTGTCATGTTGCCAAAAGTGAGTTGCATCAGTCCATTCCTACAGTTGATGATTGCATTTGAAGTAGCAAGGAATGGCCTTCCAAGGATGATAGGAACATAATTAGCTTCCTTTACAAAAGGATCAGTATCAAGAACAACAAAATCTACTGGATAGTAGAAATTATCAACTTGAACTAAAACATCTTCAATTATCCCCCTTGGAATTTTCACAGATCTATCGGCTAAGGATAGAGTGATTGCTGTTGGCTTCAATTCACCAAGTCCCAATTGCTTGTAGACAGAGTATGGTAACAAATTTACACTTGCTCCCAAATCTAACAAAGCTTTTTCCACTACCTTTCCTTCAATCATGACTGAAATGGTAGGACTTCCCGGATCTTTGTACTTCAAAGGAGTTTTGCATTGGATGATAGCACTTACTTGCTCAGTTAAGAAGGCCTTCTTATTCACATTCAACCCTCTTTTGATAGTACACAGGTCCTTTAGGAATTTTGCATACGTTGGAACTTGCTTAATCATATCCAGCAATGGGATATTAACCTTGACTTGCCTTAATACTTTAAGGATTTCTGATGCATTTTTTATCCCCTTTTTCCCATGCAAAGCTTGAAGAAAAGGTGGAGATGGGCGCTTCTTCATCAGTTCTTCCTTAATAAGTTCTTTCTCCGGATTTGGTTTGACTGTTGAATCATGGTCCTCTTTCCCTTCACTGATATCTTTCTTCTTTCCTTTCATTTCCTCCCCCTTCTTTGTCTCTTCTTCTTCTTCCTCTTCCACATGTGGCTTGGGTGTTGGTGACTCAACCTTTTTACCACTCCTTAGAGTGATCAAGGCTTTAACATCCTTCACCTGTGAAGATTCTCCCTCAGGAGCTTCCACTTCATGGATACCCTTGGGGTTTTGGTGAGGTTGAGATGGAAATCTACCCTTCTCTTGCACGGTGTTCAAATTAGTGAGCCTTGAGATTGAGTATTGGAGGTTATCTATCTTTTGAGATAGATCATTTTGCATTCCATCCATCTTCTTGTTCAATGTGCTCTCTACACTGTCAATTCTTTGGCTGAGCTTAGCATTGATGGATTTTTTATCTCCAACAAAATCTCCCACAACCTTGCTTAAATTCACTATTGCTTGCTCAAGATTTGAAGCTTGTTGAGATGGTTGAGCCGGCTGTTGATACTCAGGTGCTCTTGGCTTCCATGAAAAATTTGGATGATTCCTCCAACTTGAGTTGTAAGTGTTGCAATCACCAAACATTTCCCTCACCACTGGAATGGTAGGACACTCTTCCACCAAGTGCTCATAAGATAGACAAATGGCACAAGGCATAGGTTGCAATGGTGTCTGAGAGATGGCTTGCACTTCTTGCATCTTCTTCATTTCTAGCTCTTCCAATCTCCTTGCCATAGCTGCAATCTTTGCCTTCATGTCTATGCCGTCATTCAAAATATATATCTCACCCTTAGCATTAGGTTGAGACTTCATTCTCCTCATATTTCGAGCATTTGGTTCATCCCATCCTCTTGGAAGTTCAGCCACATAACTCAAGAAGTTCATGGCTTCCTCTACTATCTCGTATTCAATATGACATGCACAACTAGCAATTTGTGAATTAAAACAGAGAAAACAAAACAAAAGAAAAGAAAAACAAGTCTAAAAAAAAAATTAAGATTAACTAAAACTAGCTAAAAGGTAAACTAAAACATGAATAAAGAAAAAGAAGCAATTAAAAAGAGTTAGTAAAAGAAAAGAAAAATCACCAAACTTGTGATGAAGATCACAAGTGTTCTCAAAAGATCATATCACTGCAAAGTGGCACCATCCCCGGCAACGGCGCCATTTGATTCGTGCCCAATTGGTGTCTCAGCTGATTCACGTCCAGCTGGTGCTCCTTGATTGAGGGAGTAATCAACAAAATTTATAACCTATATCACCATGCATTGGGATAGCCTCAACTAGTATAGCATAGTGGCTCTAGGATCGTTCACTGGGAAGGGTTTTCAACTCACAACTGATACCAAATCATAGCTAATTTGGTGCTTTTTCATTTCAAGGTTAGCTTAAGAAGAAAATGCAAACTTTAGTTGTAAAAGGTTTAGTTTCAAGCTAACTAAAAAGAGGGTGATGGAAATTACTTACGAAGAAAAACATTCCTTGGAGTTTTAGGTTCACAGGGGAGGTTTCTCATGCAAAAACAGGGCTCCGGTCACTTGGTTCAATTCCTCGCATTAGAGAATTAACATGTAGTCAATTCTCTAACCGGTGTTATACAGATGCTTCCCTTTAATGGATTTCATCAATAAATCCTTCTCACTGATGCAACTTGGAATGGCTCGTGCCTCTCACCAAGCATTTGCCATTCAAGGTGATCATTAACCTTGGACTTCCCATCACAAGCTCGCAAGAGATAACTAATGGATGTCTCCTTAGAGTCCAAAAGCTTACCAAGTGTTGGCAATTCAAGAAAATCCCACCTTCAAGTCACCTCCCAAAAGCTCGCAAGAGGTAAACTAGTGCATCTCTATGGACGGAGATCACTTGCCTTACCAAGTGTTGGCTCAGGTGACTTGCAAGGTGTTTTAAGTTAATCTAAAAACATAGAAATCATTAACGGGTCACACTTACTCTTCATTAATGGCTGAAACCACAAAACTACCCATTCTTGCAGTTGGAACCTTTCCCGGCAACCTTAACTCCAAGGAACTAAAAGCTTAGCCACCCATTCTCTGAGGAAAACTCCTCAGAGCTTGTTTGGCTAACAAGAAAATAGAAACAAAGTGGGAAAGTAAGGTGAAGAAAGACTCTGAACTTTTCTATATATAAAAATGGTCTCCTGGAACAAAATTCCCGAGCATCCTGATAAGTGTTACAAAAGAGTTTATATAGGAAGGCAATTTACCCTTCCTTCCATACTTCCTAGCTAAGGAATTACATAAGTGGCTGAATACAAGGAGAAAATGGAGATTTTTACACAAAAATATCAGAAGAAAAAGAGTCGGTGAACAAATATCCCATTTTCGCACGTTGCATGGTGACTTGCGAAATTTCGCAAGTTGATTTCGCATGTTGAAATCCACTTTCGCACGTTGGACTTCAAGTTTGCAAGTTGCTAAATCACTTTCGCATGTTGGGCTTCACCGAGAATGCACAGCTGCCATCCATTTCCACTTCGCACGGCAGGCTTCAATTTCGCACGTTGGAGTTCCAATTTCGCAAGGTGCGAAATTGTCCGTCGGCTGGATGCAGTTGTCTTCCGAAAGCCATATCTTCCTTATTTCAACTCCAAATCGCACACGGTTTCAAGCGTTGAATTCTTGACTTCCAGAGCTTTCCAACGGTATATAGCATGCACAAAATGGACTTCGGGAAGTGCTCCAAAAGTGGGAAGGAAGACTGCAGCTGGCATGCTCTGTTTTCTTTACTCTGTTTTCCTCTCTCCTTTGTTCTTTCCTTGCATACTTTACCCGACTATGGCAGAGGACTATGAGGCTCCAAAGCTTGGTTCTTCATGAATTTGAGCTTCCAAAAGCCTTGCCATGAACTATATACAAATCTCCCTCATTCTTACATTGCTTTGGTGAGCAAAAAGCTATCAAAAACACCAAAACTTAACACAATTTGATTAGAAACAATTGCAAAGGCCCTTAACATGTTAATTGGGTTAAAAGGTGATAATTACTACTCAAGAGAGTTCAAAAGAGTTAATTACAAGCTATGAAATAGCACTTTTTGAGTAGTAATCAACCATAAACCCAAAACCTAAAACCAAAAATCATAAACCCTAAAACCTAAAACCCTAAACCCTAAAACACTAAACCCTAAACCCTAAATCCTAAGCCCTAAAACCTAAAACCCTAAATCCTAAAACCCTAAACCCTTAAACACTAAACCCTAAACACTAAAACCATAAACCCTAAATCCTAAAACCCTAAACCCCAAACCATAAACCATACAACTAGAAACCGTACACCATAAACCCAAAAACCTTAAACTTTAAACGCTAAACCCTAAAAGCATAAACCTTAAACCCTAAAACTATAAACCCTAAACCCTAAAACCCTAAACCCCAAACCCTAAACCATAAACCCTTAAACACTAAACACTAAACCTTAAATCCTAAAACCATAAACCCTAAAACCCAAACCCTAAAACCCTAAACCCCAAACCATAAAACCTTAAACCCTATACCCTAAACAACAAAACCATAAACCTTAAATCCTAAAACCCTAAACCCTAAACCCTAAACTCTAAACCCTAAACCCTAAACCCTAAACTCTAAAACACTAAACCTTAAACCCTAAACCTTAAAACCCTAAACCTTAAACCCTAAAACCTAAAACCATAAACGCTACACCCTAAACCCTAAATTCCTAAACCCTAAGCCCTAAAACCTAAAACCCTAAACCCTATACACTAAATCGTAAAACGATAAATCCTACACCCTAAACCCCAAAACCCTAAACCTTAAACTCTAAAATCGTAATCTGTAAGCCCTAATACCTAAAACCCTCAATTCAAAACCCTAAACCCTAAACACTAAACCGTAAAACCAAAAACCCTAAACCCTATACCCTAAAACCATAAACCCTAAGACCTAAACCCTAAAACCTTAAACCCTAAACCCTAAACACTAAACACTAAACACTAAACCCGAAACCCTAAACCCTAAAACCCAAAAACTAGAAACCTTAAACCCTAAACCCTAAACCTTAAAACCATAAATCCTAAATCCTAAACCCCAAACCCTAAAACAATAAGCCCTAAACCCTAAAACCCGAAACCATAAACCTTAACACCTTAAACCCTAAACCCTAAACCCTAAAATCTTAAAACGTAAGCCCTAATACCTAGAACCCTAAACCCGAAACCCTAAACCCTAAACACTAAACCATAAAACCTAAAACCCTAAACCCTATACCCTAAAACCATAAACCCTAAGACCTAAACCCTAGAACCTTAAACCCTAAACCCTAAAACCATAAACCCTAAACCCTAAACCCTAAACCCTAAAACTAGAAACCCTAAACCCTAAACCCTA
Organism: Vitis rotundifolia; assembly: GCA_030254885.1. Taxonomy (NCBI): domain Eukaryota; kingdom Viridiplantae; phylum Streptophyta; class Magnoliopsida; order Vitales; family Vitaceae; genus Vitis; species Vitis rotundifolia. The sequence goes on along the minus strand of JARBHA010000043.1, from coordinate 13,402 downwards.
AACCTTAAAACCATAAATCCTAATGCTAAACCCTAAGCCTTAAAACCCAAAACCATAAACCCCGAACACCCTAAACCCTAAACTCAAAAACCACAAACCCTTAACCCTAAAACCCTAAACCCTAAACCCTAAAACCCTAAAACCCTAAGCCCTAAACCCTGAAACTCTAAACCCTAAACCCTAAACCATAAAACCATAAACCCCAAACCCTAAAACCAAAAATCGTAAACCGTAAACCCTAAAACCTGAAACCCTAAACCCTAAAACCCTAAACCTTAAACCTTAAACCATGAAACCCTCAACACTAAACCCTAAAAGCACAACCCATAAACCCTGAAAACTAAATATTGAACCCTCAAACCCTCAACCTTGACTTAACCCTAAATAGTAAAAAAATAAGCCCTAAAGCAGAAAGCCAAATTTTTTTACTCAAAACCTTAAACCCTAAAACCATAACACAAAAACCCTAAATCCTAAAACCTAAGGCCGAAAAACCTAAACCCTAAAACCCTAAACCCCAAACCCTGAAACCTTAAAACCTAAACCCGAAACCCTCAAATTATAAACCATGAATCCCAAACTCTAAAACACTACAATCTAAACCCTAAAACCCTAAACCCATAAACCCTAAACTCTAAACATTCAACCTTAAACCCTAAATCCTAAAACCTAAAACCATAAGCCCTAAATCCAAAACCCTAAAACTTAAACCCTAAAACCTTAAACCCTAAACCCTAAACCCTAGACCCTAAACTCTAAACCCTAAACTTTAAAACCGTAGACCCCAAACACTAAACCCCAAAACCCTATAACCCTAAACCCTAAACCCTAATCCCTGAAACCCTAAACATTAAAACCACAAACACTAAACCCCAAACCCTAAACCCTAAAACCCTAAACTCTAAACCCTAAAACCTAAAACCTTAAACCCAAAGCCCTAAAACAATAAACCCTAAACCCTAACACATTAAACCCTGAAACCCGAAACCCTAAGCCCTTCAATGCTAAATCCTAAACCCTAAACCTTAAATTGACCGAACTTCTCTATTGTACCAAAATACTTAGCCTTTTTACGTAGCAACTCTAGTCAAGAAAAACTAGAGAAAGAGTCACTATGGCTTTTGTAGTATTCCAGGTATCATCCTTAAGGACTTGGTTATAGGAATTGTCAATACTAGAATAAATGAATTGCTTTTGTTTAAATCATAAAGTGAAAAAGTACATGTGAATAATGTGAAACTAAGTAAAAGAAATTAAATTAATAACAAAATGAATATTGATTTTAAATTCAATTGATTCAAGTTTGGGGTTTTCCACAATCCAACCTAGGGTATAAAAATTAGAGAAAACAAGGGTCTTTTAAGTAATATGATCGTAGGGTTTTGGGATCCTTGGCCGCTTGCGATCAAGTTGAGTTCTATAACTCAAAATTGCATCTGAAACCTAATTTTCCCTTTTTAAAACAAATTCCTAAAACCATCAGATGAATAAGATTGATTACTAGTTTAAGATTTGGCTTTTTAACCCTTCCTACTCCTTATAGCTTTGTTTTGAGGCAAATAACGATAGGGAAGACGAGGATAACCAATAATCAAGAATTACCAAGAATCACTAGTATCGGATAATAACCTATTGTATCATTCCCTAAACTAACTCACAAGGATAGAATAAAAAAATTAATAAATTGTCACCCAACCAATAATTAATCTCATTGTTATAATAATTTGCCAATTGTCCCTATAGGTTTCCTAGCCCTTACGTTTTCATGCTTCAAGCCCCAAGTTGGCTCTTAGCCTCTCATGGGGGTGATGTCACATTCACAATCCATAATACGGTAAAAATCCATAAATTGAATCAAAAGAACCTAAAACAATATATTTAATAAAGATGAAAAAAAAAACAAACCAAAGTTTTCATCTTCTTCCACCTTCAATGTCAAATTCTCTTGAAAAAAATCCAAGATCCCTAAAACCTAAAATTGAGAGAGAGTTTATATAATACCATCAATTACCTAACATGTGGCATACTATCATTGGCCACTTATTACAAAATAATTTCCTAAAAATGATTAAAAAAATAAAATGGTGATTTCTAGTCGTGTGGGGTCCACTTAGGGCTGATGGAGTGCCCTAGATGCAATTCCTGGGGTAGAGGAGACAAAACATCAAAGTGGCAATGGGTTTATTCGAAATTGGTTTCATTTCAAAGTGGATTTCGAATTCATAAGTTGAATTTTGAAATCATAAGTTGAATTTCGAAATCATTTCGAAATGACCCTCCAACTTGGTGCAGCTGTCTTCAAATGGCCATAATTTCTTCATTCCAACTCCGATTTGCACACTGTTTGAAGTGTTGGACTCCTGACTTCCCAAGCTTCGAAATGATATATAGTATGTATACAATGGACTCCAAGAAGTGCTACAAACTTGTCCTCAAAGTCAGAATATATAATTCCATCAGATTTTTGAGTTCTAAATTTCCATGCAGCTGAATCTTGCTTCATGCCTCATTTCCCATGTTTTCTTGCCTTCTTTCTTACTCCATAATGGTCATTTCTCATCTTCCAAACTCATGATATCCTTGTCTTGCCTTTCCTTACGGTCCATGAGTCTTGACTCACTTATTTCCTCATTTAACCCTTTCTTGATCTTTCAAAATCTAAAATGATTCAACTTGCACCATTTTCTTCCCTTGAACCTGAGATAAGTCTTCAAAGTACAAATTAAACTCATGGCTAGGGTCTTAGCATTGATTTACGTCAAGTTGGGTGATTTGAATGTCCTTTGGCGCACAAATCATATCAAATATGTACCAATAGAGCACATATTTTGGCTCCAATCATAAACCCTAAAACCTTAAACCCAATAACAATCAACCCTAAACCCTAAAACCATAAACCCTCAACCCTAAAACCTTAAACCCAAAACTCCTAAACCCTAAAACCCTAAACCCTAAACCCTAAACATTAAAACCAAAAACCCTAAACTCTAAGGCCTAAAATAATAAGCTCTAAACCCTAAAGCCGAAAAACCTAATACTAAAATGCAAAAACCGTAAAACCTAAACCCTAAACCCTAAACCCTCAAACCCTACACCCAAAACCCCAAAATAGTAAATCCCTAAACCTTAAAACGCCAAACCATAAACGTAAACCCTAAAACCATAATCCCTAAAACGTAAACCCTAAAACCCTAGACCCTAAACCTTAAAACCATAAACCCTAAACCCTAAACCCTACATCCTTAAACACTAAACCCAAAAACCCTAAACCTACAATCTAAACTCTAAAACACAAAACCCTAAACCTTAAACCCTATAACCCTAAATCCTAAACCCTATACCGTTAAGCCCAAACCCTAAAACAATAAACCTTAAACCCAAAAACAATACACCCTAAACTATAAAACACAAAACCCTAAACCTTAAACCCTATAACCCTAAATCCTAAACAATATACCCTCAAGCCCAAACCCTAAAACCATAAACCCTACATCCGAAAAAAATTCACCCTAAACCCTAAAACCATAAACCAAAAGACCAAAACCCTAAAACCCTAAACCCTAAAACCCAAACCATAAACCATAAACCATAAACCCTAAAGGAAAAACCTAAAACCCTACACCCTAAAATCTTAAACCAAAAACCCTAAAACATTAAACCCTAAACCCTAAAACCATAAACGCTAAACCCTAAACCCTAAAACCTAAACCCTAAAATCCCACATCCTAAACCTTAGTACCTAAAATCGTAAACCCTAAACCCTAAATCCTAAACCATAAACACTAAACCTTAAAATAATAAACCCTAATCCTTACACCCTAAAATTTGCAGCCCTCTACTCTAAAACCATAACCAGAAGGCCTAAACCCTAAAACCCGAAACCATAAACCCTAAACCCTAAATCCTAAAACCTTAAACCCTAAACCCTAAAATATAAAACCTTAAACCCTAAATCCTAAATCCTAAACCCTATACCCTCAAGCCCAAACCCTAAAACCATAAACCCAAAACCCAAAAACAATACACCCTAAACCCTAAAACCTAAAACCATAAACCATAAGACCTAAACCCTAAAACTCTAAACCCTAAACCCTAAAACCATAATCCCTTAAACATAGACCCTAAAACCCTAAACCCTAAACCTTAAAACCATAAACCTTAAACCCTAAACCCTACATCCTTAAACCCTAAACCCTAAAACCCTAAAACCTACACCCTAAACTCAAAACAAAAAACCCTAAACCTTAAACCCTAGAACCCTAAATCCTAAACCCTATACCCTCAAGCCCAAACCCTAAAACAATAAACCCTAAACCCGAAAACAATACACCCTAAACTATAAAACACAAAACCCTAAACCTTAAACCCTATAACCCTAAATCCTAAACCCTATACCCTCAAGCCCAAACCCTAAAACCATAACCCCTAAACCCGAAAACAATACACCCTAAACCCTAAAACCATAAACCATAAGACCTAAACCCTAAAACCCTAAACCCTAATACTATAAACCCTGAACCCTAAAACCCAAACCATAAACCATAAACCCTAAAAGAAAAACCTTAAACCCTACACCATAAAATCTTAAACCCAAAACCCTAAAACCTTACGCCCTAAACCCTAAAACCATAAACGCTAAACCCTAAACCCTAAAAGCTAAACCCTAAAATCCTACATCCTAAACCTTAGTACCTAAAATCGTAAACCCAAAACCCTAAATCCTAAACCATAAACACTAAACCTTAAAACAATAAACCCTACTCCTTACACCCTAAAAATTGTAACCCTCTACTCTAAAACCATAAACCAGAAGGCCTAAACCCTAAAACCAGAAACCATAAACCCTAAACCTTAAAACCTTAAACCCTAAACCCTAAACCCTAAAATATAAAACCTTAAACCATAAATCCTAAATCCTAAAACCTAAACCCTATACCCCCAAGCCCAAACCCGAAAACAATAAACCTCAAACCCGAAACCAATACACCCTAAACTCTAAAACACAAAACCCTAAACCTTAAACCCTATAACCCTAAATCCTAAACCCTATAACTTCAGGCCCAAACCCTAAAACCATAAACCCTAAACCCGAAAAAAATACACCTTAAACCCTAAAACCATAAACCATAAGACTTAAACCCTAAAACCCCAAACCCTAAACCCTAAAACTATAAACCCTGATCCCTAAAACCCAAACCCTAAACCATCAACCCTAAAAGAAAAATCTTAAACCCTACACCCTAAAATCTTAAACCCTAAACCCTGAAACCCTAAACCCTAAAAGCTAAACCCTAAAATCCTACATCCTAAACCTTAGTAGCTAAAATCGTAAACCCTAAAACCCTAAACCCTAAACCCTAAACCCTAAAACCCTAAACCCTAAACCCTACACGCCTAACCTCTAAACCCTAATCCCTAAAACCCTAAACCCTTAAACCATAAACCCTAAGACCTAAACCCTAAAACCCTAAACCCTAAACCCTAAACCCTTAACCTCAAAACCCTAAAACCATAAACCATAAGACCTAAACCCTAAACCCTAAAACTATAAACCCTGAACCCTAAAACCCAAACCATAAACCATAAACCCTAAAAGAAAAACCTTAAACCCTACACCCTAAAATCTTAAACCCTAAACCCTAAAACCATAAAAGCTAAAGCCTAAACCCTAAAAGCTAAACCCTAAAATCCTACATCCTAAACCTTAGTACCTAAAATCGTAAACCCTAAACCCTAAATCCTAAACCATAAACACTAAACCTTAAAACAATAAACCCTAATCCTTACACCATAAAATTTGAAACCCTCTACTCTAAAACCATAAACCAGAAGGCCTAAACCCTAAAACCCGAAACTATAAACCCTAAACCCTAAACCTTAAAACCTTAAACCCTAAACTCTAAAACTACAAACCCTAAACCCTAAAATATAAAACCTTAAACCCTAAATCCTAAATCCTCAATCCTATACCCTCAAGCCCAAACCCGAAAACAATAAACCTCAAACCCGAAACCAACACACCCTAAACTCTAAAACACAAAACCCTAAACCCTAAACCCTATAACCCTATACCCTAAGGCCCAAACCCTAAAACCATAAACCCTAAACCCGAAAAAAATACACCTTAAACCCTAAAACCATAAACCATAAGACTTAAACCCTAAAACCCTAAACCTTGAACCCTAAAACTATAAACACTGAACCCTAAAACCCAAACCCTAAACCATAAACCCTAAAAGAAAAACCTTAAACCCTACACCCTAACATCTTAAACCTTAAACCCTAAAACCCTAAACCCTAAACTCTAAAACCATAAACACTAAACCCTAAACCCTAAAAGCTAAACCCCAAAATCTTACATCCTAAACCTTAGTAGCTAAAATCGTAAACCCTAAAACCCTTAACCCTAAACCCTACAACCCTAAACCCTAAACCCTAAACCCTAAACCCTAAATCCTAAAACCCTAAACCCTAAACCCTAAATACCTAACCTCTAAACCCTGATCCCTGAAACCCTAAACCCTTAAACCATAAACCCTAAGACCTAAACCCTAAAACGCTAAACCCTTAACCTTAAAACCCTAAAACCATAAACCATAAGACCTAAACCCTAAAACCCTAAACCCTAAACCCTAAAACTATAAACCCTGAACCCTAAAACCCAAACCATAAACCATAAACCCTAAAAGAAAAACCTTAAACCCTACACCCTAAAATCTTAAACCCCAAACCCTAAAACCTTAAACCCTAAACCCTAAAACCATAAACGCTAAACCCAAAACCTCAACCCCTAAAATCATAAACACTAAACCCTAAAAACCTAAACCCTAAACCCTAATCACTAAAACCAAAAACCCTAAACCCTAAGGCCTAAAATAATAAGCTCTAAACCCTAAAGCCTAAAAACCTAATACTCAAACGCAAAAATCATAAACCCTAAACCCTAAACACTTCAACCCAACACCCAAAACCCTAAAATAGATCCTTAAACCCAAAAACGCCAAACCCTAAACCCCAACCCCTAAATCCATAAACCCTAAACCCTAAAACCATAATCCCTAAAACCTAAACCCTACAACCCTAGACCCTAAACCCTAAACCCCAAACCCTAAACCTTAAAACCATAAACCTTCAACCCTAAACCCTACATCCTTAAACCCTAAACCCTAAAACTCTAAACCTACACCCTAAACTCTAAAACACAAAACCCTAAACCTTAAACACTATAACCCTAAATCCTAAACCCTATACCCTCAAGCCCAAACCCTAAAAAAATAAACCCTAAACTCGAAAACAATACACCCTAAACTATAAAACACAAAACCCTAAACTTAAACCCTATAACCCTAAATCCTAAACCCTATACCCTCAAGCCCAAACCCTAAAACCATAAACCCTAAACCCGAAAACAATACACCCTAAATTCTAAAACCATAAACCATAAGACCTAAACCCTAAAACTATAAACCCTGAACCTTAAAACCCAAACCATAAACCATCAACCCTAAAAGAAAAACCTTAAACCCTACACCCTACAATCTTAAACCCAAAACCCTAAAACCTTAAACCCTAAACCCTAAAACCATAAACACTAAACCCTAAAACCCAACCCTTAAAATCATAAACCCTAAACCCTAAAACCAAAATCCCTAAAACATAAACCCTACAACCCTACACCCTAAACCCTAAACCCTATACCCTAAACCTTAAAACCATAAACCCTAAACCCTAAACCCTTCATCCTTAAACCCTAAAACCTAAGACACTAAACCTACACCCTAAACTCTAAAACACAAAACCCTAAACCTTAAACCCTATAACCCTATACCCTCAAGCCCAAAAAAGAAAACAATAAACCCTAAACCCGAAAACAATACACCCTAAACTATAAAACACAAAACCCTAAACCTTAAACCCTATAACCCTAAATCCTAAACACTATACCCTCAAGCCCAAACCCTAAAACCATAAACCCTAAACCCCAAAACAATACACCCTAAACCCTAAAACCATAAACCATAAGACCTAAACCCTAAAACCCGAAACCCTAAAACTTTAAACCCTAAACCCTAAACCCTAAATACCTAAACTCTAAACCCTGATCCCTGAAACCCTAAACCCTTAAACCATAAACCCTAAGACCTAAACCCTAAAATCCGAAACCATAAACCCTAACTCTCAAACCACAAACCCTAAACCCTAAACCCTAAAATCGTAACCCCTCAACCCTAAACCCTAAAACACTAAACCTTAAACCCAAAGCTCCTACACCCTAAAACCCTAAACCCTAAACGCTAAAACCAAAAACCCTAAACCCTAAGGCCTAAAATATTAAGCTGTAAACCCTAAAGCCAAATAATCTAATACTAAAACGCAAAATCCGTAAACCCTAAACCCTAAACCCTCAAACCCTACGCCCAAAACCCTAAAATAGTAATCCCTAAACCCTAAAACGCCAAACCCTAAACACCAACCCCTAAAACCATAAACCCTAAACCCTAAAACCATAATCCCTAAAACGTAAACCCTACAACCCTAGACCCTAAACCCTAAACCCTAAACCCCAAACCCTAAACCTTAAAACCATAAACCCTAAACCCTACATCTTTAAACCCTAAACCCTAAAACCCTAAACCTTCACCCTAAACTCAAAAACAAAAAACGGTAAACCTTAAACACTATAACCCTAAATACTAAACCCTATACCCTCAAGCCCAAACCCTAAACCCGAAAACAATATACCCTAAACTATAAAACACAAAACCCTAAACCTTAAACCCTATAACCCTCAATCCTAAACACTATACCCTTAAACCCAAACCCTAAAACCATAAACCCTAAACCCGGAAACAATACACCCTAAACCCTAAAACCATAAACCATAAGACCTAAACCCAAAAACCCTAAAGCCTAAAACTATAAACCCTAAACCCTAAAACCCAAACCATAAACCATAAACCCTAAAAGAAAAACCTTAAACCCTACACTCTAAAATCTTAAACCCAAAACCCTAAAACCTTAAACCCTAAACCCTAAAACCATAAAAGCTAAACCCTAAACCCCAACCCCTAAAACCATAAACCCTAAACCCTAAAACCACAATCCCTAAAACGTAAACCCTAAAACCCTACACCCTAAACCCTAAACCCTAAACCCTACATCCTTAAACCCTAAACCCTAAAACCCTAAACCCACACCCTAAACTCTAAAACACGAAACCCTAAACCTTAAACCCTATAAACCTAAATCCTAAACCCCATACCCTGAAGCCCAAACCTTAAAACAATAAACCCTAAACCGAAAAACAATACAACCTAAACTATAAAACACAAAAACCCAAACTTTAAACCCTATAACCCTAAATCCTAAACATTATACCCTCAAGCCCAAACCCTAAAACCATAAACCATAAGACCTAAACCCTAAAACCTAAACCCTAAAACTATAAACCTTGAACCCTAAAACCCAAACCATAAACCCTAAAAGAAAAACCTTAAACCCTACACCCTAAAATCTTAAACCCTAAACCCTAAAACCACAAACGCAAAACCCTAAACCCTAAAAGCTAAACCCTAAAATCCTACATCGTAAACCTTAGTACCTAAAATAGTAAAACCTAAACCCTACATCCTAAACCATAAACACTAAACCATAAAACAATAAACCCTAATCTCTACACATTAAAATTTGCAACCCTTTACTCCAAAACCATAAACCAGAAGGCCTAAACCCTAAAACCCAAAACCATAAACCCTAGACCCTAAACCCTAAAACCTTAAACCCTAAACCCTAAAATATAAAACCTTAAACCTTAAATCCTAAATCCTAAACCCTATACCCTCAAGCCCAAACCTGAAAACAATAAACCCTAAACCCGAAAACAATACACCCTAAACTCTAAAACACAAAACCCTAAACCTTAAACCCGATAACCCTAAATCCTAAACCCTATACCCTCAAGCCCAAACCCTAAAACCATAAACCCTAAACCCGAAAACAATACACCTTAAACCCTAAAACCATAAACGACAAGACCTAAACCCAAAAACCCTAAACCCTAAACCCCAAAACTATAAACCCTGAACCCTAAAACCCAAACCATAAAAGAAAAACCTTAAACCCTACACCCTAAATTCTTAAACCCAAAACCCAAAAACCCTAAACCCTAAACCCTAAAGGCTAAACCCTAAGACCTAAACCCTAATACTATAAACCCTGAACCCTAAAACCCAAACCCTAAACCATAAACCTTAAAAGAAAACCCTTAAACCCTACACCCTAAAATCTTAAACCCAAAACCCTAAAACCCTAAACCCTAAACCCTAAAACCATAAACCGTTAACCCAAAAACAATACACCTTAAACCCTAAAACCATAAACCCTAAGACCTAAACCCTAAAACCCTAAACCCTAATGCTATAAACCCTGAACCCTAAAACCCAAACCCTAAACCATAAACCTTAAAAGAAAACCCTTAAACCCTACACCCTAAAATCTTAAACCCAAAACCCTAAAACCCTAAACCCTAAACCCTAAAACCATAAACGCTAAACCCTAAACCCTAAAAGCTAAACCCTAAAATCCTACATCCTAAACCTTAGTACCTAAAATCGTAAACCCTAAACCCTAATCCCTAAACCCTAAAATTTGTAACCCTCTACTCTAAAACCATAAACCATAAGACCTAAACCGTAAAACCCGAACCCATAAACCCTAAACCCTAAACCCTAAAACCTTAGACCCTAAACCTTAAAACTACAAACCTTAAACCCCAAACACTAAACCCTAAATACCTAACCTCTAAACCCTGATCCCTGAAACCCTAAACCTTTAAACCATAAACCCTAAGACCTAAACCCTAAACCCTAAACCCTAAACCCTTAACCTCAAAACCCTAAACACTAAACCCTAAAACAATAAATTATAAACCCTAAACCCTAAACCCTACATCCTTAAACCCTAAACCTACACCCTAAACTCTAAAACACAAAACCCTAAACCTTAAACCCTATACCCTTAAGCCCAAACCCTAAAATCATAAACCCTAAACACGAAAACAATACACCCTAAACTATAAAACACAAAACCCTAAACCTTAAACCCAATAACCCTAAATCCTAAACCCTATACCCTCAAGCCCAAACCCTAAAACCATAAACCGTTAACCCAAAAACAATACACATTAAACCCTAAAACCATAAACCATAAGACCTAAACCCTAAAACCCTAAACCTTAATACTATAAACCCTGAACCTTAAAACCCAAACCTTAAACCATAAACCTTAAAAGAAAAGCCTTAAACCCTACACCCTAAAATCTTAAACCCAAAACCCTAAAACCCTAAACCCTAAACCCTAAAACCATAAACGCTAAACCCTAAACCCTAAAAGCTAAACCCTAAAATCCTACATCCTAAACCTTAGTACCTAAAATCGTAAACCCTAAACCCTAAATCCAAAACAATAAACACTAAACTTTAAAACCATTAACCCTAATCCCTACACATTAAAATTTGCAACCCTCTACTCTAAAACCATAAACCATAAGTCCTAAACCCTAAAACCCAAAACCATAAACTCTAAAACCCTAAAACCATAAACCCTAAACCCTAAAACAATACACCCTAAACTATAAAACACAAAACCCTAAACCTTAAACCCAATAACCCTAAATCCTAAACCCTATATCCTCAAGCCAAAACCCTAAAACCATAAACCGTTAACCCAAAAACAATACACTTTAAACCCTAAAACCATAAACCATAAGACCTAAACCCTAAAACCCTAAACCCTAATACTATAAACCCTGAACCCTAAAACCCAAACCCTAAACCACAAACCTTAAAAGAAAACCCTTAAACCCTACACCCTAAAATCTTAAACCCAAAACCCTAAAACCCTAAACCCTAAACCCTAAAACCATAAACCGTTAACCCAAAAACAATACACCTTAAACCCTAAAACCATAAACCCTAAGACCTAAACCCGAAAACCCTAAACCCTAATGCTATAAACCCTGAACCCTAAAACCCAAACCCTAAACCATAAACCTTAAAAGAAAACCCTTAAACCCTACACCCTAAAATCTTAAACCCAAAACCCTAAAACCCTAAACCCTAAACCCTAAAACCATAAACGCTAAACCCTAAACCCTAAAAGCTAAACCCTAAAATCCTACATCCTAAACCTTAGTACCTAAAATCGTAAACCCTAAACCCTAAATCCAAAACAATAAACACTAAACTTTAAAACCATAAACCCTAATCCCTAAACCTTAAAATTTGCAACCCTCTACTCTAAAACCATAAACCACAAGTCCTAAACCCTAAAACCCAAAACCATAAACTCTAAAACCCTAAAACCATAAACCCTAAACCCTAAAACAATACACCCTAAACTATAGAACACAAAACCCTAAACCTTAAACCCAATAACCCTAAATACTAAACCCTATACCCTCAAGCCCAAACCCTAAAACCATAAACCGTTAACCCAAAAACAATACACCTTAGACCCTAAAACCATAAACCATAAGACCTAAACCCTAAAACCCTAAACCCTAATACTATAAACCCTGAACCCTAAAACCCAAACCCTAAACCATAAACCTTAAAAGAAAACCCTTAAACCCTACACCCTAAAATCTTAAACCCAAAACCCTAAAACCCTAAACCCTAAACCCTAAAACCATAAACGCTAAACCCTAAACCCTAAAAGCTAAACCCTAAAATCCTGCATCCTAAACCTTAGTACCTAAACTCGTAAACCCTAAACCCTAAATCCAAAACAATAAACACTAAACTTTAAAACCATAAACCCTAATCCCTACACCTTAAAACTTGCAACCCTCTACTCTAAAACCATAAACCATAAGTCCTAAACCCTAAAACCCAAAACCATAAACTCTAAAACCCTAAAACCATAAACCCTAAACCCTAAAACAATACACCCTAAACTATAGAACACAAAACCCTAAACCTTAAACCCAATAACACTAAATCCTAAACCCAATACCCTCAAGCCCAAACCCTAAAACCATAAACCGTTAACCCAAAAACAATACACCTTAAACCCTAAAACCATAAACCATAAGACCTAAACCCTAAAACCCTAAACTCTAATACTATAAACCCTGAACCCTAAAACCCAAACCCTAAACCATAAACCTTAAAAGAAAACCCTTAAACCCTACACCCTAAAATCTTAAACCCAAAACCCTAAACCCTAAAACCATAAACGCTAAACCCTAAACCCTAAAAGCTAAACCCTAAAATCCTACATCCTAAACCTTAGTACCTAAAATCGTAAACCCTAAACCCTAAATCCAAAACAATAAACACTAAACTTTAAAACCATAAACCCTAATCCCTACACCTTAAAATTTGCAACCCTCTACTCTAAA
>JARBHA010000041.1:0-80559 GCA_030254885.1 Vitis rotundifolia | reverse complement strand
CTTAAATTTGAAGATGGTAGAGAATGCATCAGTAGCACAACATCTGAATGAATTTAATACAATCAAAAATCAATTGTCATCTGTAGAAATTGATTTTGATGATGAGATTCGTGCTCTGATCGTCTTGGCTTCTTTGCCAAACAGTTGGGAGGCAATGAGGATGGCAGTAAGCAATTCTACGGGAAAGGAAAAGCTCAAGTACAATGATATACAAGATTTAATTCTGGCTGAGGAGATTCGCCGAAGAGATGCAGGCGAAACCTCAAGATCTGGTTCTGCCCTAAACCTTGAAACAAGAGGCAGAGGTAATGATAGAAATTCAAACCGGGGTAGGTCAAAATCCAAAAATTCTAATCGGAATAGAAGCAAATCTATATTAGGCCAACAAGTACAATGCTAGAATTGTGGGAAAACAGGTCACTTTAAAAGGTAATGCAAAAGTCCTAAGAAAAATAATGAAGATGATTCTACTAATGCTGTAACAGAAGAGGTATAAGATGCATTACTTCTTGCAGTAGATAGTCCACTTGATGATTGGGTTTTGGATTCAGGAGCTTCGTTTCATACCACTCCACACTGAGAAATCATACAGAATTATGCTGCAGGTGATTTTGGTAAGGTGTATTTGGCTGATGGTTCAACCTTGGATGTTGTGGGTCTGGGAGACGTCCAGATATCATTGCCCAATGGGTCTATTTGGTTACTGGAGAAGGTCTATAGAATAAGGAAGGGTGTTGGAAATATCTCTATAAATATTCTAGGTCATGAGGGGAAAAATATTAATGGTAGTCGTGGGTTGTACTCTGGATTCTTCCCTGATAATAGTGATATCCCTGCAACTTCGTGGACGTAGGCAAATTGTCAAACCACGTAAATATTGTCTTGTGCATGTGATTGTTTTTCTTTGGCATGTGTTTTTCTCTATTTTTGTTTCTCACAGGTTGGGAATTCGGTTTAATTCCCTACAAGACACCTACTATAATTTCACTGATCACCTCTACCAAGCTTTGCTTAAGAGAGGCATTGGCACCTTTAGAGATGATAAACTTACGAGAGGAGAAGAGATTAGGTCAAAACTCTTCAAAGTCATTGAAAGATCAAGGTTTTCCGTAATCGTTTTCTCTAAAAACTATGCTGATTCAAGATGGTATTTAAATGAGCTTGTTAAGATCATGGAGTGCAGGAAAGAAATGAGACAAATCGTCCTCTTAATTTTCTACCATGTTGATCCATCCCATGTACGAAAGCAAACAGGAAGTTTTGGAAAAGTCTTTAAGAATTACAAAGAAGATACAAAAGAGAAGAAAGAGATGGTGCAAAGGTGGATGAGTGCATTGATAGAGGCAACCAATCTATCGGGAAAGCATGTGAAAGATGATGGGTAAGTTTTCAAGGCTTGCTGAGATCGCCAATTGGTTTAAGATCAATGTTGGGCTGCAAGACCAGAAGATTCTGTTAAAGCTTGTGCAACTATACACTACATTTGTCTTTATGGTTTGATTTCTCCAACACCCTCTCTTTCTTTCATTATGTCAAAGGATACCTCCTTGGAGAGGCGGTTTGTTTTGCCACCTCCCCCTCCAGTTGTTGATCGTTTGAAAAAGAAGCGAGAATAGTCAATCTCAAAGCCCATTCCATCTAAGGACAAATCACAGAATATCGGTTCTAGCACAGACGATTCAATAAAGTTTCAAGGGATTCACTAGAGGACTCGACTTAGCAGTTGAATAACCTGGTCTTCTGTAAGCGTTATTAAGGACCGATCTACCTCATCTTCATCCCCGATTGATTTGACTGAGAATAGTGAGGATGTTGAGGGCTCATCAAAGTCTATAGTTCCTATAGAGATAGTAGCTGGGGAGAGAAGTATCAAAGAATTATTAGCTTCATCTTTTCCATTTTCGGGTGCTGAATTTGGAAAGAGGTTGGCAGGTGAAGTAAAAGATTTGACTGTCGGGGAGGATTTAAGTCCTACCATTAAGGCTGCTAGTTGTCTTCATTGCCAAAGGATGCTAAGTATCTTATTGGTCTTTGAGATGCTGCCGTTATGGATAGATCTATTAGAATTGATAAAATGCATATTTCGTATTGTGAGAAAACAGAGTTTTACAACTTAAATAACCCTCTCTGTTTCTAACTACTTCTAACAATGTGTAACTAACATGTAAACAATGTAACTAATTTCATAACCAGATAACAATAACATGTTATCTCTTCACAGCCCCTCTCAAACTAAGAGTGGATAATTGTTGAACTCTTAGTTTGTTCTTTAACAACAAAAATTGAGTATTAGATAAAGCTTTGGTCAGAATGTCTAGAATTTGATCTTGTAAAGAGATATGTCTAACATCCAACTCCTTTTTCATAACTTTCTCACGCACAAAATTTAGGTCCAGCTCAATGTGTTTTGTGCGAGCATGTAGAATAGGATTTGTTGACATGAGTACAGTACTCAAATTATCACACCATAGTATTGGAACACAGCCTTGAGGAATTTGTAATTCTGTCAGCAAGGACTGTATCCAAGTAACTTCTACTGCCAAAGTAGCTAGACTCCCATATTCAGCTTCGGTGCTACTCCTTGAGACTATGTTTTTCTTCTTTGAATTCCAAGATATCAAATTTGAACCAAGATATACACAGAAGCTAGTAGTTGATCTCCTATCATCCGAGTCCGAAGCCTAGTCCGCATCACAAAACCCTATAATATCTAAGTTCATTGATCTCTTAAGATGTAAACCATGATCAATTGTTCCCCTTAACTACCTAAGAATCATTTTTACTACCTTTCAGTGAGACTCCAAAGGATTTTGCATAAACTGAAAAACTCTGTTGACTGAGTAAGCAAGTTCTGGCCGTGTAATTGTCACATATTGTAAGGCTCCAACTATGCTTCAATAGAGTTGTGGATTGCTTACTGGATCACTTCCAATGCTGGACAATTTTTCTCCTCCAAACATAGGTGTGGGCAGCTCTTTAGCATACTGCATCTTTGTCTTGCACAAAAGATTTGTTACATACTTAGTTTGTGATAAATGTAAACCATCTGCAGTATATTTAACTTGAATTCCTAAGAAGTAGTCAACTTCACTAAGGTCTTTTAGTGCAAATTTGGTATTGAGTTGCTATACCAAGGCTTGAATCTCAACTTTAGAACTTCCAGTCACAAGTATGTCATCAACATAAGCTAGAACAAACATGGTACAACTAGCAGAATGTCTAATGAATAGAGAACGATCAGATTTAGAGGACATAAACCCCAAAGAAACTAAAATATCCCTTAGTTTTTCAAACCATGCTCTTGGAGCTTGCTTTAAACCATAGAATGCTTTATGCAACTAACACACCAAGTGTGGAGAATTTGAGTCTTCAAAGCCAGCTGGTTGTTCCATATACACTTCCTCCTGTAAATCTCCATTTAAAAAGGCATTATTCACATCCAATTGTCTTACATACCAACCCTTCGATAAAGCAATTGTTAAAACAATTCTTATTGTAGTAGGCTTCACTACAGGACTAAAAGTCTAAGTAAAATCAAAACCTGCAAATTGGAGAAACCCTTTTGCTAACAGTCGTGCCTTATGCTTCAGTATACTGCCATCTGGATTTTCTTTTACTTTAAACTCCCATTTACAACCAATTGCTTTCCTATTAGGTGGTAAAGGTACAAATAACCAAGTCTTGTTCTTAACAAGTGCCGAATACTCCTCAGCCATAGCAGTTTTCCAATGATCTTGCTGTAAAGCTTCTTGAATGGAAGTTGGCTCTTTAGAAGCCATAAAGACTTTAGGTTTGAATATTCCAGCCTTAGATCTAGTTCTCATGGAGTGAACATTTCTAGATACATCCGATACAGGCTTAGCATTGGTTTGATTTGGATTGGTCAGCAACTGTGTTTGGAATAGAAGAAGTGGAAGGTGAGGGTACAGACAGAATTGAGGAATGAATAGGAATAAGAGCAGAATGAGAAGTAGGTGTTGGACTAGGAATAGAGGACAAAGAAGTAATGAACTTGGTTTTGGCAAAAGGAAATGATTTCTCATTGAATTGAACATCTCTGGATATGTAGATATGACCTTGAGGATCTAAACACTTGAAACCTTTATGTTTAATACTATAGCCTAAGAAAGTACATTCCACAGATCAAAATTGGAACTTAGGATTGTTGTATGGTCTAAGGTTTGGAAAACATGAGCAACCAAACACTTTCAGCATGGAATAATTTAGTTATTGTTTGAATAGAACTTGGAGAGGAATTTGACTAGAAAGTACTGAGGAAGGCAACATGTTGATAAAAAAAACTGATGTTCTGACAGCTTCATCCCAATATCATAGAGGTAAAAAGGCATGAGCTAAGAGTGTCAAGGTTGTTTCAATGATATGCCTATGTTTGCATTCAGCAAGACCATTTTGTTCATGGGTTCTAGGACAAACAACTCGGTGAATTATACCATTAGACTCAAGATAATTTGTAAAAACTTGGTAGTCACCACCCCAATCAGTTTGGATTTTCTTGATAGAACAACCTAGTTGTAACTCTACCTGAGTTTTGAAGTTAATAAATGTTTGCAGGGCATCAGATTTATTTTTGAGTAGGTAAACCCAAGTGAAACAAGAAAATGAATCAACAAAGTGAATATAGTATTTATAGCCATTAGAAGACAAAACAGGGGAAAGTCCCCACAAGTTTGAATGTATGAGTTCTAGAGGTTTAGTGTACTCAGTAGTAGAATCAAGAAAAGGAAATTTATGATGTTTTCCCAAACAACAAGCATTACAAAAATCAGGCAAGTCTTTATTGATGACTGGAATATTACAAAGAGATAAGACTTTTTGAATCACTTTAGCATTAGAATGGCCTAACCTATTATGCCAAAGTTGAAAAATATGATCAATTGAAACATTAGAGGCTGTTATTACAGTTTGTGCAGACATACATTTTGGATTTATAGGAAAGCATGGAACATGATAAATTGAAGAAGACTGGAGTTGAATGCTTGAGCTATTAAAAACATATAGTCTATTGGTTACTTTACCCTGCAGTAGGACAGTTCTTGTGACCTGGTCTTTAACAAAACATTGATTAGAATGAAACTCAAAGAACATGTTATTATCATGAGCAAATTTAAAGACACTCAAAAGATTTTTCGAAATGGATGAGACATGAAGAAGCTGTTTTAGAACTAGAAGTTTAGATGAAAATTGAGAAGGAAAAGTTGATTGACCAATGTGTTGAAATGCAAGACCAGTACCATCTCCCATATGAATTTGGTCATTTCCTGCATATGTGTCCCAAATAATGAGATTATTGGGATCCGGTGTGCAGTGGTTGGTTGCACCAAAGTCAGGATACCAACTATTATCTGTCACAATATTAGGAGTAGCCACCGTAGCAATCATCTGGGCAGACATTTGTGGAGTTGCATTCTATTGAAATTGAATTGGAATGAAGGTTTGATCAAACCTATGGTAGCATTTTCTAGCTACATGCCCAATTTTACCACACAACTGGCATTGTGGCTTCCATTGTTGCTTACCATTTCTTCAATTTCCTTGATTTTGTCTGCCAGAGGTAGGATTGAAATTTTGAGATCTGTAATTACCTTGCCCAGTAAAATTGCGTTGAAAACCACCTTGTCCTCCATTAAACTTTTTATAGGACTGTTGATTGTTAGAAATCTTTGCCATATTCACTTGATTTGCTAAATCAAGCTCCTTAGAATGTTTTTCAATCCTACTTTCTTGTGCTAACAACAATAATTCAATCTCTGCGACTGTATATGGATCATTTCTTGAATTCACAAAAACAACAAATGTATCGTATTCGGAAGACAATCCATCAAAGATTGCATCTATATGATCTTTGGTTGTAACAACATATCCAACAAAAACTAGTTGATCAATTAGGGATTTAATCTTTAATAGATAATCATTTACCGATAGATCACCCTTCTTTGTGTTCTAGAGTCTAGTCTTTAACTGAGATATCTTGGCTTTGGTTTGTGAGGCAAAGAACACCTTAAGAGTTTTCCAGATCTGACAGGAAGTTTCACACCCAACCATTCGTGTGACCATCGCTTCTATCATTGAAGAGAGTAGCCATGAAAAGAGCAGTTGATCTTGTTGCTCACAGTCAAGATACTCTGGATTTATCTTCCCTTGAACATGATTTCCAACCGTAAGAAACTTTTCTAGTGGATTTTCATTTTCCAAAATAAATTTTTGCAGTTTGTGACCTCATATTACAGCTCCAACTTGCTGTTTCCAGATAAGAAAATTGTTATCATCTAATTTGATTGACAACGAGTGTGCGAATACGACTGAAACAAATTTCACCATGGAAGGAGAGTTCTCTAACGAAGAAGAAAATGAATACTCTCCAGCCATTTAGGGCTCTAATACCATATTAGAATTGATAAAATGGGTATTTCGTATTGTAAGAAAACAAAGTTTTACAACTTAAATAACCCTCTCTGTTTCTAACTACTTCTAACAATCTGTAACTAACTGGTAAACAATGTAAATAACTTCATAACCAAATAACAATAACCTATTATCTCTTCACAACCTATTATCTCTTCACAAGATTCATTGGTCATTGTTACCAAGTATGTTATAATGGCTTTTGAAGTTATTCTGTTGGGTTGATTTTTGAATCTTGGCCCTTTTTCCTGGTTTGTGAGCAGGTCTTGCAATTTAATCTTGATATTAACCAACATCATTTTTCTTCGGGCTTAACATTGTTGGGGTTAAGAAGTCAGATTGAGAGCTTATCATTTCAAGTGACTCACTTAACTAATGAGTTATCTAGGGTCAACACCGAGCTCCAGTCAGAAAGAAACTTATTGGCTCAATTCCAACGTGAAGTTATGCAGTGAAAGGAGCATTCAGAAAGCCTGAAGGTTCACTTTTCTTCTGTTTTAAAGGAAAATGATGAAATAAGTGATTTGCTTGAGGAGACAAGGTGAGCAAAAATGTTATATGAGTCAAATATTCTTTGGTTGCAGGAGAATTGGGACTGAGAGAAGGAAAACACTTAGGAAAAAATATTCAATCAGCTGACCTGCGACCTTTATGCTCGTGGTGAGCAAAATCAAAATGAAGGTGACGTCCTCGGGTAGAGCAAAGCTCACTTGAAGTTGGGCGTGGAGACGTTCGATCCTCTTGAATTTTGCACGAGCAACAAATCTGAGGGTTTATCAGGCCAACTTATGTTTGGTAATTTGTCTCTTGGAGTAGGGGGTGATTTTACTAAATCAAATTTGGAGGTATTAATTATATTAATCCTGAATTTTGAGTTTTCCTGTTGTTTGATTGGCAACTAAAAGTTGTGTTATGTTGTCTTCAGAAATTTGGTTTGAGTGAAGAGAAAGTTTCTACCGAAAAACTACGGAAAAAGAGAAGTACGTTGAGATTGGATCCTTGCTAGCAGGTGGGGGTGTAATTGGAGATGCAGAGATTGTAATAAGGGACCCTGCTAAGGGTAAAGCACCTGCTGTTAAACCCTACATTTTAGAGATGAAAAGTGACAACCCTAAGACTAATGTGAATGTTGTAGTCCTTGCTAAGGGTACTATTGGATCAAGTGCGGTAGGTATCGGTGTTAAATTATAGCTAACTTTGAAACTTTCATACCATTAGGGTCCCGTTGCATCAGGGTTTTGCATATTTTATTTTGTATGTTGAATTGACTTGGTAAACTTTGGATTTTTGGCTTTGGTTTGCGTAATTATAGTGATTCTTGCATGTTGCAATCAAATGTGGATTTATCTATTTATGTTGCATGCACATCAATTTGCTGCATATTGCAGGCTTTGTTTATACACCCTGTTTAGGTGGTTTAATCCTTTACTGGGTTTTGCTAAGTGGCTGGTTGCTCGATGTCGAGCTATGTCCTTGCTAGGCAAAGTGGATGAGGGATACCCTTCTCTCAATAAGACAGGGTGGTGTGCTGTTGAGTCTTTGTTTTTAATTAGATGCCCAGGTTGGATCTTGGGATATGTACAAGAGATCCTCACGTTATTTATTTCACTAAGGATCTATTAAACTTTTCACACATATTTAGCTAGGGCAAAGTTTCCAGGTTCCACTTATTACTAGGTTTTGCAATTAAAATAAGCAAGTTGGGAGTTTAAGCATAGTACCTTTTCAAGTGCACTTGATTCCAAGGTCGAGTTAGTGGGGTCTTGTCTGGGTAAGCCAACTAGCTACTCCTTGCCTTTGATATTTTTGTGACGTGAAACGGTCCTTCCCAAGTTGGGGCCAACTTTCCTTCTCCAAGGTATCTACTAGGGTCCAGCACAGCTCGAAGCACAAGATCTCCTTCTTTCATGGGACGGTGCTGAACTTTTCTATTATATGCTTGCTTTACACGTTGCTAGTAGGCTGCCATTTGGATGGTTGCAATTTCACGTTTTTCTTCAAAAAGAGTGACTGTTGTGGCAAATGCTTATTGATTTGAACTATCAAGATAACCTGAAATTCGAGGAGTTGGTTCCCCTACCTCCACTGGTACCACTGCCTCTGATCCATAGGCTAATGCAAATGTGGTTTCCTTGGTTGCACTATGGGGGGTAGTTTGATATGTCTAGAGGATTGTCGAGAGCTCATCTACTCACCGGGTCTTTGAAGTCTCCAATCTTTTTTTAAAAGTGGTCAAGATGGATCGACTGTTGACTTCAGCTTGGCTAGTACCTTGTGGGCAACCAGAGGTTGAGAAGTGTTGTTCAATCTGCAATTCTTTACACAGGTCTTCGACTTCCCATGATTTGAATTGAGTTTCGTTATCAATGATGATCTCTTAAGATATGCCGAATCGACACATAATTGATTTCCAAAGGAAGTTTCACACTTTCTTTTCTTTTATTTGATCTAAAGGCTCGGCTTTGATCCATTTAGTGAAGTAATTAGTAGTGACTAGTAGGAACCGCCTTTGGCCTTTTGAGGTTGGAAATGGACCCATAATATCCATTCCCCAATGTGCGAATGGCCAAATCAATGTTGTTGCATGGTATTCTTAGGGAGGTAGATGTTAATAAGGCACATATCTCTGAAATTGTTCACATGCTTGCACAAATTATGCAACATCTCTTTACATATACGGCCAATAATACCCTAGGTTGATTGCGCGATGAACTATAATTCTTTTGCCAATATGATTTCCACATTGTCGCTGGTGTATCTCAACTAACACATATTGGGAGTCTAATCGTGACAAACATTTCAAATAAGGTCATTAGACAAATCACCAATACAAATGCCCTCCTATCACCAAATACCGCAAGGCCTGACCTCGAAGTTTGTGTGCTTCTCTCTTATTAGAAGGTTGTGCTTGATGTAGGAGATACTTTAGGATTGCGATTCTCCAATCTTTCTCATCGATTTCATATTACAATTCGGATCTACCTCGAGCTCGCCTATACTTAGTTGCTCTTGGCATTCCATGGTGATTGTTCCCTATTGTTCATTGCTATGGTGAATAGCTAGGTTGGCGAGTAAGTTGGCCATCCCATTCTACTCCGAAGGTATTTGCCTCAACTCGAATTCAAGAAATAATTGCTTCATCGCCTTGACCCGAGCTAGGTAACCTTCCTTGCATTTGTTTTTTGCCTCGTATTGATCAAGGACTTGGCATACCACTAGTTTGGAGTCTGAATATACTCAAAGTTTTGGTGCCCCTAAGAAATGTGTAGTTTCTAACCCTTGAAGTAGTGCTTCATACTTTGTTTCATTGTTTGAAGCTTCAAATCCAAAGGTAATGCTTTTGTTGATGTTGCCATGAGGGGTTTCCAGGTGGATACCCGCACTTGCTCCTCAGTGGCTCGATGCGTCGTCCACGTAAAGTGTCCACCAACCTTGTTGCGGCTGAGTTAACTTTTTCCCGCTGGCAAGGTTTACTTGTTCCATGAATGTAGAGAATTCCAGTAAATCAGTTATTGATTTATGGAATCCTCCTTGATTGTAGGAGATATAGTTTAAGAGATATGATTTTCATTTGTATCTTATCTTTCCTATTTTATCTGTATATTCAAACTCACTCTGTTTTGTATACATCTATATATATGGAAACACTCAACCCCACAGAGTGTGATGGTTTTACAAATATTGTTTTGGTAAATTGGAAGAAGGAGAGAGCGTGCCAGTGTGAGTAATAGGAAGAGAAGCACCATTTCCCATTATTACGCAGTCCTTACTATGATAGGGCTTAACCTTGTCCAACTGAGAAGGGTCAAGTGTCATGTGAGCGGAAACACCGGTATCAGTGAACCAATCAGACTCCGAACCATTTGAGAGATAACATGATTTGTTGAAAGCTTCAGCCAGTTGTGCCGTAGGTTCAGTATGTTCATAACGGCTCCGGAAATGATCAGCAGTGTGCCCTTCAGTCTTGCAGATTTGACATCGAGGGGTATAGAAGCCCCGTTTACCACGTCCATGACCATGGCCTCCATTGTAGCCGCCGCGAGAACAACGGGACTTGGAGTTACTACCACCCCGAGATAAAGAAAAGGGACCTTTGGTGGCAGTAAAAGCAGCAGAGGAAACAAGAGAGGAAGACCCAAGTGACTTTTGGAAGATCTCAAAGCTTTCGGCTTTGGGAACCAAGTCTTTGAAAGCTAGTAATGGGGTGAGAGACATCTGGGCAGTAGAAAAATTAGCAAAGTCTGTGCCCAATCCTCTAAGATACCAGTGAACTTTGTCGGTATCATCAACCGAGCGGCCCATTGCAGTGAGTTGATCACATAAAGCCTTAAATGAACGAGAGTATTCAGTGACACTTCGGGTGCCATGCTTGATGAGTTGCAAGTCATCTTTGATGCGAAGCTCACGAGTCTTGGAAATATGGCTGAAGGAATTTTCCAAAGCAAGCCAGACATCACGAGTAGTGGTGAGACCAAGGACTTCGGCCATGGCTTCTTCAGTCAATGAAGAGAAGAGGAGACTGATAAGGCGTTGATCTTGAAGGTGTCATTCCACATATTTAAGATTCGGTTGAGAGGAAGAAGAATCAGATGCGATAGTGATTGGAGGCGCTGCAACGGAACCATCAACATGGCTAAGGAGATTTTGACATTGAAGAAAATGGAGAAATTGATTTCGCCAGAGAAGATAATTTGTGGAGTGCTAAGAAACAACCCACCATTTCTCGTTCAAGCTGTGAATCCGAGTACCGTGCTCTTGCCCTTACTGCAGCTGAAGTTTTATGGCTCACTCATCTTCTACGAGATATTCGGGTTACTTTAAGTCACCGGCCTCTTCTTCTTTGTGACAACAAGAGTGCAATTTTTTTGAGCTCAAATCCCATGTCCCACAAGCGTGCCAAGCACATCAACCTCGATTATCATTTTCTCCGTGAGCTCGTTGTTGCTGGCATCCTTCGTCTTCAGCATGTTCCGTCCCACTTCCAATTGGCCGACATCTTCACCAAGAGTGTCTCACGGGATCTTTATGTCTTCTTTCGATCCAAGCTTCGAGTTTGTGTTAATCCCACTCTTAGCTTGCGGAGGGCTGTAGAGAATTCCAGTAAATCAGTTATTGATTTACGAAATCCTCCTTGATTGTAGGAGATATAGTTTAAGAGATATGATTTCCATTTGTATCTTATCTTTCCTATTTTATCTGTATATTCAAACTCACTCTGTTTTGTATACGTCTATATAAATGGAAACACTCAACCCCACAGAGTGTGGTGGTTTTACAAATATTGTTAATGAATTTAGCAACAAAGTCAGCTAGAACCTGTCCCTTTGTTTGGGGTTTACAGGCTATAACTTACTCATTGAACTCTACCGACCAATGGAGCGTTTTGCTAGACAAATCTTTTTTATGGAGCACTGACCGGATAGGGTAAAAGGTTAGTACGGCTATAGTATTAGCTTGAAAATATGGTCGTATCTTTCAAGCTGTCGCTAGAAGAGCTAGGGTGAGCTATTCTAGTGTGTATCGTAATTCTGGTTCTAGGAGAGCTTTACTTACATAATAGATACACCTTTCTTGATTTTGATTGTCTTGGAATAGTACAACACTGACTGCTCGTCTTGAAACTGCCAAGTAGATGTACAGGGTTTCACCTAGGTAAGGTGCAAAAAGTATAGGTGGGTGAATTAAATGTTCTTTGAGCTGTTCGAAGGCCTGCGTGCACTCATCGTCCCATTGCAGACTTTTTTGTTTTTTTTTTTTTTTTTTGTTTGAAGCAAAGCAAAGATGGGTTTGCACTTATCAATAGAGCTTGAGATAAATCAGGATAAGACTGTTATTCTGCTGGTTAATTCTTGAACCTCCTTGTATAAGGCAGGAATTTTCATATTATGGATAACCTTGATCTGGTTCGGATTAGCTTTAATTCCCCTACGAGTGACCAGGTACCCTAGAAACCGTCCACTTGTAACCCCGAAAGTACATTGGGAAGTCATGAAGTAACAATAAAGCTCCCTCAGAATTGGTATGAAAATAATGACTTGTTGGGATTTGCTTTATGTTGTGTTTATGTTCATATACATGATGAATTGGACTTCTGTTGCAAGTTAGCTATCTGGGGAAATTATCAATCAAAAGATGTGGATGAACGCTCATTTGAATCTGTGTGTGATTGCTCTGATGATGATGATGATGATGATAGTGTATCAGATCAAGTGTGGGTGATATATTATCCCAAGGATGCTATTAAGAAGCAATATCGCTTCAATCAAAGGACACACTTTATGGCTTCATTTCATGGCTATGGAAGCCTAGTAGTGGAAGAGTGCGGGATCCATCTTATATACGCTAGCTGCTTCAAATGTCAACGAAATGAGGAATACCAATAGAAGCTTTGTTTAAAGGACCATGCTATCAATGAACTACCTATTATTGAGTGTCCCTTAGAACTTGATAGTTTATATTTGCGGGAGTGCAAAAACCTTGAGAGTTTGCCAAGTACAATATATGAGTTGAAATCCCTTACAACTCTCTCTTGCCCTGGCTGTTCACAACTAAAGACCTTTCCAGAAATCTTGGAGACTTGGGAAAATTTAAGAGAGCTCTATTTAGATGGAACTACTATAGAAGAACTACCATATGTGAGTTTGATTGATGTCTAGATGGAATATCTCGAGCAATTGAAGGTGAAATACTCAAATGACTTGAAGGCCTAAAACTTGATTGGTCAACCTATACTTCCTTGTAATTCATTGAGTCAAGTGAGTTATTTCATGTAAAATTTCAATTTGATTGAACTTTTATCAATTTTGACTCACACCCTATTTAATTTTGTCAAAGGGAAGGAGAATCTCAAATTAGGAACAAACTATCGAATTCAAGAGGAGAAAAACATCTCAAGTGCAAAACTTTCCTTTCAAATGCTATAGTAGAGATCTATGTCCCTACCTGATACAATGAGTTGAAGATAAAATTATGATATTGATTTTACTAAACTATAACTCTTTTGAATTTATTCTTTAATTCATAAGTTAACAAGAATAAATGTATATATATATTCGAGTATCTACATACATATTTTTAAAATCTCTAGTCACTTTGTTATTTGACTATTTTGAAAACATGCATGGTTTAAGTATGAATTATATTTTGTTGATATATGATTTCATATGTGATACAAACTTTCATTGATCAAATAGAGTTTGGGTGGCATATTATCCTAAGGTTGCTATTGAGAATAAGCACTGGTCAAATGAACGGAGACATTTGAACGCTTCATTTTATTGTGGACGAGTGGAAGTGGAAGAGTGTGGGCTTCATCTTATTTATAAAAACAACATCTTGAACAAAGATTCCAATGCCACCAACCATTGGCCTCAGTTATTAAGAGAAAATACAGATTTCAATGTTAAGAGAAGTCTTGATGATGCAGAGAATCCACACAAAAAAAAAATCAAGACTTCCGTAGTTTTCAACCTAACACACTTTTCTTTACCCTCCTATAAGGTATGTCTTCTTTCTTTTCATTTACTAGACTGATATTCCGCTTTTTTTTAAAAAAAAAAAAAATTTATAAATTTATTTGCTTTTAGTTATCCCAAAATTTCAAGAAAAAATTGAGATCCCCAATTGTTGGGCTCAAAGACCTAAATTCTTTTTGTTTTTGTTAAAAATGTGTTAGGAATTCTCAAAATCTAATCTTTGGAATGAGTTATTGGAAGGAAAGGAGAATATTTAGCTATTGGAAGTCTTTTAAGTCCAAAATTTAGAAGGAAAAAATGGAATGCATATATAGATTAACAAAAGGTGAAAAAAAAAAGACTTTTAAATTAATTTTATATTCAAGTTTTAAAAATTATCATATGTTTTTTAAATTTCTTAATTATGGTGTAAGTTAAGTTGGTTGAATCAAGAATTAGTATTTATTTTTCTCCCATTTTGGTCCAAGTTTGACCCTAATTATAAATTAATTAGTCACATTCTTCATACTTTAATCTCACTCGCATTTTTTTATACCTAAACCATAACTTTTTTTGTACCTTAATCATATTCTTTATGCTCTAATCATATTTTTTCGTTCCTTGATCATGTTGTTCATCTCATTATAATATTTTTTTATACTTTAATTACATTCTTCATTTTTTTTTTACTTAGATACATATGTATACCCTAGTTACATTTTTGGTTGGTATGCCTATTTTATGAAATAACTAAAATATCTATTTTATGACCTAGCTAAAATATCTATTTTTGAATCGTTACAACTTTGAATGAGATTTAAATATAAGTTAGTTTATAGTTTTATCTGTAAATACATAATCATTTAACATAGGAAAAAAATTAACAAAACATTTATAATTTTCTAATCTACACATCTTTTCTTCCTTAAAAAAGTAATAGACATACAAAAATGAAAATAAAATTAAATCTAACAAAAATAAAAATAACTTATCTTAGATTTTATTATTTTAATTTTTTAAAGATGATTTTGTAGAATTTATTAGTTTTAATTTTAATTTAATTTAGCTTTTTATTTTTTTTATTTGAAAAAAATAAACCTCTTTGTTCAAATATCTTCTCTATTTTTGTTGTTAATTTCAATATATATATTAACAAATTCTATAAGAATGACTTGACTTATAGGTAAATCATCTTTGTTTATTTTTTTACTTTGTTCATATAGATGGTTGTAATTCAATATGTAACGTGGATTTTTGTGATGATGGATTTGGATTAGTGGGTGATCCCCTCATCTAACTGGCCCATGGATTTGGATTGCAAAAGATACTAATGCTCATGGACAGAGAAGCTATGCCTCCCAAGATGATGAAGAGAATCATATGCATAAATTGTTGGAGCTTCTCTACAAATTTGTTCAATGATTTACCGTAGAAGACACTAAACATGTCTCTCAAGCTTTTGGTACGCCACCTTCCTTTCTCTTCTTAGTTCATATTGTCTGGCTAAGTGATTTAAATGGCTAAAATTCTTAGTTTTTGTTACTCCATTACACTTAATAGTACTCATCTAAATGGCTTTAGGTGGAGGGTGAAGTATTCTCAAATTTCAGTATACAGATGTTGTTATTCTCTTGTTTTAGTGGTGAAGTGTTACGAAAGCTTTTATCTGACAAGGATGCATACAACCAATTCTTGCTTTCACTTGATTAAGTTAAAATTCAAAACAATGTGAGTTGGAATTTTGCTTTATGCAATCCATCTTCATTGTGATTTTATTACTTCAAAATATTTGCACATTAATTTCCTATGGTTTGGTATACAATCCTGTTTATATAGGGCTTCACTTGGAAAATAAATAACTAAATTTCATATCTAAACACCTAAGTTAGGGGCATATACTTTTTTGTTAACCCACTAAAGAGATAATGATTCTTTTAGTTCATCAGATTTTAGTTTAACCCAGATATTGCTTTGATAGATTTCTGTTCTATATTTCTATGTAACCAGGCATGTCAACCCATGAGGTGTTGCCAATCATTTCACTGTAAGTTGGTGCTATTCACTTGTGGACAGTGATGGTGCGGCTGCATTAGTGCTAGGGAGCGATAAGAAGGCAGTTGAGCTTAGACTCCAAGTGATTGCTAAGATTGCAGGATATGGTGATGCTACTCAGGTACTATTAACAAGTTAACTTACATTTGTCTTGATCTTGATATGACAATAGATGACTTGATACTAAAACATGATTGGCTTGGGCAGGCACCTGAGTTGTTTACAACTACCAAAAGCTATTTCTAATGCTGGCCTGAAGGCTTCTCAAATTGATTACTATGAAATAAATGAGGCTTTTGTTGTAAGGATTTATTCTTGTGCTTGTTATACTTGTATCATCTCTTTTATCAAGTAACAGTTTATGCTAATTTTATGATCTCATTTGCTTTCTGCAGGTTGTAGCTCTTGCTAATTAAAAGTTGCTTGGTCTTGATCCTGTGAGTGTTCTAGTTCACCGTCTCTACTTTTTTTATAACCTATAGTGACTTGCTATACATTGAATTTGTTTACTTCAGTTTTGTACAATTTTATTTTCCTGAGCATTTTCAGATTTCTGCCTCTATAAGCATGTGCTCTTTTGTGGATTCAGGAAAAGGTCAACGTTCATGGTGGATCTGTATCTTTGGGACATCCAATAGGTTGCAGCGGTGCTCGTATCTTGGTCACATTGTTAGGGGTATATTCATGGCAGCTTATCTTGGTTCTGCATAAGTTAAAAGATTTTTTTCAATACAATCAAATGCTTCCTTGACATGCAATTCTCTCTCTAACCTCTGATTTTCTTCTTTTCTGTATTGAAAACCATGTGGGAGATTAAGGTCTATCTCTTGAAATGTGGGGAGACATTAATCACACTACTAAAACAGTGAGATATAGTCGCGTAATTTTAGGAAGGGTCGACAGCATCCGCAACTAAAAAGTATATATATAATCTCACAACTAAATAGCTGGCTGATTCTTCAAGCATTGTGGGATACGGCTTGGTATTTTTTTCGTTCAACATTGTCACTTTATTTTATTTTTTATTTTTTCGATTTCTCTCTATTATTTTCTACCATATGGTTTTCTCTAGGGTTTTGAATTGCTAGGGTTTCAAGTTACCAGAGGATTTGGAGGCTTTTCAGGTACGACTTCTCCATTTTTTTGTCCACTCATTACTGTAGAAATTTCGATTTGGAGGTTTTCTAGCTGATTTTTCTTCCTTTCTTATGGATTGAGATAAGCTCTTGAGTTTGATGATTTCTCAAAGATGTTGGTGTAATCTGAAGCCCTAAATGTAGGTATGAAAATTCCACCTGAGAGTGCCCCAAAAGGCTTTACTGGTG
This sequence comes from Vitis rotundifolia, assembly GCA_030254885.1. Lineage (NCBI taxonomy): Eukaryota > Viridiplantae > Streptophyta > Magnoliopsida > Vitales > Vitaceae > Vitis > Vitis rotundifolia. Next base: position 63,305 of record JARBHA010000041.1, on the reverse strand, counting down.
TTTTAGACAGGAAAGGTATGAAGATCATCCACCTACTTGGATATCATTGTGTTTTAGACAAAAAAACTTCTCCACATGAAAATTCATTTCTCAAAGATCTTTAACTCATTCCTCTGCTTAGGTAACCCCTGATTTACAGATTCTAGATGGTGGAGAATAGATAGGCCTGAAGCATTTTAGGCCCGTAAAACCCTTGGGATCTAGTGACACTGGTAGGTTTATATGGTTTTTCTATTTTTTGCCCCAATTTCGTAGGAATTATGTTCTATCCTATGGCTTCTATTTTGGAACCAAAGGATTTATTTACCTTTTAGGTCTAATTCAACTCCATTCATTTATAGGTGTTGAAAATTTTTCATTTTTGAGAAGATGTGCTTCTGGGTATTTATTGTGTGCAGTTTATCTTGAAGAACCTGCATCTATCAGTTGCAATTTGCTCTTACAGGAGAAGCAAGTTACAGGTATGTTTCCTCTTGATTCTTTCATTCTCTGTTCCCATATATTTGTGTTCCTAGGTCATGTTTCAGGATGAATCTATGTTGATATGGTACTCTGGCAAAAAAGTAAAACAACTTAAACTAAGCAATGTTCCAAGAATTATTCTTGGACAGTGTACTGTAAGTTTCTATAAATCGGAACCAGAGACAACTTTTAGACCATTCTTGAATTCAAACTTACATCTTGTTCTTATGTTTTCCCTTCTGTTGTTGTAGTTCATCCAAATCTCTCTCTCCATTCATATCTACTCTCGAGTTAAGGCCTCAACCTTTCAACATATGCCACCGATTTTGAGGATGGTTTCTTCTTAAAAGTTGCAGCTAGAGTGAATTTTGATGCTCCATAACTACTCTTCAATGTTTATTAGCATTACTTATAGTTAGTTCCACAATAGTGTGACTAATATATATGTTTGTGTTTGTGAGAGTTTTTTCATATATACAAATGGAATCTTATGAAGTTATGCTAGAAGTAATTTTTTTTTTTTTTTTTGAATTTCTATCATATTCTGATTTGGATTTATTTATTTCTTTTTCTTGGCTGGTTGCACCTTCTGATTTGCAAGAAAAAAGGATGAAAAAGAAGAACTCAAGATATGCTTATTAATTTCAGGGCGGAATACGAGGGAAATTTGAAGGAAATCCTTGGTTACACTTAGGATGATGTGGTATCAGGTGACTTTGTGGGTGACTGCAGGTGGGGCAAATCTTGCAATATCTCTTTTCTTCCTCGTCTTCAATACTTTGCTTATTTTGCAAGTGAATTGTATAATCGCTTGCCCTTTGGCAGGTCAAGTATTTTTTATGCCAAGGCTGGAATTGCTCTGAATGACAACTTTATCAAGTTGGTCTCTTGGTATGATAATGAATGGGTTTACAGGTAATTTTCACTGAATGTTCATAATTTAAGCCACTAGTTATAAATAATGAATATATAGTTAAATGAACTACTTCCTATGATTCAAATATGTAAATGTAAATCGATCACACCTGCATCATTTTTCAAGTTGCATTTTCTGAATACCTACAAAAAGTTGGTTAGCTACAAGGTCAGTTTGCCTGGGATGTGATAGTTTATACCTTTGGAACAAACAAACAGAATCTAATTTGCATTCCAGTTATGGGGATTAACACCATTGGAAAATAACACCTATTTCTTTGGCAAAGTTGAGGGCCATTGCATATGGGCTGGGGCTTTGAATTTTTCTGACATAATATGCAACTAGTTTTCATATAATGTTAGGGGCAATGCATAGATTTTCATGATTTTGGCAGTTAAGTGCCAATGTCCATGAATGTCTGGGGTGTGTTGGGACTCCAGGAGAAGGTGTTGCGAGGTGAAGAAGCCATGCAACTCCTCTTTGCAGTTGACAAGGAGGGAGTTATCTTCGGCATCTCAGGAATGTATGCTTAGGCGAGAAGACAAAAATAGAGTTAAAGGAAATTGAACCCTCAGTGAATTATGAGGAGAAATAGGGAGGGAGGGAGTGGGAGATGTGGGCTGAAAAGGGAGTGGTCCTGATGTTCCAATCCCTACAGTTAAAATCATTAGATCCTATTAAAATTTGGAACCTTTTTCCAGCTGTTCTACATCACTGTGAGGTTTTTCAAAGCAGTGATTTTACAGTTGTTGAAATTAAAAAATAATGTAGCTTTTCTATTTATGTCTTTCAGTTGGTTAAGAAGAAGATGGAACAGTCCAGTGATAATAGTTGGAGCAGAAGATGAGGAGTACCAATTGACTATGGAGGACATTGATTCGAGTTTGGTGTTCATGTACATGTAACAGACGAGGATGTTAAAGGAGAATCTCGATATAAACATACAGAGTTTGTAAAAGCAGGTATGAGGTAGATGAAATTTGTGTAACATATTCTAATGGATCTGTGGAGTTATGATTTTACAGACATGCTTGCATGCTATTGTAACTGTTTCTAAACCTTATCTGGTTTTAGAAAACACATGAGATATCTTTTTGGAATGGTGTTCTTTTGTCAACAGATCATCATATCCATTAACGTTACTGTGTTTCGACTCATTCTTGAGGAAGTGTGCAACAAGTTGACTGCAGCCATTAGTTTAGTGCTAGCATTTTCTTGCCAGCATTACTGATTTGGGGGGTTGAGTTTATACTTTTATACTGGATCGAGTAGGAACTTTTATCGGGATGTGCAGAATCATTAAGTTGTATACAATATGCAACATTTGAAGTTCTATATATGGTTATCTGACAATTGTTTCAAAACAGAAAACCTGATTAATCCAGTACTGGTACTCCATTTTCAATTGAAAAACTGGGATTTCCACCAGAATGGAATTAATTACTTTATATTGTGTTTCTTTTATCTCCATCTGCTACTTCTGCTACTTCTGCTACTTCTGTATCTGTCATTGATCAATCCATGTGTGATATTCTGCATCATCTTTACTAGTGGAATCAGAATCAAAGCTGTGTACTGAAAAACATATTTCCTTTCCTGTTTTTTTTTGCTGTGGTGCTGAAGATGCTGCTTAACTGGTCGTCCATTAAAGGTGTTCAGCTTGAACACCGGAAGGTTCGACCTGGAAACATATCAATTCTTTGATACTGTTAAGAAACACTATGGCATCCGCATTGAATGCATGTTTCCAGATGCTATTGAAGTTCAGGGCTTGGTGAGTGTTGCCGTGTGAGGAAAGTGAGACCTCACCTTCTAGTTGGCAAAATTTAATTTGTAAACGTTAAGTCTCATTGATGTTGGTTTCAACTAAAGTATGTAGTTGTTGCAATAGTAATGCAAAGCAAGTACAAACTTGACAACTTGAACTGTCAAGGACAGTCAATGACCCAGATTTGCAGAGTCAATCAACTTTAGTTGTTAATATGTTGTATTGTTCATTGTGCTTAAATTCTGAAAAGCTTATTATAATAGCCAGTTTGTAACCTGTGAAGTGAGTTGGTAGTACAGTGAAACTAAGGTCGCGTTTGTTTTTTTGGCTTTTTGTTGAAAGTAATTTGCTTTTAGAATTTAGGTTATTTGTTTTTTTAATTTTTGATGACTTATTACTGAATTTTTAAAAATTTTGACTAAATAGAAAAAATTTTTTAAACCTCCCCAACTCACAAAACCCAACGCCCGACCCCCGACTCTTGACGCCGACACCCGACGACCATCACCAAGCTTTAATTTCTTCGTTCTCCTCCTCCATCGCTCTCCATCCAAGACTACACAGTTGGAAAGACGCTCCACTTTCATTCGACATCGTTGATCTGATCGAAATTAGTAACCCTCTGTTCTTTTCTTGTTTCTATTTTCCTTTTTTTTTTTAATGTCTGATTGTCTTGAAATGTTAGTTATGTTTTAGGATTTCAATAGAGCAGTCGAGTCTCATTTCCCAGAACTTCTCTCTCTAAAACTCTCATTCTCTATTCTGATTCACATATGCAAGTGCTCTGTTTAGGGTTTTTGAGTTCACGTGTTGCAGGTCCGTTTCTTTTTTAAGGAAGAAAAACTTTGTTTGGTGATATCTTGTTATTTAGAGCCCGTTTGATATGGTTGTTGTCTCATTGTTATTAGGATTTTGTGGTTTGTTTGATTGTTGTGATTTTTGTGGTTTGTTGGGTTATTAGGATTTTATGGGTTGTTTGATTGTTGAAACCTAAAGGAAAATATAAGAAAATTTTGGGTTTAATCTTATTGATTTCATATTATAGTTTGTTGGGTTGAGCATTTGCGCTCAAACTGTTTGTTAGGATGCCCATGAGAGTTCTTAGACCTTGTGGAGACCAACCTATAGAAAATAATCTTGCCCGTGTTCCTGGAGACCCAGCTTTTATGTTATTTTGAAATTTGTATTTTATTTATTTGAAACCTGGAGTTTGAAAATTTTGGAGCTTGTTATTGAATCCAAGCTGTCTCAAAACTCAATAGGTTTGGCCTGAATGCCAAATTTTTGGTTCTGTGGCACTGTCAACAGAGTAGAGCCTGCCCCCTTCCACTCTCCCCTCTCTCCAATCACACACAGATACCCAGTCATTAACCCATAGCAGGTTTCTTCCTAATTTTCACCTTGTTTTTCTAATTATCCATATTTGTAAAAACATCCAACAGTCCATGCCTATATGTATTATAAGAGAACCTTTTATTTGTAGGCACGGGAGTGGAGCCCATCAGGGTAAAAATAGGAAGGTTTCCAATGAATTGTTTATAGATTCATAGCTACTCTTCTTCCTTGTAGAGAATAGATAGAAGTATACCACTTTGAAGATCTCTGCAGAGCATGCATGATTTTCAAAAGCATCATGGCAAACTCAACTTTCTGACAGTAGTATGGAGGGTATTGGCATTTTGTTGAACTTTGGAAATGGAGAACCTTGTTTCATGATATCAAAAACTAGCATCTCTTTAAGGATAGTATTTTTGCAGTCAACATCATCTATTTTTTGATTCACATCACTCATGTAATCTATTCTGCTGTTCAAATTTTTGAGCTGTCACAACCCTTTTGATGTAGTTGTTTTGTAGGTATTAGTGTCTTCCTTCTTAAGGGGCTGCATTGTCAACTTGGTCATACAATCATGGGCTTCCAAATAGAATTTGAGAAGCATCCATAGGCACAATATCACACCAAGCCTCGTCATTAAGAGCATTCCCCACAGGGAACTTCACTGTAACTGGCACCTTGTTCCCTTTCAAAATCATGCAATTTTGTAAGGGGGTAGGATGCTTTTCAATGGACAACTTCAACTTTTCAACACTCTTTTTTGCTACAATATTATCCCTGTTACCACTATCAAGAAGAAGCACATTTGCATCCTTTTCCTATTTTTTCTTTTTAAATTTTTTATTGTTTAACAAAGAAGACTTGAGGTGGGACTTGTTTCTCTTGCTTGTTAAATATCATTTCTCCTTCCGATTTGAGTTTGTTCTATATTTATTGGGTTCATGTAAACATATAAGAATAGTATTTGTTTAGATATTAGCATAAAATGTGATGTCTTTGGATATTTGAAAATATGTACTTGAATTGTTATGTTTTTTCTTTAATTTGATTTAGGTTTTATCAATCCATTATTTTTCAAATTATTAGGTTTAAATATTTTATTTTAATTATATAAAAAAATAAATATATTAATTATTTTTTATAAGAATGATAATGATAAATTATTTATTATAATAATTTTATTATTTTGAACTTTTAAAAAATATGTTAAATTATATTTTTTTAATACATTAAAATATTAATATATTAGTTTTTAGCATATAAAAAAACAAACAACTTAATACTTAATAGAAATAAAATATTAAAAAAATAAACAACTTAATACTTAATGCTATTAAGTATTATTTAATATTAAATTAAATATAAGTTCTATTTAGAATTAAGTAAAAAAAACAAACACCGCCTAAGTCGGCATATCTCACCATGCACAAACATTTTATATAAAAAATTAACATAAAGTAACTTTGTGGAACTCTACAATTGCAAAGCAAAGGAGAATTCCCCTGCTATAAAACACCCTTTACTGCAGCTCCCACTTAATGCTCGACCATAAGATGCTTACAACAGCAGAAAACAGGAGCTATGTTGCTTGGGATAAAAACTGCCGCAACTATATCTGGAGCTATGATGCTTATAACACTAGTCGCAACCATATCCTATGTTTGCGCCAGTTATATCCACTCTTCGTGGTGGCCAACTTCAACTGCAACAATATGATATAGTTGCATTTATTTTTATTTTTGGCTAGGGGTATTGGTTAGAGAAATCTTCTTCACTTTTGGCTAGAGAAATTATTGAAATGTTAAAAAAAAAAAAAAAAAAAGCTTAGATTATATTTGTTTTTTATTTTTTTATTTAATTTTAAATATTACTTAAAACTAAATAATATTTAATAGTGTCAAGTATTTAAGTTGTATATTTTTTAATATTTACTTTTTAATAAATATTAAGAAGTAAATAAAAATTAACAAATTACTTTTATTAGGAGTAAAATATTTTGATTTTTTTAATTTCATAAAAAAAATATATAAGAATTAGATAATAAGTTAATAAAAATTTAAAAATAAATTAACTGAAATTCAAGTTGCACAAAAAGTTAAAATAAAATAAACAACCCCTTAATATTTTTTATTCCATGAAATTTATTAAAAGAGATTGAAAATTTTCTAATAAGATCCCTTTCTATTTTTATAATTATTTTTAAATGTTTCATAAAATTAGAAACTTTTTTGTTTTTTGTTTTTGTTTTTTTAACGTCTTTGGTTGTTTAATTTTATATATTAGATAATCTTATTTCCTTTTGGACTAAATTGCTTAATTCATGGAATGATAATGGGAACGACCAAATGTTTTTGCTTTTTGTTTCATATCTAAAGCCTAAATGCTTAATTTATTAATTTATTAAATGATAATTAAATTGCAATAAACTGTTTTTAAATATATATATATATATTATGGAAGTTTACTAGCTTTGATAACTAAATATAATTTTTCTTCTATTATTATATAATGAAGAATTATATTGAAATGATAAGTTGAACTTATTAAATATCAATTAATAAGTTTTACTATTTTAGGCCTTATAAGAGTCTATATCTAAATATTTAATCAAATTTTATTATTAATTTTACAATTTTCAATAATTAATCCATTAATCTTACAAAAATTAATTAATCAATTTATTTAAAAATTTGGTGGCATAGTTATATAACAAGTAACATTAAAGTTAGGAAAGAAAAAAAACAAAAACATGTTAATATCTATTAATACGCTTCAAAATTATAAACTAACCAATATCTTGCATACCAATAAAACAACTTAATCAAATTGTAATCAATCTGCCAATTTATTTAACCAACTTTATAAGGCACAAAGTTGGAGGACTATGAAGCATGTAAAACTTTAACTTTCTTTCAGGGTTCATATAAAAGTGAGTTTTACTTACATAGCATTGTGGAGAATTTGGCTATTTTAATTATAGTCATATCATTGAAATATCGATAAATACATGAATTGAAATTCATGATTTGGAGATACGATGATTTTAAGTATTACAAATAAAAATTAAGATTGGAGATCCCAAATGAAGTTGGGCTTTCAATTTTCATTTTTAAGTTGGGTTGTGTTCGGTATATGAAATGGAAGGTTAAATAATTAAGAAGTCATGAAGATGACTTTATTTTAAGCCTTGATTGAATTGTTAGCATATATGTGAGTGTAGGAACGTTGGAATATGATTAGAGAGAGGATAAGAATTAACACTCAAAGAATCCAATACTGTTTTAAAGAACATCCTTGTACTGATTCCTTAATTATGATCCATGTAGTAAAGTGAGAAAAGAGAATATATTATTTTAAAGAATATCATATATCATCATTCATGCAGAAACTATGTGTGACAAAATGCGAATGAAATAGTTTTTAAGGTTGAAACTTACCACCTATGAAACAGATCAAAAATTTCCAGAAGAAATATAGACTATGAAAGCATGATTTTTTTTCATATTTATAGTACTTGGTTAGGCCATTCCAACTTGACTGGTGTTGTGTTGAACTAGTATAATTTAAATGGTGGCACTTCACGAATGGCATCGATCATATATATTCTACATTTTAACTCTAACTAATAATCATGGAAATTAATGTGCTTCAATGCGGAAAAGATCCGAATGAAGTACTATCAAATTTATTTTATGTTTGTTATGATTTCTAGTTTTTTCAACTTATCGTATATGGTTATGATGTTTTATTTTTCACAGGCATGAGTCAGAGTACATTAAGAAAATTACCGAAGATATTTTCGGTAGGTTGGATCATGGTTTCATACATGCTGACTTATCTTTCAAACTATAACAGGGAAATAACACTAGCCGCAGCCATATCCTATGTTTTTGCCAGCTATATCCACGCTTTGTGGTGGCCAACTTCAACTCCAACAATATGATATAGTTGGCATTTATTTTTATTTTTGGCTGCAATAATATGGTAAGTATATATATATATATTTTGACAACAATATTAGTGATCATGATTTTTTTATCTTTCAATATTTCAAAATTAAATTTATTTGTTATTTGTTAGTATATTTCTTTTTTACTTGTTTTAATTTTCTTTTACTATCTTTTTGTTCTTGTTTATGTTCTCATTATTATTATTTTTTGCAAATATACGAGGATAAGATCATTAAAATAAAAGATAATACATAAAGTGGAAAATGATATATATATATATATATAATCATAAACTTGGTAGGGAAGTAGAGTGCATGCAACACCCAAATGAAAACAAAAGAAAAGTGAAAAAGACGCAAGAAAAAAAGACGCAAGGTATATAGAAGTCTTTTCTTTGCCCGCTCAGCTCCTTCAAAGAAAACTGAATGATAATAAAAGAGAAAAAGGCAACAGGGAAAATTGAAGAAAAATGGCATTGCAGTAATGATGACAAAAGCAAAAGTAAAAAAGAGAACGTGAAGCCGCACATTAAGAGATTGACAGTTGCCTTTCAATTCCATTGATGGCTTGAAGAATACACTGAAAAGTGCAAGAACCAAATGCTGATCATTGAATTGAATGGCCTACCTGTGAGGCAACAAAACAAAAGCAAAAGGTGATAAAAGGAAAGCAAATGTAAGAATGAGAGAATCTCTTTCTTTCGTCACTGGGAATGCTGTCCTTCTTTCCTATCTACCAAACTACAAATATTAAAGTTGCTTAGGAAGGTCAGTGGAAGCCACTTAATTACCTCCCCAGCTTTTTACTAAGAAACAGTTTATGTATTAAGCAAAGTTTGCTTGCTACATATCCTCAAGTCTCAAGAGAAATCAAGCCTCACACCCTCTTGTGATTTTGAAACAAAAACCAACCATGGCTTTCATAAATTCCCTAATAGCTTTCATAAGTTCCCTAATAGCTTCCATAATTGCGTTCCTAAGTTTTCTAATACCCTTTTCGTCATCATCATCATCATCAGCATCTTCATCTTCTTCTTCTTCTTCTTCCTCTTCTACGACTACTACTAATTCCATCCCTCAAAAGAACTATGATGTTTTCTTGAGTTTTGGAGGCGAAGACACCCGCTATAATTTCACTGATCACCTCTACCAAGCTTTGCTTAAGAGAGGCATTCGCACCTTCAGAGATGATAAACTTAAGAGAGGAGAAGAGATTGGGTCAGAACTCTTCAAAGTCATTGAAAGGTCAAGGTTTTCCGTAATCGTTTTCTCTAAAAACTATGCTGGTTCAAGATGGTGTTTAAATGAGCTTGTTAAGATCATGGAGTGCAGGAAAGAACTGGGACAAATCGTCCTCTCAATTTTCTACCTTGTTGATCCATCCCATGTACGAAAGCAAACAGGAAGTTTTGGAGAAGCCTTTAAGAATTACAAAGAAGATACAAAAGAGAAGAAAGAGATGGTGCAAAGGTGGAGGAGTGCATTGACAAGAGGCTGCTAATCTATCAGGAGAGCATGTGAAAGATGATGGGTAAGTTTTCAAGGCTTGTTGAGATCTCCAATTGGTTGAAGATCAATGTTGGGCTGCGAGACCAGAAGATTCTGTTAAAGCTTGCACAACTATACACTACATTTGTCTTTATGGGCAGATTTCTCCATCACCCTCTCTTTCTTTCATTATGTCAGAGGATACCTCCTTGGAGAGGCGGTTTGTTTTGCCACCTCCCAAGATACCAATATAAAAGGCATCAAGTACAATCATGCAGCAAAGACACGGTACCTTGATGTGCAGAGAAGCTGTGGCACCAAATCAGTACTTGAAGATGCTCTTGTAAATGCACAGAGAAGCTGTGACGACATACAATGTATGGGCAACAACCATTCAATGCACAAGTGAATGGAGCTTCTTAATTTGCAAATTTGTTCAATGGATATGCTGTAGAAGATGCTAAACATTCATCTCAAGCTTTTGGTAAGCCACCTCTCTTTTGGTAAGCTTTTGCTAAGTGATTTAACGGGCTTAAATTCTTTCAAATGATTTTCATTTCTTTTTCTTCTCTTATTTTTTTTCCTAGCTACCCTATTTTGAAAGTCCAAGCCCTCCATAAGTCTAAAATCCGAATTTTGTTTTATTAAAAAAAATCACATCTATTAGGACTTGTTTTTAGGTATTTTTAGGTTCAGCTTCATTGCATTGTTAATTTTAAAATACTAAACATCGAGTTAAATAAGTTATAGAGGAAATTACATATTAGCCTTGAACTTGAATGGTTAAGTCATGGAAGTTCTAACTAAATCAAATATTTCAAGTCAATTTTGAATTGTGATTAAAGTCTTACCTATTTGAACTCACATTTTATTCAATTTTGTATTCTATATTTCTTGGTCTCAAAAGGAGATAAGAGTCTCAAAGTAAGAATGAGTAATCAAATTAGGTGGGGAAGAACATTTCAATTTCAAATATTTTGCTTTAGAATATTTTGAGAGGTTGTTCTAGGTTCTTAGGTGTTCCAAATGAGTTAAAAATTAAATTATGATATTGATTTCACAAACCAAAGTTGTTTGGATTGATTTTTTTTTAGTTTAAAAGTTATCATTTCTAAAGCATTAACTATTCTATTAAACCAATTTAAAACAGAAAATTAAATAATGTAATGCATTAGTCATGGGTTTAGTTGATGTCTAGATGGAATATATCAAGCTCAAGCAATTGAAGGTGAACAGCTCAAATGACTTGAAGGCCCAAACTCAATTGGTTACCCATGCATCCTTATGCATTGAGGCAAGTAAGATGTTTCAAGTAAATTTTCAATTTTGAATTAAACTCTTAATCAATTTATAGTCACACTCCACTTAATTTTATAAAGGGAAGGAGGAATCTTAACTTAAGAATAAACTATCAAATTCAAGAGAAGACGAACATCTCAATTGCAAAATTTTCCTTTCAAATGTTTTAGTAAAGGAATTCATCTTGACCCAATGCGATGAGTTGAAGATAAAATTATGGTATTGATTTTGCTAAATTTATACTTTTTTGGATCCATTTCTCATTCACAAGTTAACAATAGTAGATGTATATATGTTTGTTTGTTTATATACATATTTCGAATTCTTTATACATGATTTACGTATGAATTAAATATGATTTCAAGTGTGATTCAAAATCTTCTTGATTATTTGTAATATACTCATTATGCAAATATTTGTAAATTTGAAATATATATATATATATATATATATTATAACTTCTCTTCTTCTATGTCCATAGCGTTAATCATGTTATTATGAAAAAACACTAATTAATTGCCCAATATGTAAGTAATATGTAAATAAAGTGAATAAAAGTTAAAACCATACCACTATGTTTGAATGCATTTACAAAAATAAGACATCAATAAAAATTGAATTCTTTTAATTTGGAGAGGACTGAGGTTTTGTTAGCCAATTAAGTAAAATCATGAATGTGTCTACATCTAGATTTTCTTCTATTATAATTTAATCACAAAAAAGATTGTCCTAAACTTTATTAATTCTCATGATCAATCAAAAGATAAATTCTAGTGCTAAAGCTAATAATTTACCATTTCTCAATTTCATGTCTATGTTAATATCTCCAATACAACATCCCAATAATAGTTTCTCTCTTGCTTAAGCTTAGTATTGTACATTAGTGGTTAGCTTTCCAAGCTCATCACGCCTCTTAAAAAAACCTAGTAGGTCTTCTAGTACCTTCGGTTTGCAAAGGCCTCCTGATTTGCCAATCTGTGAAGGTAATAAGAATTCTCAAACCCTAATGAGTTGTTCTCTGATTTAGAAAGTATTTTGGGTATTATTATACTCTGTTTTTTTTTTGTTCGATCTTTACATTTTAGCATGCTTGAGAGTACATTATTGCATTATATTGAATAATATTCATCTAAATGGCTTTAGGGGGAGGGTGAAGCATTCTCAAATTGAGGTATACAAATTTTGTTATCCTTTTTTACAGTTTCTAATAATTCTCTTATTTTAATCAATTTTTTTAGTAGTGATGCATTGTGGAAGCTCTTATCTTACGAGGATGCGAGTTCTTATTTTCTCTCCATCAAGTTAAAATTCAAAACAATGCATGTAAGTTAAAATGTTGCTTCTATAATCTACCTTCACTAGGATGTTCTTAATTTAGAATATTTGCACATTGGTTTGCTCTAGTTTGGTATATTCTTTGGCTTAAACTTCTTTCCCTCTCTTTGCCCTTAAAATTAAGAGTTATATGTGGACTTGATAATCGGTATCTGTCACTCTTTGCCCATAAAATTAAGGGTTATGTTTGGACTTGATAATTAGTATCACATTACTTGTCTTTGAATTGGGTTTTGTACCAAGGCCTTTTGTACCAAGCTTGGCACCAAAAATTTCTTTGAAGTGGGGTTTTTTTATCTTTTAGAATTATTGACATTTCGGCTCATGCGATTTCCACTCGATGGTGAGCTCAATTTTTATTTGAAAAATGATTTATTGATTAAGAAAATGACTTGGAGTCGCCACTTTTTTTTATTTTATTTTTAAAGGGTAAACAAAATAAGAAAGAAAAACCCTAAGTGTGACTCCTTATTTTGGAAAAGGTGGTCTGTGAGAAACCGGATCGGGTTCAGGGGTCAAGTTACTTATCGAGAAGGTACGGTAAAGACCGTAGCACCCCTCTAAGTTCCTAAAGTCGGGTCTCTACTAATAAAGTGAAGCAATCATGACAATTGATGAATAAATCAATGAATACACAGAGTGATCATGCACATGTGAGAATCAAAATATGCATATAGAAATACTAGAATGGGAATAGATGCGTACCTGGGCGACGAACCACAAGGCGCTATCAAGAAGTGAGGTTAGTGCACAATTAAGGAATGATTTCGAGCATGTCATAGAGCGGAATAAAATCAATCATGCATGGCAATTTAATCGATCAATCAATCAATCAATCAATCAATCAATCAATTATAAAATCAAGTATGTAGGGCCCCCACCAAAACTCATTTATTTTACATGAATTGATCCCATAGATTCCATTATTCGGAATTACGGAAAATTCGCTCATGCTTATTAAAATCAAGAGGAGCAAAAGATTGTTTGAAGACCAAAATGGTATTAAAGCTATTCGAGAGAAAATCGGATTTTTGAAATTCATTTGAAAAATTGGAGTCTCGGAGGTTATTTAAAGAAAATTGGGATTTTAGAGTTTATTTGAAGATCGGACTTTCAGGAATTAAATGTGAGAATGAGAATTTTTAGAAATTAAATTTGAACAAGGTTGGAAACTTGAAAATGATTTGAGAGTTCGGGATTTTAAATGAGGGGATAAGTGGATGAGTGAATAAGTAAAGGAATGAAACAACGATGGTAAAATAATAAAGTTTAGGTAAATAATTGCGAAAGATGGAATTTTAGAGATTTGAAGATGTGAATTTAGAGATTGAAAACTTAAGAATTTATTTAGAGATGAGATCTTTGGTATATGAATAACTGAATAAGTAAGTGGATGGGATAACATTAATAACGAGAATAATCATTAAACGGCGATATATGGACGGCGGAGTTTTTGAGATTGGAAATTAGATTTGGAAGTCGGGTTCTGATGAATTAAACTTTAACGATTAAAATAAACAGATAATATGGAATAATAATGCTACTTAACGGAAATAATATTTTAAACGAATAGAAAAGGAGCAATGGAATTTTAAGATTGAAAATTAAATTAGGACGCTGAATTTTTGAAGAGTTGGACCTTAAATGAATGAAAAGATAGGGGATAAGAATTCTAGTGAACGAAAATAACATTTAGGAGAATAATAGAATTTCTAAGATTGAAAGTTAAATTGAGATTTTTGAAAGATTGGACTTTAAATAAATATGGGATGATGATTCTAATGGATGAAAATGAGATTTAAACAAATTGTAGAATTATTTTAGGATTGAAAAATTAAATTAAAATATGGAATCTTTGAAGGATTAGACTTTAAATAACTAGATAAATATGGGATTAAAATTCTAATTGATGAAAATAAAATTTAAATGAATATTTGAAGAATTAAATTAAGACATGGGACTTTTGAAAAATTACTTAGAGACCTAAGTTTTGAAAATGGGATTTAAAGTTTAAAATGTAGAAAATTCTTTGAGTCCAATGTAAATTAATTTATACAAAAGTTTTTCATATATGGTGATTTAGACATAATTTAAAGATGGGAAGATGAAATATAAATTATCTTGTGTTTTGAAATGATATCCAACCTTAATAATTTGTCCTTTAATCGTCTTCAAGTTGAGTTAAATAAATTGGTAGAAATAGAATAAGATAACAAATAAAAGGGAATGATTGAATTAATTAATTATGGATATTAGAGATTTTTAAGAGAATTATTTAGGATTTGGGCAACCTAATGGGCTAAATTGATGTGGGCATAGGCCAATGAGGGTGGCTAGCATAGGGGGCATGGGGCCCTTCATCAACATGCTTGGGTTGGGCTCCAACTCAAGCCCAAACCCATCACCAAGAGCTTATAGGTCTAGGCTCCAACTTAAGCCCAAGGCACCATCACCATCAAAGCTTGGGCCTGGGCTCCAACTTAAGCCCAAGGCACCATCACCATCAAAGCTTGGGCCTAGGCTCCAACTTAAGCCCAAGTTCAAGGCCAATATGGGCAAGCCCAAAAGGCATTTCTATCACAAACCTGGGCTTGGGCTCAAACCTCCACCTATGGGCAAGCCTAAAAGGCTCCAAACTCCCTCATAGCCCACCACTCCAACCGGATCCTTCCTTCAACCCCACTCCCTGGAGACCCTCTGATGTTGATGGAGAGTGCACTAAAGATGCCTCACGTATAGGGAGAGACACAGTTTTTTCGGGTATGTGAGTAATGGGCATGCATGAGAGAGCATGGAGAGTGGAATGGATGCATGGCGTGGTGTAGAGAGAGAAAATGTGGTAATGGGTATGTGGATAGGGTGTAGAGAGAGAAAAGGTGGTGAGGGGTATGTGAAGAGGATGACGGGTATGAGAGAAGGGTATGATGGGTACCATGCATGGGGATGAACTATGGGGTGATGGTAAGGAAATGGGTTTATTAGGTGCATGGTATGAAGAGATGGGCATGGAGAGTGAAACGTGGGCATGGGTATGATGAAATATAGAGAGAAAAAAGGTGGTAAGGGGCATGTGAAGAGGATGATGGGTATGGTCGGTGAAATGGCTACTGTAGGCATTGTGGTGTAGAGAGAGAAAATAGTGATGGGTATGTGAAGATGATGAGCTTGCATGGGATAGATTATGGGGTGATGGTAAGAAAATGGGTATGTGGGGTGGTTTAAACTAAGGGAGGTAAGCATGGTATGGGTGTGGGAGATGGCCACGGGTAGTGAGAGAGATGGTAATGACGGGTATAGAAAATGGAAATTTGAAAAGGTGATGAGTGTATTGGGATGCAAGGATGGGTTTAATGAGTATTGGGGGATGAATGCTGAAGGATATAGAAAATGGGTACAGTGGGTAGTTGAGAGATGAGAGGTGGTGAGCATGAGGAATGGGTATGGATGGTAAGGGGTCGTGTGCATGGATTGCAAGAAACGGGCTATGGGTTGGTGGAATGAGTGGTGAAGGCTAATGAGAGAAAATGGGTTCGGTGGTAACGGGTGTAATGAGTGGTGACTATGTGCATGGGGAGCAGCATGTAACCTGAGAAGATCTAGTAGAGTTCAATGGTCCAGAGACCTTTCGAAGAGTACATGATGAATTGAATGGGCCTGAAGAAATGGGTCCTGATGTATCAGGCTTGTAACGGGGTGAACTGGAGCAAATGTATCAGAATTTTGGGGGGCGGGAGACTGGATTTTCACCTCCAGGTTGAGGACCAGAAGACTTTTTCACTGGATCACCATGCGTATTGAGAGTCCAAAATTGGTTTTCTTCGTTGAGACTAAACCTGGAATTACAACAAATGAAACAGACCCAGGGTGAGTTATGGAACTAAACATGATTAGTCCTAAGTGAGAAGTAGCACTAGAGTAGTTTTCACATCCAAACTGAGATTTGACAAACCGATATAGTGCCTCTACTTTTTGCTCCAGGCCAATCTGGTAACAGTCATTGAACTTCTCCAAACCTTCAACCTTCAACCTTCTACACCTTCAGCTTACAACCATCAAACTGCTCGGACAATTTCTTACTTTTAAAGAATAAAAAAAAGGGCAAACCTGGGCCCACGCACCAAACCCTATTTGCAACTCTTGAACCACAACACTCAAAAAGTCACCCACGCTCTGTGCAAATACATACAGGTTCCCAAATTTTCGATCTCAATAAAAAAAAGTATCCCACCATATATTCCTGAAACATGGACCCCTAGTTCATTGGTCTTTTCACCCTAACATCCATTGGTTTAGATTCTTGCTCCTTTTTCTCTTTCAAATTTCGCTCAGCCTTTCCACTCTGGAATATAATCAAATCATCCCATTTTTTGCTTTTCTTCACTGACACCTCCCTTTAAGCTTCTTGGCACAGGACCTCCCCGTCTTTGCCCTCCCAAAATTTCGGCTCATACAAAACATGCGCGAAGTAGTTACCAGAAAACTAGAAGGGAAGGAGCAAAAGCGAGTAGTGAAAGAAAAACAGAGAAAAGAGGAAAAGAACAAACAAGTAGAATGGAGATCAAATGAAGCCACCTCTCAGGATCGATCAATGGGTTCAAAACAGGTGGGATGAATTGGAAAGCCTCAGTGTAATCATCAAACGTCAAACCCAAAACCCAAAGGAAAATCCAGCCATTTACAGGGAAAAACAAGAACATCAAGGAGAGCAAAAAAAAACAGAGCATGACATACAAAAAATCATGTACAACCAAAACAACCCTGTGGCCCTTGACGTACACAGCAAACAACAAAACCAAGCTCATAGATTAGTAGAAAGGGAATGGAACACTAAGAAACGGAAACATACCAAGCTCAATGTGACTTGTCTGGAGATCCACAGCACGACCCTCCTCTGCCCCTCCTTCAACTTCTCTCTTCTCACTCTCAGCTCTAGCAAAAAAATTCCGAACCCCCCTTCAACCTCTCCTCATCCTCTTTATACTTTGGCTCATCCCCTGTTCCTGTCTTCCCCCGCAAGCCACCACTAACTTCCCTGCTTGCCGTCCAGCCAAGACGTCACCACTAGCTCCTCTACTCTTGGTCAGAGATCTCCCTGCTCCTCCATGGCAAGTCACGTCTCAACCACCACATCCATGAGGCAGCTCACTTGAAGAGGTCGGCTCCTACTCATTCCTACAGCTAGCTGCCAGCTCTTCTCGGGTTTGAGAAAAACTCATGGTCCTGAAATACCCTTGGACGCACATTCTAAACAAGATAGAAATGAAAATGCCTAGGACTTGGTCTGCAGAAAAGGGGGTCCACAAGAACCCACTCACTCAACTTTGGTTTTCATTTTCTTTCAAGTAGAATTGTGTTTTGTGTGATGGTCTGGAGAGATGAGTTATGAAAGAGCTCAGTTGGTTTGGGATGGTAAGGAGTAAGGAGCTAGGAGGAGAGAGAATATAGTACGAGTGAAAGTGAAAGGTCTGATGGAGTGGAACTTAAAGCCATCTGCATGATATTTAACTGAATTGAATTAAAAAGAGGATCATTATATGCCTACAATGGTTATTGAGAGAAAATATTGGTTTTCGTGTCAAGACAAGTCGTGATAGCGAGAGGATCACCCAAAAGCGGACCCACATCCCAAAAGATCAGGACATCTCTAGTTTTAGACACAACACACTTTTCTTCACCCTCCTGTGAGGTATGCCTTCTCTATTTTTATTTGCTATTAGACGTATGTAGACCCTCATTTTGGTCTAAGGCTTTTGGTTATTTTTGGAGCATTATTTTCATATCAACTCGGGAAGAGCTGGCAGTGGGTTGTAGGAACGAGTGGGGGCCGACTTATTCAAATGAGCTGCTGCATGGACGTTTTGGAGGGGACATGACTTGCAAGAGGGGAGAAAACAGAGAGCAGGTGGTGGCTTGCAAGAGGGGAGAAACAGAGAGCAGGTGAAGGTTGGCGTGGGAGGAAAAAGACAAAAAAAAGAAAAAGTAGGAGAGCTTAGGGAGATTTCGGGGTGGCCGGTTACAGAGAGAGTATCAGAGAGAGGAGGAAAGCCACTGTAGAATCGTTCTGACGGGGGGGGGGGGGGGGGGGGGGGGGGGGGGGGGGGGGGGGCAGAGAAAAACCAGCTGGGGGAGAAGCTTTTTCGCAGGAAAAAAACAGAGTGCTGGGGGGAGAGCTGGGAGGGCAAGACACGGAAGAAAGAAAAGCTGGGGAGAGGTTGTCTTGAAGCCTTTCCAGGTATGGTTGCTATGAATCTTATTTCTTTTCATTAATATTCTATCCCGTCTCATTCTCTAGGTATTTTTCGGTTTTTTATTTGTTGTTTGGAGGTGATTATAAGAGATTATATGTTGTCTTTCTGATCTTGGATTGATTGCAAACTTCACACTGGTTTGTTCTCCTATTGCATTCGGTTTAAATCTGATGTCGAATTTGAATATGGACTTACACTTGATGCTCAGAAGTTTTTAAAGAGGCAGAAGCTTTTTTCCAGTGTTTCTAAAGTTTTAGCTGGAGAAAGTTGAGTTTTTTTATTGTTTTGAAGGGCGAATTTTTTTCCGGGTTTATGAGGTTTTAGTGAGAGAAAGATGTGAGAATCGGGTGAAGTTTTAGAAAGAAAGTTATCCTTTTTTTTTAAGTGGTCTAGAAACAGAGGACGTTGAAGAAACAAGAAAGAGAGAGAGATCTGAAGTGGGTATTTTGTTATTTCGCATGAGTATTGGGGGTTTTGGGTGAGTGATTTGGAGCACAGCTGGATCACATTGTTGGGTAAATGGGAGGAAAGACAGGTTAGAAAATGGAGGAAAATGATTGGAATTGGAGGGAGTGATTGGAAGCATTACGTCAGGAAACCTAATGTGGTTAAAAAAATGTACAAGAAAATGAATTCCTAATTGTTTAGAGGACCCAGCAACTTGGCATCAAAAATCTCCACCAACAGTGAGGCCATCTTTTGGTCAAAGGGTATGGTTTGGTAAAACCATTTAAGTGAATCCACCACCACGTGTCTTTTTTTATTACTCTTCATGTTTTGATATCAAAAATTAACTTTCATATTTATAAATTTTAAACTTAATTTTTCAAAACTCCAATTTCTTAAATTTAATTCTTCAAAGTTCAATCCTCGAAATAATTTTCTAAGGTTCTAATTTTAAATTTAATTTTCCAAAACCCAAATTTTTAAATTTAATTTTCTAAAAATTCTACAATTTCGAATTTAATTTTTTTTTTAAAACGCCACCTTCAAATAAATTTTTGAAACTCTATTTCCTTTCAAATCAAATATTCATAAATTCAATTCTCAGACAATTTCCAAAATTCCAATTCTCATATTTATTTATTTAATAATTATTATTTTATTCATTTATTTATTCACTTATTCATTTATTTAAAATTTCATCTCTAAACAATCCTCCAAAATTCCGATATCCAAATTTAATTCTCAATTTTTGAAACTCCAATTTTCCAATTTCCGAATCTTAATTTTCAATTTCCAAAATTCCAATTTTATATTTATTTATCCAATCATTATTATTTTCGTTATTATTATTATTATTCCATTCATTTATTTATTCACCTATTCATTTATTTAAAATTTCATCTCTAAATGATTTTCTTTGTTTTTTTAATTAATTATTTTCTTGTTTTTTTACTATTTTAATAAGTACGAAGACAATTTTCATAATTCCAACATAATGGAATTTGTGAGATTAATTCATGCAAGATCGATTGGGTTTTGGTGGGACCTAACATATGTGATTTTCTCATCGATTGATTGATTGCTATACTTGATTGGCTTGCCTCGCTTTATGACCTGCATGCGATTATTCTGTATTTGTGCACTAACCTTGTCTTTGATGATAGCGCTCAACTTGTGACTAAGGTACGTCCCGTACCCGATGGTGTTTATTGATTTATTTATTATCATGCGTGTCTTGCTTTCACACATTCGATCACTGTTCGGTATCCACGTTTAATTAATCAATTGTCATGCTTGCTTCATCTTATTAGTAGAGACCCATTTTAAGGGCTTAGGAGGGTGCTACGGTTTTTACCGTACCTTCCCGATAAGTAACCTAACCCCCGAACCCAGACTTGGTTTTTCACATATCACTTTTTCCAAATAAGAAGTCACACTTAGGGTTTTCTTTCTTATTTTATTTACCCTTTTAAAAATAAAACAAAAATAAGTGGCAACTCCAAGTCATTTTTTAAACAATAAATCATTTTTCTAACAAAAAGTTAGTTTGCCATCAAGTGGGAACGCATTGAACCGAAATGTGGGGTCCACAACATATCAAAATTAGTGAAAGAAACATCTACACAACTTTAAAATTGTTACACGTTTGGAAGAACATGGAGTTCAATATATTGTTAGACATGGTCAAATCATTTAAAGGGGCAATATTTCTTCTTCTTTTTTTTTTCTCCTTTTTCATGCCTTTGCTTTTAATTAGTTTGCTTTCAATTACTCCAAACTTTTAGGAAAATTTGAAATCCTCAATTCTTAGCTAAGAGGAGTGTTTTTTTTTTTTTTTTTTTTTTTTTTTTTTTTTTTTTTTTTTTTTTTTTTATTTAGGTTATATAAATGTTAGGAATTATCCAAAGCTTATCTTTGGAAAGAGTTATTGGGAGAAAAGAATTATATCATAAAAGGCAATAATAAAATGCTTATATTGATTAATAAAAGTTGAAAATATTCCTAATATTATGATCATTGAGTTTGGTGGACCAAAACTTTTGAATTAATTTTTATATTTAGATTTTAAAAATTATTATATGTTTCTTAAATTTCTTAATTACACTAAAAGTCAAGTTGGTTGACGCATGAATTAATATTTATTTTTCTCACTTTTATCCAAGTTTGAGACTAATTATAAATGAATTAGTCACATTATTTACATTATAATACCTCACTCACATTTTTCATATCTTAATCATATTTTTTATATTTTAGTTACATTCTTTATACTTTAATTGCATTTTTGGTACCTTGGTCATATTCTTTGCATCCTAGTAACATTTTTTTTTTTTTTTTTATCTTAGTCATATTTCTCATACCCTAATAATAATTTTTGTATCTTATTACCTTGGTCATATTTTTTATAACCTTAGTTACATTTTTCACATCCTAACGGAATTTTTTATACCTTAATTATGTTTTATACATTGGTCATAATTTTTGTATTTTTATACTTTGATCACATTTTTCATATGTGAATTACATTTTTCCTATTTTTACTCACATGCATATGTGTACCTTAGTTACATTCTTGGTATATTTCCCTACTTATTTTAAGAAATAAAGGCATATTGCTCTTAAACTTTTAAAACTTTGAATGAGGTTTAGATATAAACTAGTTTATAATATAATACATTAATTATCCTTTAGATTTTATCTATAGATACATAATCATTTAACATATGAAAAAAAATTGACAAAATAAAGTGTGACATTAATATATTGAATTATTCATAGTAGTACAATTATAATTTTGTAATTTGCAACAACTTTTCTTCCTTTAAAAATAATAATAATATACATATATAAAAACAAAAATAAATATAAACTAATAAAAAATAAAAATAACTAAATTTGGATTTGCTTATTTTAGATTTTATTTTAATTTTCTAAGATGGTTTTTCATAATTTATTAGTTTATAATTTTTATTTTATTTCATTTTTTACTTTATTATTTTTAATTTGGAAATGGTCGAAAAGATGCTAATAGTGAATCAAAATGAGAATACTATTAAAAAAAATAACCTCTTTGTTCCAATATCTTCTGTATTTTTGTCCTTGATTTTAATTCATATCTTTTTAAGCATGGATAACTCTGTGTATTTGAAATTATTAACAAATTCTCTCAAGAATGAGTTGACAGATCATTGGTAAATTATCTTCATTTATTTTTTAAGATCACTTAAGGAATTTAATAAAGTATCTTAAATTCCTCACTTTGTTTATATTGATGCTAATTTCTATGATGATGAATTTGGATTAGTTGATGTTCCATCGTCTAAATGCTAGTCTATGGATGAAGTCTGGTGTCCATCTTGGCTTATATACAAAAGATACTAATGTTGATGGGCAAAGAAGCCCAAAATGATGAAGATGACCATATGCACAAGTGGTTCGAGCTCCTTTGCAAATTTGTTCAATGGATATGTTGTGGAAGATATTAAACATTTATCTTGGTTTTTCGTAAACCACCTTTCCTTTCTCTCGTTAGTTTATATTGCCTAGCTAAGTGATTTAAAGGGTTGAAATTCTTTCTAATGATTTTCATTTTTCTTTTTTTTCTTTCTCTTTTTTTTCCTAGTTACCTTATTTTGAAAGTCATTACGCCTCCATAGGCCTAAAGTCCATATTTGTCAGTTTATTCAAATTATTAGGACTTGTTTTCAAGCATTTTTAGGATAAGCTTAATTGCATTGTTAACTTTAAGTATTAAACATTTTGTTTGATAAGTTGGTACATGAAATTACACTTTAACCTTGAATTTGATCAAGTTTTGGTTGGATATGCCAAGAGACTGAAAATATATCATTGAGTTAACTAATTGGTTAAAGATAGAGCCAACCTCAGTTAGTTAAGCCATGGAAATCCTTACTAATGGAGGTATGTCAAATATTTCAAGTCAATTTTTAATTTTGATCCAAGTCTTGCCAATTAATTTGAACTCACAATTGATTCAATTTTGTACTCTAAATATCTAAAAGTGAGATAGAGTCTGAAGCAAGAATCAATAATCAAATTAAGAGGGGAAGAACATTTCAATTTGAAAGATTTTGCTTAAGAATATTTTGCAAAGTTGGTGCATGTTCTAAAGTATTCCAAAAGAGTTAAAAAATCAAATCATGACATTTATTTCCTTACCAAAGTTGTTTGTTTGGACTGATTCTTAAGTTTAAAGGTTATTACTTTTGAATCACCAAGCATTCTATTAAACGAGTTTAGCACATAAAATAATGGAATCTAACACCTTAGTCTTGAGTTTGATTGATATCTAGATGGAAAAAGTCAAGCAATTGAAGATAAAACGCTCAAACAACTTGAAGGCTCAAAACTTGATTAGCCAACTCATGGATCCTTAGTAATTAAGGTGAATAAGACATTTCAAGTAAATTTTCAGTTTTGACTAAACTTTTATCAATTTGTACTTACATTATTAATTTTATCAAAGGGCAAGAGAATCTCAAACTAAGAACAAACTATCAAATTCAAGAGGATAAGAACATCTCAAATGCAAAATTTTTCTTTCAAATATTTTAGTAAAGATATGTCCCCACCCAATACAATGAGCTAATCAAGATAAAATTTTGGTATTGATTTTGCTAAACTAAAACTTTTTTGAATTCACAAGTTAACAAGAATCAATGTATTTATGTTTTTGTGTGTATATACATATTTTAAATTCTCAAATCAATCTATTATTTGACTATTTTGAAAACATGATTTAAGTGTAAATTATATATTGTTAATACATCACTTTATATGTGATACAGACTTTTTTTGATTATTTGAAATATACTCATTATGCAAATATTTATAAAATTGAAACCTTACATATACATGTGTGTATGTGTTAGTTTCTTGAATTTATATACACAACTGAATATGAGTATTAATGTTAACATAATGTGTTAGATCCAACTATATTTGATCCTATAAATTTTTCTTATATGTTCCGTAATATAAATTATGATCTTATGGGATAAGACAAATTAATTAAGCAGTCTATTCATATATTCAAATTAAGTCAATGAAAAGTTAAACCCATATCACAAAACTCAACCATTCACTCACAAAAGTAAGACATCAATAACAAATTGAATTATGTTAATTTGTATAAGACCTTGAGGTTTTATTAGCCAATTAAGTAAAATCTTGTATGCCTCCACATCCAGATTTTTTTGTGTGTTAAAATTTAGCCATAAAAATATCCTAAGGTTTATTAATTCTCATGATCAATCAAAAAACAAACTTATTTCAAGGAATTTTGGTTTTTTCCCTAAGTTTGGCCCCACCTCCCTCTCTCTCTGCACTTAGAATTACGGGTTTTATCTCAACTTGATAATTGGTATTACATTGCTTGCCTTCGATGAGAACCCTAAGACTTTTCTACGAAGCTTGGCACCAAAAATTTCTTTGAACGGGGTTTTCTAACTTTCAGCATTACTGAAGAACCCTGTTCAACAGTTTTGGTGTAGTTGTGATTTCTGTTGCTGGTGCAAGTTGGTGTCTTTCAATGAGTTGTGGAGGAGCTCAGTTGGTTTAGGATGATTAGGAGTGAAGACGGGGAGAGAACATAGAGTGTAAGAGAGAGAGAGTGAAAGGTCTTATGGAGTGGAACTTTCAGCCAACTGCTTGATATTTAACCGAATTGAATCTAAGAAGAGCATCACTATATGCTTGCACTGGTTGGTTCCAACTTCCAATTTTTCTTGTCAACCAAACAATAGGTTTTTCTTATTCTTATTATTATTACTATTATTATTTAGGTTAATTTTCTATTTCGCTATAGTTTTCAGTGTTCGCCATGGCTTACAAGTGAATATTGTTGTTAGCTTGTCTATGTTTCATAGAACTGTTGAATCTTCAGTTGTTTTTCATTTTCTATATAGGTTCTTATTCTGATTTTTTTGATTTCGTATTCAGTTCAGTTTTTTCTTTTCTTTCCTTTTTAACAGATTAAATTCATTTTTGCTTCATGTACCAATTGCACTATGATTGTGCAGGCATCTTCTGCTTGGTATGGCGAGGATATATGAGAGAAAACGTTACTTGCCTTTTCAATGATTGCAATGAGGCTTTGCTTAAGATAAAGCAAGCTTTTCGCTCCATTGCAGTCGATCTACCGCCGGAAGAATCTACTTCACCGTATCACTGCATCACCTTGCTAGAGACTTGGTGCTGGCAGATAATGAAATCTTTCAAGGGTTGGTTCCAAACATGGCTCCAGAGTCTGATGGAACATTTACTCATCATGAATCTGATCTTATGATTATATACTGGTTAAAAATTACCTACTTGGCTCTATTTGTTTGCTAACCTAAAACCCAAATGGCCATATTCTTTATTTTTTTCACAAAACTTAATTTTTTATACCATATTTTATTTATGTGCTTGCGAGGATCACTTGTACACATGAAAGATAAGACAGTGTTTCTAACTTCAAAAGCTCTAATTCGTTTGACAGTGATTCTAGAAAATATTTTTATTACTTTTAATATTTAAAATTTTTTATCATTCAAATATTAAAAATATTAGAAACACTTTCTAAAATCACTTTCAAACACACTCTTCTTTTATCATACCTTATTAGGTATTTATTATGATTTATCAATTAATTTAACATTTATTTTCTTTCTTCCAATTTTCCATTTTTCCTTATGTTGGTTAAAAATTAATGTTGTATAGAAAAAATCAACCTAAACTCAACTTTGCCAATATTTCTCCCTGTTATTGATGTCATGCATCTTTTTATCTTATCAATATAACAAACTCTCAGTGCCAAAATCCCCATATTTACGTAACATTTTAACTTTTAACATTTCTATATTTATTTTGGTGGTAAGCATTTCATAATACTCCTTGTTAAAAAAAATGTAATTCTAATAGAAGGATTTTAATTTGATATAAATATTAAGATGCATAGTCCCATGTAGTCACACTTTTAACCACTTTGGGTGTAACAATTGTTTGACTGAAGAAAAAAATGAAAAATATTAAAAATCTCATCTTTTTTGGAAAAACAACAAATAGTAATAAACAAGATGAAAAAAAAATGTTGTTTTAAGAAAAAATGGTACGATAAATGCAAAAAAATTTAAAGTGTTTGGTTACATCACTTGAATAGTACTTAAATTTAAAGTGTTTGGTTACATCACTTGAATAGTACTTTTTTTTTATTAATTATAAAAAAATATCATCAAGTGGTAACACGTATATAATTTTTTATTTTTTATTTATTGTCCAACTCTATTTAATTGTATATTTATATCTTAATTTATTTATTTATATTTTTATTGAAACTTGTATTTTATCATATATATATATATATATATATTTAACGGTCCAGATGTATCACATGATGGGTACTATTACAATAACTTAACATTTTCCAAAATTAAATGAATGAAGTTGTAACTTGTAAGAGAATCGTGGAATCTTGACCATCAAACCAATCCTACCATCGTCCAACAAATGGGAAATAATTGAAAATACAGACCAAAATTAAATCACAGACTCTACGAACACACTGTGATAATTGAAATAAAAAAATTGCACTAAAATCAATGACTCCAATCAAACCCACTATAGCAGCAAACCAATCCCACCATCATCCAACAAATAGGAAAATTAAAAATAAAAGGATAGCACCAAAATCAATAACTCCAACCAAACCCACTATACCAACAAAGCAATCCCATTATCATCCAACAAATAGGAAATAATTGAAAATAAGAAACATATATATAATTTTATTAAGAATTTCAACTTTTATATTTATAAATTTATCTTCTCGTATCATTTTTTAGAACAAGACTTTAGAATAAATGTTAAGTGAATCAATTGTTAATCAATATCAAACTAGAAATTTTTTTAAAAAAAAAGTAAAGAAAAAAGACAAAGTTGTCCAAGTAAAATAGAATTATTAAATGAAAGGCTAATGAAGTCATTAAAATTTTTTCTTCTTCAATACTTGATTCAATCTTCAAAACACTATTTTTTACCTAAAAAATTTATATCAAAAATAATAAAAATTGTAGTAAATGTTAATTAAATCCTTAATGAGGCTCGTTGGCCAATTATTAAATCCTATTTTCTTGTAATGAATAAATATGGAAAAAAAAAAATAGACTTTTTAATTATTGTAGCACCATTTTAATTATATAAAAGTATAATTTCCAACATATTTATCATCCAATAAAATAAAATATAAATTAGTCTGAAAATTAATTTGATCATGTGTTAATAACAAAAAGAGGAGTTTGGTGGTACAGTCCATAGTCCTCTTTGAGGAAGGCCCTTAATACCCTCAACCTTAATTTTTTGGGAAACCATTGTCCATGGAGCTTGGATTTTTCCGTTGACGCTTTGAAAATAATCCTCCAACTTATTGTATAATAGGGTAGTTTCACTTTTAAATTTAATATAAATATATTAGAGTACGGTGAAAAGCACTTCTAGTATAAAATATATTTTTAAAGAAAAATAAGATGTTTTTAACCATTTATTTATACAAACTAAAAATATTTCAAATAAGAAAACTGCATTATAGAAGTGTTTTTGGGGAATAACCCATTAACTACTTTTCTAGGTAATTTTTCAATTTTTAAAAAAATACTTTTTAAATTTGACCAAATATTTAATTTTTTTTATATTAGAAGTACTTTTTAAAAGTATTATCAAATAGACTCTACTGTTACTTTTCAATTTTATTTCATAACAATTATAAATTATTAAAGGAAATAAATATAAAATGAAAAAATAAAAATAATCAGAACACCAAATGGTTGAATGATATAATGAAAATAATAAAAGAGATATAAATAAATAATCAAGAAGAAATATGGAAACAATAAAAATAATTAAGGAGATATAACAAAAATAACGAAGAAAATATACAGAATTAAACACATAATAATAAGAATTACTTCAATCAACATATCCATAGATTAAAACCATTCAAATATTAATAGTATTTTACTTTCTTTATTTTAAAAATTAATACTTTTTTTATAATTATAGGATGTTTATTATTATTTTTTATATTATTATTATATACTCTTCTATAAATTTATGAAGATAATAGAACACAAAGCTTTCATGCTAAATTATCTGGCTTTTAGATATTCCATGTATAAAATTTAATTTAAAAAAAAAATTAAAACCTTTATATGTTATCACATGCAAGTGTAGGGGTGAAAATTTGATGTCCATGGATGAAAAGTGGAGGTCAAGCGTGAAGGAAAGACACAATCATTTTCATTATTACTTCACAATTACCAATTCATAAGCCGAATTGATTACTTTGAATGATCGAAATCATCTAATCAAATTATAATTATAATTAAACTCTATTCTAAGATTCCATATATAGGTACTTAACTTCATACCTCAACCATTATTACATTTATTTATATTATAAGCAAGTGACATATATATATATATAAAGTTCACCTCCTAAAATCATGTAAATTAAAAATTATTTGAAACATCAAGAATCTTTTAGGTGATAATCTATATAATATTTCGTGTTTGGTAGTGAATTTCTTTGTTTAGTGTAGATATATTTTTATATTGTAAGTGCGATTCCCACTCTTCATTTGTGCAAATCTAATTTTGGATCAAAAGAATCTTTGAAGGCTATTTTCTATTCAAATACAAAAATTTAAATATGTTACTCTCCATGGGTGCCTCTCACATGCACAAAGACAGATTTATTGAAAACCTCCCAAAACCACATGGGTGCCATCATTCATGAAAGCTACACAAAAATATTTGAGCATGCCGCGGGAATCATGGATTTTTGGGCAGAGCAAAAGCAACTTCAATATTTTTTTATTTTTATTTTTATAATTAAAGTTGGGAATCACAATTCTTGAGTGGCAAAAAATTAAGGCAATAGCTTTTCATGAAAGAACTCCATCTTTTCATTTTTTTTAAATACTTGGTTACGGTCTTAGAGCCAATAGTATTTAATACTTGTATTCATAAATTTCTTTTAACATTAAATTGTTCAATTTTCTTGAATAAAAAGTTTAGAAATATTATTAAACCCTAATTAAAAACGATTCATAAAGCAAAAAGGAGAGACCTTTTTTTCATGACCAATTTTACAAATGATAAGCTAGTGCCTTATAATTTCTTCAACATATTTTCTCTCCCAAAATATTTCATGGAAATTGTGTTTATTTTTTTTTTTTTCATCCATCCAGATAAAAATTCTCTTTATTCACATGGCTACATTGTCCTTTTACAATTTCTTAATGTTTTTAATAGGAATTTTGTTTTATCTGTCTCTTGATTTAACATTTCTCATCATCTACAAATTTAATAATTTTTTTGGCAACTAGGGTGATCTTATTGAACTTGAATCACTTGAGTTTGACAAAATTTCATTAATTGATCAAATTAGATTAAGGTTTTGATTGTAATCTTAAAAAACACTTCATATATAAAAAGTATTTTTGAATAAAAATTTAAAGCCTAGTATAATTTTAGTGCTTCCTAGAGAAGTACTAAGAGAACACTTAAAACAACACTTTTAAAAAATTAAAAAATAACTCATATTGCTTTTTAGAGAAGTCCCTAATTCTCACAAAAACATTTTTAAAGAAAATGCTTTTATTAAAAATAGTTCGAATAGAAATATTATCACACATTGCATATTAAGAGTACGTTTGAAAGTAATTTTAGAAAGCATTTCTAACATTTTTAATACTTGAATGATAAAATATTTTAAGTATTAGAAATATTAAGAGTGTGTTTAATAGTGATTTTAGGAAGTGTTTTTAATATTTAAAAAATAAAAATTTTTAAGTATTAAAAATGGTAGAAACACTTTTTAAAATCACTGTCAAACACACTTTAAAAACACTTTATATAATTATTGTCAAATAAATTCTAAATAATTTTATTCTAAATTCTTTTAGTTAAAATATTTTCTTTCAAAATCTTTTTAAAAGAATTATTAGTAAAATGATTCACCAAAAAATATTACAAATAATTTTTCAAATATTTAAAAGTGTTTTCTCGATACCAAATTTTTCTTTAAGATTATCTTTTACACTAAAAGTGGTTTTTAGAAATCCTGCTAAACGGACCGTAAGAGTCTCACAGCTTCATTGGGTAAAAAAATCAAATAAAAATGAAAAGAATAAATCAAAATGGAAAAATGGAAGAAACATGGACATGGCATAGATGTAAAAGAATGAGCTTTGATTTTTGAATGGCAAAGGAAGGGAAATAAAAGTAAAATGTGAGAGTGAAAAACCTAAAAATGATATCAACAGACTCACAAGTCTCGTTACTGAGGCCAGCTGTTGGTTCATGTGAACCCACCATGATTCCATCTAAAAGCAATCTGAGAAAATGGGCAGTACTTGGCCTACAGGCAGCCCCACAATTGTAATAGGACAATTTAGCTTGTTGACTCAAACAGTATTTCTCTTTCTTCCATGAACTTTCATTCTTCCCTCTTGCGTCCAACACAAAAAAAAAAAAAAAAAAAAAAGGAAAATTGCTTGCCAGAGGAGAAGAACAGTCATTTAGCAACCAAAGATCCTTTATTTTCGTTCTTAGCCTCCTTGTAACTTTGCCAGATCCAGTCCAGAAATGGTTTCTAGCAGCTCCTTAAAAGCGTCGTCTTCCACTTCTAATTGTGATGGTTATGGTTATCATGTGTTCTTGAGTTTTAGAGGTGAAGACACCCGCCAGACTTTGACTGGTCATCTTTATGCTAATTTGGTTGCACGTGGAATTCACACCTTCAGAGATGATGAAGAACTTGAGAAAGGAGGAGATATCGCATCAGATCTCTCGAGAGCTATCGAAGAATCAAAGATTTTTATTATTATTTTCTCAAAACACTATGCTGACTCCAAGTGGTGTTTGAATGAACTCCTAAAGATCATGGACTGTAAGACAGAAAAGGGATCTGTGGTTTTGCCGGTTTTCTACCATGTGGACCCAAGAGATGTACGAAATCAAGGAGGAAGTTTTAAAGATGCATTTTTGGGCCATGCAAAAGATGCAGATCAAGAGAAGAAGAAGACAATAGAAACGTGGAAGAATGCCTTGAAGACAGCAGCCAACCTATCTGGACATCATCTGCAAAATCAGTAACTATATTTCTTTTCACCTCTACTAGATAAATTTTATCCTACTTTAATCATTTTATTTCTTTCTTTAAACCTATCTGGAAACTTACTTCATTCTATCACTATCAAATTTTAAACAAAATAGATGAATTGGTTGAGAAATTCTAAACTAGCCTAGTTTAAGATTGGATTGAGGCTTTACCGGTCCATTATTGAATCGAGTCTACTTAATATTAGATATATTACCCTCCTGCTTTCTCTTTCTATTTGTTTTTATCACCAATTTATTTTATACAAGATGGTGAAATTTTTTTATTCAAAGTATTTAAAAAAAGAAAAAAATCTGAACTATGAGATTTTATCAATATATAACATTTAATATTTTACCCACCATGATTTCATATAAACTTCATCATTTTAAGTTTAATAAAAAAAAAATAATAATATTAAAATAAAATGTATAAAGCCTAATATTAATTTAATTTGATCTAAATTATCGTTAATATATGAAATAATAGCAATTGTATCAAGTTTTGATTGGTTTATGACCAATATTCAAACATACCTTTTAGTTATTACTTGTACGTTCATGTGGTTTTACTTATTTTTATCTTCAAAATTTTGTTCATTCCTATGATTCAATATAAGGTTTATTTATTTGATTTAATTAATGTAGTTTTACATTTTTCAACCCTTTTTTATCATTTTTTGACATGTACATGCGGTAGCAGGACCTTGGATTTCATGGTGAGACCTACAAGTAAATCATTAATTCTTTTATTTTATTAATAAATAGTTGAGATAAATAATTTAATAGTGTAAGGACCTAGGGTTGGAGGAAAATTACTACTAAATATTTGACTAATATTTGATCAATAAAAAAAAAGTCCAAATAGCTTCATTTATTTATTTATTTTATATTTTATCTTTTTCTTTGATTTTAATTTTGTTATTTTATCTTCTTTTTTTCTTTTTTTTTTCATATTTTTCTTTTTCCACAGGAAAATTACTACTAAATATTTGACTAATATTTTATCAATAACAAAAGTCCAAATGGCTTCATTTATTTCTTCTTCTTTTTTTTTTTTCAAAAATCCTTTTCTTCCATTTCACTTTTCTATTCTATCCTTTTCATATTTTTCTTTTCTACTTTCATGTGATTATTATTATTATTATTATGATTACTACTACTACTACTACTACAGTTTATAATACAAATACTATCAATATTAATTATAATTACTATTACTAATATCATCATTTTGTTATTGTTATTATGATTATTATCATCATTACCATCACCATCATATTCACTCCAATACATTCAAAATCTAAAGCTTTTTAAGTGCTTAATATTGTAGTTTAATTTAATGAGCACTTTTAGTAAGATATTATTTTAAAGAGTGAAAGTGTTAATGACATGACTAAACTTTGAACCATTTTTAATGCTAGCTCAAAAGTGTAGTTTACAGGCTGCTTGCATGAAGGATTTCTCGTCTCTTTAGGATCCCTACATCTTGTTTGTAGTCTTTATCATCTCTATTACAATTATCTTATGACACCTTGAATGCTCATATCTTGTTAGAGATCTAGAATTTATAGACACAAGCCTAGTATAATGTTTAACCATTCTATATTGCAAAGACATTTGTGATTGTATATTGCCAATGAATTCCATGCTCACTCACTGCAAAAATTCTCATGCACCTTCCTTATTATTTAGAGTCTCAATTTTCTTAGTACTTGTGCATAAATTGTTCAAAGACTTGTTCATCCAAAATTGCTACACTATAATGATCATATTTTTAGTATGATATTCTTCTTGGATACCTTGTTTTGTGATCTAATGATACATTTTTATTTTTTATTTTTTTTTATAAAAAGTCCATTCCATTGACTGTTTGGTTAGTGAGCCCAATGCACAATCCCCAAAAACTCTTACTATATATATTTTTTACTTAATTTACCAACTTTATTCTCATAATGAAAACATTGTGAATATGAAAGCACTAACAAAAATGAGTCTCAACAAACAAATCATTAAAATAATGGTAAGTTGATAAAACATAGAAACAAGTGAATGAATAATTTAAAGATCATTTTTACTAAATAAAGGGTGAAAGAAAGTTATGTGAGAGCATAGTGGAGAGTTCTTAACAATTCTCTTTAATCAAGAAAGGTATTACTAGATTAGGGAACTTGGATGCCAAATTGGAAGCTATCTTGAAGCTTGACATATGCTTGTGTTATGATTATAGCATCCCTTATCATGAAGTCAAATAATGTTCTATACCAGTCGACTTCAATTTGAACCTTTCAACTAAGTAAGCAACTAAAGTTCACATTTTTCACTTTTTTCTTACTTGAATTTATAGCTAGGAATAATTAGAATGCACTCAAATAAGTAATTCAATAAATTGGTTTGATTTTTTTCTATTACATTCTATTGTTCAAGTTTATTTCATATTGATTATATTTATGATAGATTCTAATACCATGTATTTTATGATTAATAGATCCGAGGCAGAGTTTATTCAAAGGATTTGTGAAGATATCGTTATAAGATTGAATCGTATGCCTTTAGATATGGGCTACAACATAGTTGGAATGGACTTTCATTTGAAGCAGTTAAAATCACTTATAAAAGTTGAGTTGGATGAGGTTCTCATGGTTGGTATCTATGGGATTGGTGGAATTGGCAAAACTACCATCTCTAAGGCTATTTATAATGATATCTCGTCTCAATTTGATGGTAGTAGCTTTCTTGGAAATGTTGGGGGGAAATGTGAAGACGATCTACTTAAATTACAAAAGACACTTCTTCAAGATATCTTAAAGTGTAAAAAGCCAAAATTCAACAATATTAGCCAAGGAATCAATGTGATAAAGGAAAGGCTTCGATTGAAAAGAGTCCTTATTGTTCTTGATGATGTGGACAACTACATACAATTAGAAAACTTGGCCGGAAAACATGGTTGGTATGGTGCAAAAAGTATAATCATCATAACAACTAAAGATAAACATTTGTTAGATCAACATGAAGTAAAAACACTTTATGAGGTGCAAAAGTTGAATC
Organism: Vitis rotundifolia; assembly: GCA_030254885.1. Classification (NCBI taxonomy): domain Eukaryota; kingdom Viridiplantae; phylum Streptophyta; class Magnoliopsida; order Vitales; family Vitaceae; genus Vitis; species Vitis rotundifolia. The sequence goes on along the minus strand of JARBHA010000041.1, from coordinate 28,851 downwards.
ATGAAAAATCTGTAGAGCTTTTTAATTGGTGGGCCTTCAAGCAAAATACTCCCAAAATTGGATTTGAAAGCCTTTCAAATAGTGTAGTGGAGTATACTCATGGCCTTCCAATAGCACTTAAAGTTTTAGGTGGCTTTCTCTATGAGAAGTCAATAAATGAATGGGAAAGTGAATTGCATAAACTAAAAAAAATACCTGATGGGATGGTTCAAAGTGTGCTTAAAGTAAGTTATGATAAATTGGATCATACATGTCAAGAGATATTCTTAGATATTGCATGTTTTTTCAGAGGAAAAAACAAAAAATTTGTTTCAAGAATATTAGGAAGTTATGCAATGATAGGAATAAAAGTTCTGAATGATAGATGTCTTCTTACTATTTCAAAAAACAAGTTAGATATGCATGATTTAGTACAACAAATGGCTCAAGAAATTGTTCGTCAAGAATGTCTTAAAGAGCCTGGAAACAGGAGTAGGCTCTGGGATCGTAATGATGTTGATAGTGTGTTAACAAGAAATACGGTAAGAGCCAAATGTATTTTGTTTAAGAAATAATATATCTATATAACTTAATTGATTTCCATACATCTTGTGCTTGACTTATTCTTGGCTTTTATTTTTTAGGGGACTCAAGCAATTGAAGGACTATTTGTACAAAGTTCTCTAGCAAGCCAGATATCTACAAATTCTTTCACAAAAATGAATAGACTTAGATTGCTAAAAGTCTATTGTCCACTGTTTTGGGGGAGAGATTTTGAGGTCTTCAAGAATCTTGATTTTCCTTCTTTTGAGTTAAGATATTTCCATTTTGAGAGATACCCTCTAGAATCCTTGCCAACAAATTTTCGTGCGAAGAATCTTGTTGAACTTAATTTACAACTTAGCAGCATAAAACAACTTTGGAAAGGGAATGAGGTATTATTGTAATTGTTGTTTCATTAATAATTTTATATTAATTTTAAAATTTATAAAAAAATTATCTACTAAGACATTTTATTTTGTTCAAGATTCTTGACAACTTGAAAGTCATCAAACTCAGTTACTCAGAGGATCTTGTTGAAATTCCAGACTTTTCAAGTGTGCCAAATTTGGAGATCCTAATTCTAGAAGGTTGTATAAAGTTACTATAAAAGGTTTATTTATTACTATTTTTATTAAAGTTATTAATTAATTGTTTTCTTGAATATGATAGGGTGCAGGAGGCTTGAGAGTCTTCCAAGAAACTTTCATAAGTTGGAACGTCTTCAAAGTCTCTCTTGTAAAGATTGTTTCAAGATGAAGAGTTTTCCTGCAATCAAAGGAGATATGAGTAAGCTAAGAAAGATTGATTTGAGTTCTACAGGAATAGAAGAGCTTCCATCCTCAATTAGACATCTAAAGGCTCTTCAACACCTAGATTTGTCTAGTTGCAAAAGGCTAAGGAGTCTTTCGGAGAGCATTTGCAATTTAAGCTCTCTTGAAACTCTCATCTTGAAGGGGTGTTCAAATTTAAAGGGCTTTCCAGAAATCAAAGATGATATGGAAAATCTAAAAAGGCTTGATTTGAGGGAAACAGGTATAGAAGAGCTTCCATCCTCAATTGGACGTCTAAAGGCTCTTTAACACCTAGATTTGTCTAGTTGCAAAAGGCTAAGGAGTCTTTCGGAGAGCATTTGCAATTTAAGCTCTCTTGAAACTCTCATCTTGAAGGGGTGTTCAAATTTAAAGGGCTTTCCACAAATCAAAAATGATATGGAAAATCTAAAAAGGCTTGATTTGAGGGAAACAGGTATAGAAGAGCTTCCATCCTCAATTGGACGTCTAAAGGCTCTTCAACACCTAGATTTGTCTAGTTGCAAAAGCCTAAGGAGTCTTTCGGAGAGCATTTGCAATTTGAGCTCTCTTGAAACTCTCATCTTGGAGGGATGTTCAAATTTAAAGGGCTTTCCAGAAATCAAAGATGATATGAAAAATCTAAAAAGGCTTGATTTGAGGGGAACAGATATAGAAGAGCTTCCATCCTCAATTGGACGTCTAAAGGCTCTTCAACACCTAGATTTGTCTAGTTGCAAAAGCCTAAGGAGTCTTTCAGAGAGCATTTGCAATTTGAGCTCTCTTGAAACTCTCATTGTGAAGTGGTGTTCAAAGTTAAAGGGCTTTCCAGAAATCAAAGATGATATGGAAAATCTAAAAAAGCTTGATTTGAGTTTTACAGGTATAGAAGAGCTTCCATCCTCAATTGGACGTCTAAAGGCTTTGAAACACTTGCATTTGGAATATTCTGCAGAGCTTGTGAGTCTTCCGAAGAGCATTTGCAATTTGAGCTCTCTTGAAACTCTCATCTTGAAGGGGTGTTCAAATTTAAAGGGCTTTCCAGAAATCAAAGATGATATGAAAAATCTAAAAGAGCTTGATTTGAGTCTTACAGGTATAGAAGAGCTTCCATCCTCAATTGAACGTCTAAAGGCTCTTCAACACCTAGATTTGTCTTGTTGCTGTAGACTAAGGTGTCTTTCGGAGAGCATTTGCAATTTGAGCTCTCTTGAAACTCTCATCTTGGAGGGGTGTTCAAATTTAAAGGGCTTTCCAGAAATCAAAGATGATATGAAAAATCTAAAAGAGCTTGATTTGAGTTTTACAGGTATAGAAGAGCTTCCATTCTCAATTGGACGTCTAAAGGCTCTTAAAAACTTGAATTTGAAATGTTGTGCAGAGCTTGTGAGTCTTCCGAAGAGCATTTGCAATTTGAGCTCTCTTGAAACTCTCATTGTGAAGTGGTGTTCAAAGTTAAAGGGCTTTCCAAAAATCGAAGATGATATGGAAAATTTAAAAGAGCTTGATTTGAGTTTTACAGGTATAGAAGAGCTTCCATCCTCAATTGGACGTCTAAAGGCTCTTAAAAACTTGAATTTGAAATGTTGTGCAAAGCTTGTGAGTCTTCCAGAGAGCATTTGCAATTTGAGTTCTCTTGAAACTCTCATTGTGAAGGAGTGTTCAAATTTAAAGGGCTTTCCAGAAATCAAAGATGATACGGAAAATCTAAAAAGGCTTGAGTTGAGGGAAACAGGTATAGAAGAGCTTCCATCCTCAATTGGACGTCTAAAGGCTCTTCAACACCTTCATTTGTCTTGTTGCAAAAGCCTAAGGAGTCTTTCGGAGAGCATTTGCAATTTAAGCTCTCTTGAAACTCTCATCTTGAAGGGGTGTTCAAATTTAAAGGGCTTTCCAGAAATCAAAGATGATATGGAAAATCTAAAAAGGCTTGATTTGAGGAAAACAGATATAGAAGAGCTTCCATCCTCAATTAGACGTCTAAAGGCTCTTAAAAACTTGAATTTGAAATATTGTGCAAAGCTTGTGAGTCTTCCAGAGAGCATTTGTAATTTGAGTTCTCTTGAAACTCTCATTGTGAAGGAGTGTTCAAATTTAAAGGGCTTTCCAGAAATCAAAGATGATATGGAAAATCTAAAAAGGCTTGAGTTGAGGAAAACAGGTATAGAAGAGCTTCCATCCTCAATTGAACGTCTAAAGGCTCTTCAACACCTTGATTTGTCTTGTTGCAAAAGCCTAAGGAGTCTTTCGGAGAGCATTTGCAATTTAAGCTCTCTTGAAACTCTCATCTTGAAGGGGTGTTCAAATTTAAAGGGCTTTCCAGAAATCAAAGATGATATGGAAAATCTTAAAAGGCTTGATTTGAGGGAAACAGGTATAGAAGAGCTTCCATCCTCAATTGGACGTCTAAAGGCTCTTCAACATCTAGATTTGTTTAGTTGCAAAAGCCTAAGGAGTCTTTCGGAGAGCATTTGCAATTTGAGCTCTCTTGAAACTCTCATCTTGAAAGGATGTTCAAATTTAAAGGGCTTTCCAGAAATCAAAGATGATATGAAAAATCTAAAAAAGCTTGATTTGAGTTTTACAGGTATAGAAGAGCTTCCATCCTCAATTGGACGTCTAAAGGCTTTGAAACACTTGCATTTGGAATATTCTGCAGAGCTTGTGAGTCTTCCGGAGAGCATTTGCAATTTGAGCTCTCTTGAAACTCTCATCTTGAAGGGGTGTTCAAATTTAAAGGGCTTTCCAGAAATCAAAGATGATATGAAAAATCTAAAAGAGCTTGATTTGAGTCTTACAGGTATAGAAGAGCTTCCATCCTCTATTGGACGTCTAAAGGCTCTTAAAAACTTGAATTTGAAATGTTGTGCAGAGCTTGTGAGTCTTCCAGATAGCATTCGCAATTTGAGCTCTCTTAAAACACTTGATGTCCCAAAATATTCAAAATTGGACAGAGTGGAGGTGAATCTAGGGGGATTTGTGGCTCTAACTTGTTGTATTCTAAAGCACAGAGAAATCTGGTGGCGCAATAATCTACCACACAATGAAGTGGAAGGAGAGGTCCTTAACCATCATGCTTTCTCCATGTCATCACTGGTAGAATCACGTACAAGAGGCTACAGAGACATCTACGGTGATAGTTTCCACCTATCTGCTCTGGAAGTATTATCCGTAGGTAACTTCAGTCCAATTCAAAGAATAATCCTCAGTGATATTCTCCGCCAATCTTCATTGGAAAGTGTATCTGTTCGTAACAGCAATCTAATGGAAGAAGGAATCCCTAGTGATATCTGGAACCTATCTTCACTGGTAAATTTATCTCTAAGTAATTGCAGTCTAACGGAAGGAGAGATCCTCAATCATATTTGCCACCTTTCATCATTGCAAAACTTATCTCTGGATGGGAACCATTTTAGTAGCATACCTGCCAACATCATTCAGCTTTCTAAACTGAGAACCCTCGACTTGAATCACTGCCAGAAGCTTCTACAAATTCCAGAGCTTCCCCAAAGTTTACGATTTCTTGATGCCCATGGTTGTCCTTGCCTGGAAACTTTATCAAGTCCCTCAAGTTCACTTGGTTTTTCTCTATTCAAATGTTTCAAATCAGCAATTGAGGTATGATTTTCTAGACATTTAACCTTTTTTTTTTTTCTTTTTTTTTTTGCGAAAACACAAGATTTACACTAATATTTCTTGCAGGAGTTTGAGTGCGGCTCCTATTGGAGCAAGGAAATCACAATTTTTCTTCCTGGAAATAATGGAATTCCGGAGTGGATAAGCCATAAGAAAAAAGGATCTGAAATAGCAATAGAGCTTCCTGTGAATTGGTGGAAGGATAACAACTTTTTGGGATTTACATTATGCTCTGTTTTTGTTCCACTTCATACTGAATCTAAGGAAGATCCTTGTAGTTTGAAATGTGAAATGAATTTCCATTTTCATCAGTTTGAATATTTGGATGGTTTCTCATCTAAATTCTGGTCCGTGGATGAACTCTCGTTTAGACGCTGTTATCTATGTTGCCATAATGGTGGTGGATCAAATAGAGTTTGGGTGGCATATTATCCTAAGGTTGTTATTGAGAATGAGCATTGGTCAAATGAATCGAGACATTTGAAGGCTTCATTTTATGGTGAACGAGTGAAAGTGGAAGAGTGTGGGCTTCATCTTATATATAAAACCAACATCTTCAACAGAGATTCCAATGCCATATTGAGCGAAAATACAGATTTCAATGTTAAGAGAAGTCTTGATGATGCAGAGAACCCACACAACAAAAAATCAAGACTTCTCTAGTTTTCAACCTAACACACTTTTCTTCGCCCTCCTATAAGGTATGTCTTCTTTCTTTTCATTTACTAGACTGATATTCCTTTTTTTTTTTAATTTTTAATTTTATAAATTTGTTTGCTTTTAGTTGTCCCAAAATTTCAAGAAAAAATTGAGATCCCCAATTGTTGGGCTCAAAGACCTAAATTCTTTTTATTTTTGTTAAAAATGTGTTAGGAATACTCAAAAGCTAATCTTTGGAATGAGTTATTGGAAGAAAAGGAGCATATTTAGATATTAGAAGTCTTTTAAGTCCAAAATTTAGAAGGAAAAAACGGAATGCATATATTGATTAACAAAAAGTGAAAAAAAAAAAAAAAAAAGACTTTTAAATTAATTTTATATTCAAGTTTTAAAAATTATCATATGTTTTTTAAATTTCTTAATTATGGTGTAAGTTAAGTTGGTTGAATCAAGAATTAGTATTTATATGTCTCCCATTTTGGTCCAAGTTTGACCCTAATTATAAATTAATTAGTCACATTTTTCATACTTTAATCTCACTCGTATTTTTTTATACCTAAACCATAAATTTTTTTGTATCTTAATCATATTCTTTATGTTCTAATCATATTTTTCGTTCCTTGATCATGTTGTTCATCTTATTATAATATTTTTTTTATACTTTAATTATATTCTTCACTCCCTAATCACTTTTTTTTTTTGTCTTATTACCTTAGTCATATTTTTTATATGCTAATGATATTTTTGATATTATAATGACATTTTTGTACCCTAATCATATTCTTGTACTTCGATCACAATTTTCATCTTTTACCATCTTGATCACATTTTTCACATACTAATTACATTCTTCATTTTTTTACTTAGATACATATGTATTCCCTAGTTACATTTTTGGTAGGTATGCCTATTTTATGAAATAACTAAAATATCTATTTTTGAATCATTACAACTTTGATTGAGATTTAAATATAAGTTAGTTTATAGTTTTATCTGTAAATACATAATCATTTAACATAGGAAAAAATTAACAAAACAATTATAATTTTCTAATCTACACATCTTTTCTTCCTTAAAAATATAATAGACATACAAAAATGAAAATAAAATTAAATCTAACAAAAATAAAAATAACTTATCTTAGATTTTATTATTTTAGATATTATTTTAATTTTTTCAAGATGATTTTGTAGAATTTCTTAGTTTTAATTTTAATTTATTTAGCTTTTATTTTTTTTATTTTTTATTTTTTAAAAATAAACTTCTTTGTTCAAATATCTTCTCTATTTTTGTTGTTAATTTCAATATATATTAACAAATTCTATAAGAATGACTTGACTTATAGGTAAATCATCTTTGTTTATTTTTTACTTTGTCCATATAGATGGTTGTAATTCAATATGTGACGTGAATTTATGTGATGATGGATTTGGATTAGTGGATGATCCCCTCATCTAAATGTTGGCCAATGGATTTGGATTGCAAAACATACTAACGCTGATGGATAGAGAAGCTATGCCTCCCAAGATGATGAAGAGAACCATATGCATAAATTGTTGGAGCTTCTCTACAAATTTGTTCAATGGATTTTCTGTAGACGACCTTTAAACATGTATCTCAAGCTTTTGGTACGCCACCTTCCTTTCTCTTCTTAGTTTATATTGTTTGGCTAAGTGATTTAAATGGCTAAAATTCTTAGTTTTTATTACTCCATTATATTGAATAGTACTCATCTAAATGGCTTTAGGAGAAGGGCGAAGTATTCTCAAATTTCGGTATACAGATGTTGTTATTCTCTTGTTTTAGTGGCAATGTGTTATGGAAGCTTTTATCTGACAAGGATGCATACAACCAATTCTTGCTTTGGATCGGGTTAAAATTCAAAACAATGTGAGTTGGAATTTTGCCTTATGCAATCCATCTTCATTATGATCTTGTTACTTTAGAATATTTGCACATTGGTTTCCTATGGCTTGGTATACAATTTTGTTTAAATAGTTTGGCCGCACCTCTCTTTCTCTCTCTTTATCCTTAAAATTGAGGGTTTTATCTGAACTTGATAATTGGTATCAAAATGTTTGCCTTTGATGAGAACCACAAGGCCTTCGTATGAAGATTGGCACCACAAATTTCTTTGAATTGGGTTTTCGATCTCATCATTATTGATGAACTTAGTCTCTTGACTTCGGTTTTCATTTTCTTTTATGTAGAATCGCATTCTATGTGATGGCCTGAGGAGACAACCTATTAAAGGAGCTCAGTTGGTTTGGGATCATTAGTAAAGAGGAAGAGAGGACATATAGTAGAAGTGAGGTTAAAGGTCTTACGGAGCGGAACTTAAAGCCATCAGCTTGAGATTTAGCTGAATTGAATCAAGAAGAGGGTCCTTTTACACGCCTGGACTGGTTGGTTCCAATACCTATAGCTGCTCTGTTTTTCTCATCAACCAAACAACATATTTTGGTTACTGTTATTATTATTACTACCATTATTTAGGATAATTATGGATTTTGCAATAGTTTTCAATTTTCTTTGTTCAAATGCTTCATGTCAGTTAACACAAGATTTACACTACTCTTTCTTGCAGGAGTTTGAATGTGGATAATGGATCAAGGAAATCCAAATTGTTATTCCAGGAAATAATGGAATTCTAGAGTGGATAGGCCAACAAAAAAAAAAAAAAAAAAAAAAAATTGAAATAATAATAGAGCTTCCTATGGATTGGTACCAAAATAATGACTTCTTGGGAGTTGCCTTATGCTTTGTTTATGTTCCATTTCATTTTGAATCAGAGGAAGATCCTTGTAGTTTAGAATGTAAATTGAATTTCCATGGTCATCAATTTGAATTTCTGTATGATCTACCATCTAACTTCTGGTCCATGGTTGGTTTCTCATCTAAATGCTGGCCTGTGGATGATCTCTTCTTAGAACGCGGTTATTCGTGTTGCCATAATGGTGGTGAATCAAATTGAGTCTGGGTGGCATATTATCCTAAGGTTGCTATTAAGAATGAGTATTGGTCAAATGAATGGAAGCATTTGAAGGCTTCATTTCATGGTTTCTTTGGTGGTAAACCAGTGAAAGTTGAAAAGTGTGGGTTCCATCTTTTATATATGCCCAAGATTGTCAACAGAACCATCCCACAAGATACAGATATAAAACGCGTCAAGCACAATCATGCAATAATGACACAGTACTTTGATGTGCAGAGAAGCTGTGGCACCAAATTAGTACTTGAAGATGCTAATATTAATGCATAGAGAAGCTACGGCGACACATAAAGTACAGGCCACAACCATTCTCCAATGGGTACAATAACACAGAATATTGATGATAATGCTGTTGATGCCCAAGATGATGAAGACGACTATATGCACAAGTGGTTGGAGCTTCTTTGCAAATTTGTTCAATGGATATGCTGTAAAACATATCAAGCATTCATCTCAAGCTTTGGTAAGCCGCCTTTCTTATCAACAGGCCCGAATTCTTTCTAATGATTTTCATTTTTTTCTTTTTTTCTTATTTTTTTCCTTGCTACCCTATTTTGAAAGTCCAAGTCTACAAGAAACATAAGATATGATGACAGAGTTTTAGTAGGGATGGGGTCATAAAAGTCCCCAACTAAAGATTATATATAGGATCAACAATATTCCACCCGCATCTAAATGTACAAGTATGAGCAGAAAATTTTCCAGAAAAATCTATAGTGAAGACCACTATTATTATTTCCGCGCTTAAAAGGATGGTCTGTTTCCCTATGGCTACAGTCATGTACTGGCCACTACCACATGCATCTAATCCACACAGCCCGCCGCTGCAATATGTCCCATTTTAAAAGCTCAGCCAAAAACCCCTCTCAACGCCTCTGGATGGCCGAACTCCCTAACGTCAGACCTTTCTCATTGGATCCTTTCTTTTTCCTTGCTTTGCTTTGCTTTGCTTATTTTTCACATTTCCTTATTTTGCTTTTCTCAATTGCCCATCGTCTTTGTTTCAGCCTGATACTAAGCCCTAAGGTATGAGGATCTGTTGATTTAAAGGGATTTGTAGGATTCAATTTGCTAATTTCAATTCTTAAGGTATGTTTTGATTTCATGCCTACGATTCAATGACATCTTATTTGCAAAGTGTTATGCCCTAGGATTCAATTTGCAACATAGTAAGAAATGAAATCTTTTCGTTTTGTTTATCAACTATAATGTTTTTGTTCCACACTTTCTCGAATCATGGTGTATGTTTGGATGACTGGATTTGGAACATGGATAATGTGTTCCCCTGATTTTTCTAGTAGGTTTTGTTTCGTTGATTTTTGTTTCATGGATGATGTGTTCACAATAGCCCAAGGGAAATAGAGAGATACACTTTCAGTGTTGATGCGGTGTGTGTTTTTTAGGCTTGCGAATCTGATTATGGTTGGTTGAGTTGCAGATCTAATTGCATAATCTAAATTCTGCAATTAAAATAATCATGCTAGCATTGTGATTAGTAGATTTCATAGATATGGATTTTGGCCTTAGGGAAACTTTGTGGATCTGATTGAAAGTGACACACTTAATTTCTACCACCAAAGAAGCCTAATTAGTCTAAAGCTCAGATACACAGATATTTGATTTCCATTTTTTTTTTATTCTCTACCACCAAATATTTAGTAGTGATAGTGGTGAAGTGGAAGATGTAATTGAAAGTTGTGGACATGTGTGGTTGTGGTGGGGTCATTGTGTCCGGATGTCTATTGAGTATTATTAATGGGGTTTGGGGCTATGATCTTTGGCAAGGGATTGTCTAATTGTGGGACGCAGTCCCTGACTTCCCACCCATGCAGGTCCACCAATGCCCTGCCTCCTGCTTGGTTTGATTTGTTTTGTTTTGGGAGTCAACACCCCTCAATTGCATTGCACTACTCTTCTTCCTTGCTTGAGACCCAATCATGGGGAATCTCAAATCCCAGCACCTGCTCATCACTAGTTTCTGTGTTTTTTTTTTTTTTTTTTTTTTTTTTTTTCCTTTTTTTGGTGGGGTGTGGGGGTGGTGGGGGGCAGTTGGAGCTTTTGTCTCCCTCTCCAAATGAAACTCAACTAAAAAATTTTACACAATGGAAATGGGTCATAAAGGTAGAATAATACAGAAACTTTGTTTCCAAGAGCATCACAAAGAAACTCAGTGAGCAGAGTATGACAACCATTAGCCCCAGGGTTTTCACTTTTCAGGTAGGTGATACATATCAGCATTCACTCCCATCAACTGGTGGGATGGCTCTATTTGGCAACCATAATAAGCCTTTTCCCTTTTCCTCTTTTCCTTGTAATGCATTAGCTCTCACGGACTATGAGAGATAATTAGGAATTATGAGACAACTCAGCAAACCCAGGTTTGCCTTGAAGTACAAGGCACCCATCCAGATTCCAGATGTATTTCAGTCTGTTCACTGAGTGATATATAAGAGAGTTCAAATCACTACTATTCTGAGACATAAAAATTAAATTGTGTAGGCACTAAAATAAAAAAGAATTAGCATATTAATGCATTATTGGGCAATCTCTGGTTTAACAGAATACAAGAAGACTCTCACTCAAAGCCAACAAGAAGATTGCTGACTTATCATTGAAATTCCATTATAAACATAGACAGCTAGCAAGGATGACCACCAAAAACATATACATTTCCAAGAATTCATTTCAACCACCAACACTGCTAGGAAAATATAATGTCCAGAAATTCTTTCTCCCCATTAAGGCTAGAAGGAAAACCAATTTCAAGGCAACCGACCACCTCAATTATTCAGAGAAAATGCTAGAAAAGCACCTTGGAATTGAAATATCCATTTGTCGTGTGGAAAATTTTCTCCCTTTTAAGACTCTAGCCACTGTGAATGATTTTTTGATTTGCAAGGTAATGAAAGCAAGATGCAGAAACTATCTCCTGCGGTCTCACCAGTCTGGAACTTTCAACCTTCAGCTTCTATGTGCATCAAGGTTGGCCCTGGGAAGCTTGTGCTTTACCTGTCTCCATAGCATATCAATAGTGTCTCCTTTCTTTAGGGGGTACTGGAATTCACAGTGATGGGAGATGTACTTAAGATGCCTCCACATTTCAACCCATCTCTCTTTAGGAATTTGCCAGAGCTGCCCTATCATGTAACCTGGTTCCAATGCCTCTTTATCAGAGAAGAAAATTGAGAACTGTGTGTGGTCAATCCCATCCTCATAGGGGAGCTCAATTTGGTCTCTCACAATTGAATAAACAGCCGTAATACTCCCTTCAAAAATTGAACTTTCAGCAAATGACTAAATTAAAGATCAGGATTATTTTACAATTTTTTGGTGATAGTTTATGAGGGTTGAGAGTATGTAAAAAATGATGTAGTTGTGGCTGGTGGCATGGAAAGTATGTCTAATGCGCCTAAATACCTAGTAAATGCAAGGTTAGCTTTTCGGGTCATGTGATCGATTATGTCTATTGAGTTGCTTGCTTAGTTTAACATGATTCTCAGTATGTGAACGAAGAGTGTTGGGCCAGTACATATTGTTGCTGTTCTTACTAATAGGGAGAAGTGTCTATGCACTGAAGCTGACTCTGAGCTTATAAACAGGAATAGATCTCGATTAGGGCATGATGCTATTGCTGATGGTATGGTCAAAGATGGCCTCTGGGATGTTTACAGTGATTTTGGAATGGGAATTTGTGCAGAAATATGTGCTGATCAGCATAAGATAACAAGAGAAGAACAGGTGACAGTTTGGAATGATTAGTCTGCTGTGAAATTTTCCTCAATGTTTTTCACCCACTAGTTGTTTGGAACTTAAATGAAATTTACTAAGTAGGGTTGAAAATTGTACTGTGATTAGTTTGTATCTTCTTCTACTTTTTCAATCTTCAGTCTAATTTCATTCAAGTGGCCATGTCTAACGAACTCTTGGTGAAACCATGCATCACAAGAAAAACAGCTGAACACAAATTAAAAGAACAGTACTGCTTGCAAGGGTGATTTATGTGTTGACTATCACACATCATTTTTCCTTATAGTTACTGTAAATGGCTTTGAAAATACTAATCAGGTCCATGTGACTTTTTCTTTGCTGCATTTATGTTGTCTCTGCAAGATTCTTACTCTATTCAGAGTTTTGAGCGTGGTATTTCTGCACAAAGTAAAGGTGCCTTTGCATGGGAAATAATTCCGGTTTGATTCTTAATTCCATGGTAAATGGTAGAAAGTTTAATATATGGTAAATTTTCATTATTAATTCATGGTTTTATACATACAGGTTGAAATATCTGGAGGGAGAGGAAAGCCATCTGCACTTGTTGATAAGGATGAAGGTCTAGGAAAGGGAAATAGAATTTATGGGTATAGGGATTCATGCACATCATCCGAAATATAAATATCTTATTCATACATGTAATTTGGGACAAGTTGTCTACGCCTCTCTTCCCTTTGCAACTGGTTATTGATATAAGCAATCCTGTGCTGTTCTCTTCATTTTAATTACTTTGCCTAATATGCCGAATCATTCTTCAATTTTTCTATCAAGCCATTTCAATCTTCACCAACCAAAAGGGGCCTGGCCATTACTGTGATGTAATGGGTAATTTGATGTATCAGAACAAATATATAGGATCCAATCACCAAATAGTATTAGTCAGAGCATCTTTAACCCAGTAGTTATCTTACCTGTCAAGAAACAAATTCATGTTCTGGGTTCTCAATACCATCCATTTTCCTTGCTATTTTTTGACTTTTACTTGCTTTCTAAGATATCAATTTCCCTCGACAGTTTGATGCTGCAAAACTAAGGAAACTTTGACCAAGTTTCAAGGATGGGGGTTCAGTTACTGTAGGGAATGCTTCTAGCATAAGGTGTGTGTATGTGTGTGTGTGTGCGCGCGCTGTCAGATGCTTGCCTTGTCCTTACGAGTCTCAAATACCTTAACTTGTTGTAGCATGTGAGATGAACAATTGAATTTTCCAAGCATCTGGCCAAAATGAGAAACTCTTCCAAACTCTTTATATAGGGCTTCACTTTGAAAATGAATAACTAAATTTCATATCTAAACACCTAAGTTAGGGGCATATACTTTTTTGTTAACCCACTAAAGAGATGATGATTCTTTTAGTTCATCAGATTTTAGTTAAACCCAGATATTGCTTTGATAGATTTCTGTTGTATATTTCTGTGTAACCAGGCATGTCAACCCATGAGGTGTTGCCAATCATTTCACTGTAAGTTAGTGCTATTCACTTGTGGACAGTGATGGTGCGGCTGCATTAGTGCTAGTGAGCAGTAAGAAGGCAGTTGAGCTTAGACTCCAAGTGAGATTGCTAAGATTGCATGATATGGTGATGCTACGTACTCAGGTACCATTAATAAGTTAACTTACATCTGTCTTGATCTTGATATGACAACAGATGACTTGATACTAAAACATGATTGGCTTGGGCAGGCATTTGAGTTGTTTACAACTACCCCAGCCCTTGCAATACCAAAAGCTATTTCTAATGCTGGCCTGAAGGCTTCTCAAATTGATTACTATGAAATAAACGAGGCTTTCGCCGTAAGGATTTATTCTTGTGCTTGTTATACTTCAACCATCTCTTTTATCAAGTAACAGTTTATGCTAATTTTATGATCTCATTTGCTTTCTGCAGGTTGTAGCTCTTGCTAATTAAAAGTTGCTTGATCTTGATCCTGTGAGTGTTCTAGTTCACTGTCTCTACTTTTTTTTTTAACCTATAGTGACTTTACTATACATTGAATTTGTTTACTTCAGTTTTGTACAATTTTATTTTCCTGAGCATTTTCAGATTTCTGCCTCTATAAGCATGTGCTCTTTTGTGGATTCAAGAAAAGGTCAATGTTCATGGTGGATCTGTATCTTTGGGACATCCAATAGGTTGCAGTGGTGCTCGTATCTTGGTCACATTGTTAGGGGTATATTCATGGCAGCTTATCTTGGTTCTGCATAAGTTAAAAGATTTTTTTCAATACAACCAAATACTTCCTTGACATGCAATTCTCTCTCTAACCTCTGATTTTCTTCTTTTCTGTATTGAAAACCATGTGGGAGATTAAGGTCTATCTCTGGAAATGTGGGGAGACATTAATCACACTACAAAAAAAGTGAGATATAGTCACGTAATTTTAGGAAGGATTGACAACATCCACAACTAAAAAGTATATATATAATCTCACAGCTACCCAAGTCGCAGTTGCAAAGTGGTTCCCACCAGACATATAGTTGCAGGATTAATTGGATGCCATTATAAACATCCTATTGCTGTGGGATAAAATTGGCCGCTACCATATATGGCCCAATGGACGCCACCAGACCGCTTACCATAAAACCCATATATAAATTGCAACATTTCTCTCCTGCTCACCCTCATTGCCAAACCCACTTCTCTCCCGCTCACCCTTGATTGCCAATACCATTTCCTCTTTCATCATTGTCGGTATCAAACTCATTCTTTTTTTTTTTTCTCTCCTGTAATAGCTGGCTGATTCTTCAAGCATTGTGGGATATGGCCTGGTATTTTTTCTTTCAACATTGTCACTTTTTTTTTTTTTTTTTTTTTCGATTTCACTCTATTATTTTCTACCATAAGGTTTTCTCTAGGGTTTTGAATTGCTAGGGTTTCAAGTTATCAGAGAATTTGGAGGCTTTTCAGGTACGACTTCTCCATTTTTTTGTCCACTCATTACTGTAGAAATTTCGATTTGGTGGTTTTCTAGCTGATTTTTCTTCCTTTCTTATGGATTGTGATAAGCTCTTAAGTTTGATGATTTCTCAAAGATGTTGTTGGTGTAATTTGAAGCCCTAAATGTAGGTATGAAAATTCAACCCGAGAGTGCCCCAAAAGGCTTTACTGGTGTTTTAGACAGGAAAGGTATGAAGATCATCCACCTACTTGGATATCATTGTGTTTTAGACAAAAAGACTTCTCCATATGAAAATTCATTTCTCAAAGATCTTTAACTCATTCCTGTGCTTAGGTAACCCCTGATTTACAGATTCTAGATGCTGGAGAATAGGTAGGCCTGAAGCATTTTAGGCCGGTAAAACCCTTGGGATCTAGTGACACTGGTACGTTTATATGGTTTTTCTATTTTTTGCCCCAATTTTGTAGGAATTATGTTCTATCCTATGGCTTCTATTTTGGAACCAAAGGATTTATTTACCTTTTAGGTCTAATTCAACTCCATTCATTTCTAGGTGTTGAAAATTTTTCATTTGTGAGAAGATGTGCTTCTGGGTATTTATTGTGTGCGGTTTATCTTGAAGAAGCTGCATCTATCAGTGGCAATTTGCTCTTACAGGAGGAGCAAGTTACAGGTATGTTTCCTCTTGATTCTTTCATTCTCTGTTCCCATATATTTGTGTTCCTAGGTCATGTTTCAGGATGAATCTATGTTGATATGGTACTCTGGCAAAAAAGTGAAACAACTTAAACTAAGCAATGTTTCAAGAATTATTCTTGGACAGTGTACTGTAAGTTTCTATAAATCGGAACCAGAGACAACTTTTAGACCATTCTTGAATTCAAACTTACATCTTGTTCTTATGTTTTCCATTCTGTTGTTGTAGTTCATCCAAATCTCTCTCTCCATTCATATCTACTCTCGAGTTAAGGCCTCAACCTTTCAATATATGCCACCGATTTTGAGGATGGTTTCTTCTTAAAAGTTGCAGCTAGAGTGAATTTTGATGCTCCATAACTACTCTTCACTGTTTATTAGCATTACTTATAGTTAGTTCCACAATAGTGTGACTAATATATATGTTTGTGCTTGTGAGAGTTTTTTTATATATACAAATGGAATCTTATGAAGTTATGCTAGAAGTAATTTTTTTTTTTTTTGAATTTCTATCATATTCTGATTTGGATTTATTTATTTCTTTTTCTTGGCTGGTTTCACCTTCTGATTTGCAATAAAAGAGGATGAAAAAGAAGAGCTCAAGATATTCTTATTAATTTAACCATCTGATTCTCTTTCAGGGCGGAATATGAGGGAAATTTGAAGGAAATCCTTGGTTACACCAAGGATGATGTGGTATCAAGTGGCTTTGTGGGAGACTGCAGGTGGGGCAAATCTTGCAATATCTCTTTTTCTTCCTCGTCTTCAATACTTTGCTCATTTTGCAAGGGAATTGTATAATCACTTGCCCTTTGGCAGGTCGAGTATTTTTTATGCCAAGGCTGGAATTGCTCTGAATGACAACTTTATCAAGTTGGTCTCTTGGTATGATAATGAATGGGTTTACAGGTAATTTTCACTGAATGTTCATAATTTAAGCCACTAGTTATAAATAATGAATATATAGTTAAATGAAATACTTCCTATGTGCTGCTCAGCTTCTTTTTTTGATGATTCAAATATGTAAATCAGTAAATGTAAATTGATCACACCTGCATCATTGTTCTAGTTGCATTTTCTGAATACCTACAAAAAGTTGGTTAGCTACAAGGTCAGTTTGCCTGGGATGTGTTAGTTTATACCTTTGGAACAAACAAATAGAATCTAATTTGCATTCCAGTTATGGGGATTAACACCATTGGAAAATAACACCTATTTCTTTGGCAAAGTTGAGGGCCATAGCATATGGGCTGGGGGTTTGAATTTTTCTGACATAATATGCAACTAGTTTTCATATAATGTTAGGGGCAATGCATAGATTTTCATGATTTTTGCAGTTAAGTGCCAATATCCATGAATGTCTGGGGTGTGGTGGGACTCCAGGAGAAGGTGTTGCGAGGTGAAGAGGCCATGCAACTCCTCTTTGCAGTTGACAAGGAGGGAGTTATCTTTGGCATCTCAGGAATGTATGCTTAGGCGGGAAGACAAAAATAGAGTTAAAGGAAATTGAACCCTCAGTGAATTATGAGGAGAAATAGGGAGGGAGGGAGTGGGAGATGTGGGCTGAAAAGGGAGTGGTCCAGATGTTCCAATCCCTACAGTTAAAATCATTAGATCCTATTAAAATTTGGAACCTGTTTCCAGCTGTTCTACATCACTGTGAGGTTTTTCATAGCAGTGATTTTACTGTTGTTAAAACTAAAAAATAATGTAGCTTTTCTATTTATGTCTTTCAGTTGGTTAAGAAGAAGATGGAACTGTCCAGTGATAAGAGTTGGAGCAGAATATGAGGAGTACCATTCGACTATGGAGGACATTGATTTGAGTTTGGTGTTCATGTACATCCTGTAACAGAGGAGGATGTTAAAGGAGAAGCTCAATATGAACATACAGATTTTGTAAAAGCAGGTATGAGGTAGATGAAATTTGTGTTACATATTCTAATAGATCCGTGGAGTTATGATTTTACAGACATGCTTGCATGCTATTGTAACTGTTTCTAAACCTTATCTGGTTTTAGAAAACACATGAGATATCTTTTTGGAATGGTGTTCTCTTGTCAATAGATCATCATATCCATTAACGTTACTGTGTTTCGACTCATTATTGAGGAAGTGTGCAACAAGTTGACTGTAGCCATTAGTTTAGTGCTAGCATTTTAATGCCAGCTTTACTGACTTGGGGGGTTAGGTTTATACTTTTATACTGGATCTAGTAGGAACTTTTATCGGGATGTGCAGAATCATTAAGTTGTATACAATATGCAACATTTGAAGTTCTATATATGGTTATCTGACAATTGTTTCAAATCAGAACACCTGATTAATCCAGTACTGGTACTCGGTTTTCAATTGAAAAACTGGGATTTCCACCAGAATGGAATTTAATTACTTTATATTGTGTTTCTTTTATCTCTGTTGCTACTTCTGCTACTTCTGTATCTGTCATTGATCAATCCATGTGTGATATTCTGCATCATCTTTACTAGTGGAATCAGAATAAAAGCTGTGTACTGACAAAAATATTTCCTTTCCTATTTTTTGGCAGTGGTGCTGAAGATGCTACTTAACTGGTTGTCCATTAAAGGTGTTCAGCTTGAACACCGGAAGGTTCAACCTGGAAACATATCAATTCTTAGATACTGTTAAGAAACACTATGTTTGCTGCAGCTATACCCACGCTTTGTGGCGGTCAACTTCAACTGCAACAATATGATATAGATGCATTTTTTTTTTTTTTTTTTTTGGCTGGGGCTATTGGTTAGATAAATTACAGATAATCTAGGAACACAAATCTTCTTCACTTTCGGTTAGAGAAATTATTGAAATGTTTAAAAAAAAAGGTCTTAGATGATATTTGTTTTTTTTTACTTAATTTTAAATATAAGTTAAAACTAAATAATATTTCATAGTATCAAGTATAAAGTTGTGTATTTTTTAATATTTTATTTTTAATCAAATATTAAGAAATGAATAAAAATCAACAAATTATTTTTAGTATTTAGTAAGAGTAAACTATTTTTATTTTTTTTAATTTCATAAAAAAATATATGAGAATTAGATAATAAGTTAATAAAAATTAAAAAATAAATTATCTGGAATTTAAAAGTAAGTTGCACAAAAAGTTAAAATAAAATAAGCAACACCTTAATATTTTTCATTCCATGAAATTTATTAAAAAGATTGAAAATTTTCTAATAAGATCCCTTGGTATTTTTATAATTATTTTTTAAATGTTTTATAAAATTAGTAACTTTTTTGTTTTGTATTGTTTTTTTTTTTTACGTCTTTGGTTGTTTAATTTTATATATTAGATAATCTTCTTTCCTTTTGGACTAAATTGCTTAATTCATGGAATGATAATGGGAACGACCAAATGTTTTTGCTTTTTGTTTCATATCTAAAGCCTAAATGCTTAATTTATAAATTTATTAAATGATAATTAAATTGCAATAAACTATAAATATTTATGGAAGTTTAATATCTTTTATAACTAAATATAATTTTTCTTCTATTATTATATAAAAAATATTATAATAGAAGAAGAATTATATTGAATAATTATTCATAATAAATGATAAATTGAACTTATTAAATATCAATTAATAAGTTTTACTATTTTAGGCCTTATAAGAATCTATATCTAAAATATTTAATCAAAATTTATTATTAATTTTACAATTTTCAATAATTAATCCATTAATCTTACAAAAATTAATTAATCAATTTATTTAAAAATTTGTTGGCATAGTTATATAACAAGTAACATTAAAGTTAGGAAAAAAAAAAACTTATTAATATCTATTAACAGGCTTCAAAATTGTAAACTAACCAATATCTTGCATACCAATAAAACAACTTAACCAAATTGTAATCAACCTGCCAATTTATTTAACCAACTTTATAAGGTGCAAAGTTGGAGGACTGTGAAGAATGTAAAACTTTAAGTTTCTTTCGGGGTTCATATAAAAGTGAGTTTTACTTATATAGGATTATGAAGAATTTGGGTATTTTAATTATAGTCATATCATTGAAATATCGATAAATACATGAATTAAAATTCATGATTTGGAGATACGATGATTTTAAGTATTACAAACAAAAATTAAGATTGGAGATCCCAAATGAAGTTGGGGTTTCAATTTTCACTTTTAAGTTGGGCTGTGTTCAGTATATGAAATGGGGGTTTAAATAATTAAGAAGTCATGAAGATGACTTTATTTTAAGAGCCTTGATTGAATTGTTAGTATATATGTGAGTGTAGGAATGTTGGAATATGATTAGAGAGAGGAGAAGACTTAGCACTCAAAGAATACAATACTGTACTTAAAGAACATTATGATCTATGTAGTAAAGTAAGAAAAGAGAATATATTATTTTAAAGAATATCATATATTACTCCTTTAATTATCATCATCATTCATGCAGTAACCATGTGTGACAAAATGCAAAAAATAGTTTTTATGGTTGAAACAGAAGAAATGTAGACTATGAAAGCATGATTTTTTTTTCATGCTCATAATACTTGGTTAGGCCATTCCAACTTGACTTGTGTTGTGTTGAAGAACTAGTATAACGAATGGCATCGATCATATATATTCTACATTTTAACTCTAACTAATAATCATGGAAATTAATGTGCTTCAATGCGGAAAAGATCCAAATGAAGTACTATCAAATTTATTTTATGTTTCTTATGATTTCTACTTATTTCAACTTATTGTATATGTTTATGATGTTTTATTTTTTATAGGTATGAGTGAGAGTACATTAAGAAAATTACTGAAGATATTTTCGGTAGGTTGAATCATGGTTTCATATATGTTGACAAGAAGCTTCAGCTGAAGACAATTACTCATGTTGCTTTATATACCTTTTGGCTGCTGACTTATCTTTCAAACTATAACAGGGAAATAACACTAGCCGCAGCCATATCCTAGGTTTTTGCCAGCTATACCCACGCTTTGTGGCGGCCAACTTCAACTGCAACAATATGATATAGTTGGCATTTATTTTTATTTTTGGCTGGGACTACTGGCCCCCACCATAGATCCCTCCCTTGTAGTGATTTTATTTATAATTTAAATTTTAATTAAATTCTAATATATTATTAGTACTTGATGGTAAGTATATATATATATATATATATATATTTTGACAACAATATTAGTTATCGTGATTTTTTTTATCTTTCAGCATTCCAAAATTAAATTTATTTGTTATTTGTTAGTTAGTATATTTCTTTTTTACTTGTTTTAATTTTGTTTTTCTATCTTTTTGTTCTTGTTTATGTTCTCATTAGTATTATTATTTGCAAAAATACGAGGATAAGACCATTAAAATAAAAGATAATAAATAAAGTGGAAAATAATATATATATATATATATATATATATATATATATATATATATATATATATATATATATATATATATAAAATCATAAACTTGGTAGGGAAGTTGAGTGCATGCAACACCCTAATGAAAACAAAAGAAAAGTGAAAAATAGGCAAGAAAAACAGACGCAAGGTATTCAGAAGTCTTTTATTTGCCCGCTCAGCTCGTTCAAAGAGAACTGAATGATAATAATAGAGAAAAAGGCAACAGGGAAAATTGAAGAAAAATGGCATTGCAGTAATGATGACAAAAGCAAAAGTAAAAAAGAGAACGTGAAGCCGCACATTAAGAGATTGACAGTTGCCTTTCAATTCCATTGATGGTTTGAAGAATACACTGAAAAGTGCAAGAACCAAATGCTGATCATTGAATTGAATGGCCTACCTGTGAGACAACAAAACAAAAGAAAAAAGTGATAAAAGGAAAGCAAATGTAAGAATGAGAGAATCTCTTTCTTCCTTCACTGGGAATGCTGTCCTTCCTTCCTATTTAAAGTTGCTTAGAAAGGTCAGTGGAAGCCACTTACCTCCCCAGCTTTTTACCAAGAAACAGCTTATGTATTAAGCTAAGTTTGCTTGCTATATATCCTCAAGTCTCAAGAGAAATCAAGCCTCACACCCTCTTGTGATTTTGAAACAAAAACCGACCATGGCTTTCATAAATTCCCTAATAGGTTTCATAAGTTCCCTAATAGCTTCCATAATTGCGTTCCTAAGTTTTCTAATACCCTTTTCATCATCATCATCATCATTATCATCATCTTCTTCATCTTCATCTTCTTCTTCATCCACAACTACTGCTAATTCCATCCCTCAAAAGAACTATGATATTTTCTTGAGTTTTAGAGGCGAAGACATGTTGGGCTTTGTGGAGCCTAGTTTAATTAGAAAGTGTCCCAAATTCCTAATTAGTATAGATTCCTTTTTTGTAAAGAATATTATATAGAATATTTCTAGGTTGATTTATTATTGTAATATTAGACTTCCTTATAGAATAAGGAAGGATGTTAGAAATATCTTTATAAATATTTTAGGTCACGAGGGGAAAAATATTAATGGTAGCCGTGGGTTGTACTCTGGATTCTTCCCTGATAATAGTGATATCCTTGCAACTCTGTGGACGTAGGCAAATTGCCGAACCACGTAAATATTGTTATGTGCATGTGATTGTTTTTCTTTGGTGTGTGTTTTTCTCTATTTTTTTTTTCACAGGTTGGGAATTCGGTTTAATTCCCTACAACTGGTATAAGAGCCTAGGGTTAGGTTTGAGTGGGAGCAATGGCAGAGAAAGCAGGAAAGGCGTTTGGAATAGAAAAATTTGATGGCACAGACTTTGCGTATTGGAGGATGCAGATTGAAGATTATCTTTATGGGAGGAAATTGCCTCTTTTGAGGACAAAACCTAAGAGTATGAAGGCTGAAGAATGGGCGCTTCTTGACAGACAGGTTTTGGGAGTTATTAGGTTAACTCTGTCTAGGTCTGTTGCACACAATGTTGTAAAGGAGAAGACAACAACAAATCTGATGAAGGCTTTGTCCGGTATGTATGAAAAGCCGTCCGCAAACAATAAGGTGCATCTAATGAAGAAATTGTTCAATTTGAAGATGGCAGAGAATGCATCAGTAGCACAACATCGGAATGAATTTAATACAATCACAAATCAATTGTCGTCTGTAGAAATTGATTTTGATGATGAGATTCGTGCTCTGATCGTCTTGGCTTCTTTGCCAAACAATTGGGAGGCAATGAGGATGACAGTAAGCAATTCTATGGGAAAGGAAAAACTCAAGTACAATGATATATGAGATTTAATTCTGGTTGAGGAGATTCGCCGAAGAGATGCAGGCGAAACCTCAAGATCTGGTTCTGCCCTAAACCTTGAAACAAGAGGCAAAGGTAATGATAGAAATTCAAATCAGGGTAGATCAAAATCCAAAAATTCTAATCAGAACAAAAGCAAATCTAGATCAGGCCAACAAGTACAATGCTGGAACTGTGGGAAAATAGGTCACTTTAAAAGGCAATGCAAAAGTCCTAAGAAGAAGAATGAAGATGATTCTACTAATGCTGTAACAGAAGAGGTACAGGATGCATTACTTCTTGTAGTAGACAGTCCACTTGATGATTGGGTTTTGGATTCAGAAGCTTCGTTTCATACCACTCTACACCGAGAAATCATACAGAATTATGCTGTAGGTGATTTTGGTAAGGTGTATTTGGCTGATGGTTCAGCCTTGGATGTTGTGGGTCTGGGAGACGTCTGGATATCGTTGCCCAATGGGTCTGTTTGGTTACTGGAGAAGGTTCGACATATTCCTGACCTAAGGAGGAATCTGATTTTTGTTGGACAACTTGATGATGAAGGACACGCAATACTATTTGTTGGTGGTACTTGGAAGGTTACAAAGGGAGCTAGGGTATTGGCTCGTGGAAAGAAGACTGGTACTCTGTATATGACCTCATGTCTAAGAGACACAATTGCAGTTGCTGATGCAAGTACTGATACAAGCTTATGGCACCGCAGACTTGGTCACATGAGTGAGAAAGGGATGAAGATGCTGTTGTCAAAAGGAAAACTACCAGAATTAAAGTCTATTGATTTTGACATGTGTGAAAGTTGAATCTTAGGAAATCAAAAAAAGGTGAGCTTCTTGAAAACTGGCAGGACACCGAAGGCTAAAAAATTGGAACTAGTACACACTGATTTGTGGGGGCCTTCTCCGGTTGCATCCCTTGGAGGTTTAAGGTACTACATCACTTTTATTGATGACTCAAGCAGAAAGGTATGGGTTTATTTTCTGAAAAATAAATCTGATGTATTTGAAACTTTTAAGAAGTGGAAGGCCATGGTTGAGACAGAAACAGGTTTGAAAGTAAAATGTTTGAGGTCAGATAATGGAGGAGAGTACATAAATGGAGGGTTCAGTGAGTATTGTGCTGCACAGGTGATTCGTCCCCAATTGGTGTTCTGATTGATTCAGATCAATCAACTGATGTGCTTTGATTTCAATCCTCAGACGGGAGTTATCAACAAAATTTATAAACCTAATTCACCATATACTAGGGTAGCATAGCTAGCATAGCATAGTGGCTCTAGGATCATCCACAGAGATGGGTTTTCACTTCACAATTGATATTACTTTAAAGATGAATTGGTGCTTTTTCATTTCAAGGTTAGCTTTAAAAGAAAACAAAAGTTTGCATAAAAACGAATGGTTTTAAGCTAACCAAACTAAAAATAACTAAAAGTAATTAGAAAGAAAGATGTTTCTTGGGATCTCAGGTTACTAGGATCAGGTGCCTATAACAAAAAGGGAGATTCCGGTCACTTGTTTCTTTTCCTCGCATTGGGGATTTAACATATAGTTATTTCCCGAACCGGTGTGGTACAGATGCTTACCATTAATGGTTTCAACACTAAATCCTTCTCACTGATACACCTTGCAATGGCTCGTGCCTCTCACCTAGCATTTGCCATTCAAGGGGATCTTTAACTTTGGATTATCCTTCAAAAGCTCGCAAGAGATAACTAATGGATGTCTCCTTGGAGTCCAAAAGCTTACCAAGTGTTGGCTGGTCTAGAAAATCCTACCTTTGAATCACCTCCCAAAGGCTCGCAAGAGGTAAACTAGTGAAACTCAATGGACGGAGTCCACTTGCCTTACCAAGTGTTGGCCCAGGTGATTCAAAAGCGTTTTAAGTTAACTAAAAAGATAAAAACCATAAACGGGTCACACTTTCTTTTCATTAAAAATGGAAACAACAAAAACTCACCCTCATGCATGCCGGCACCTTACCTGGCTTCCTTCACCCAAGAGACAAAAAGCCTAGCCTCTCATCCTCTGAGGAAACATCCTCAAAGTTTGTTTGGCTAGAAAGAAAATGAAAGAGAAAACAAAAAACGAGAGAGAAAAACAGAGCAAGGCTCTGTATTTTACTTTCAAAAACTATACAAGCTTCGGTCTCTGGAAAAACTCCCAAGATATTTTACATGATTTGATTTACAACGGATGCAACGGAATATATAGGCAAGTTTTTCCAACCTTCCTAGCTAAGGAATTCTCTAATTGGTGGATTACAAGGAGAGTTTGGGAATTTAGACATCAAATATCTAAAGCAAAAAGATCTCAAGATGTCGGTTGCAGCTATCGGGAAGCTTCAGGACACCGCGGCACTGTGCAAAATGGCTGCGAAATTTCGCAGCCAAAGGACAACATTTTCGCAGCCAAAGGCTGATTTCGCAGCCAAAGGCTGATTTCGCAGCCGTGCAACATTCTGCCTTCAGCTTGGAGTGATCTGCTTGCAACGGCTGTAACTCCTTCATTTGAACTCCGAATCGTGCACCGTTTAAAGCATTGGATTCTTGACTTCCTGAGCTTTGAAATGGTATATAGCATGCATAAATTGGACTTCGGAAAGTGCTCCAAAAGTGCCCAAGAAGACTGCAACTGCTGTCCCCTGTTTTGCTTCATGGCAGATTCCTCTTTGCTTTCCTCCTTGCATTCCGGATTTGTTGATGGCAAAGGACTTTAAAGCTTCAAAGCTTTGGTTCTTCATGTTTCTAAGCTTTCCAAAATCTTTGCCATGGATTCCAAAGAACTCTCCTCAATCTTGGATTGCTTTGGTGATCAAAACACTAACAAAAACACCAAAACTTACACATTTTGATTAGAATTGATTGCAAAGGTCCTTAATATGTTAATTGGGTTAAAAGGTGATAACTACTACTCAAAAGTGTTTAAAAGAGTTAATTACAAGCTTACAAAATAGCATTTTTGAGTAGTAATCAACAGGGAATTAAGATGGAGAAGACCATTCCTAGGACACCACAGCAGAATGGTGTGGTTGAATGCATGAACAAAACTCTAAATGAGCGTGCTAGAAGTATGAGGTTGCATGCTGGACTACCAAAAACTTTTTGGGCTGATGCTATTAGCACTGCAGCCTACCTAATAAACCGAGGACCATCAGTTCCCATGGAGTTCAGACTTCCTAAGGAGGTTTGGAGCGGTAAAGAGGTAAAGTTTTCACATTTAAAAATTTTTTGGTTGTGTTTCTTATGTTCATATTGATTCTAATGCTCATAGTAAACTTGATGCAAAGTCTAAAATATGTTTTTTCATTGGCTATGGTGATGAGAAATTTAGCTATAGGTTTTGGGATGAACAAAATAGGAAAATCATTAGAAGTAGAAATGTGATATTTAATGAACAGGTTATGTACAAGGACAGGTCAACTGTAGTGTCAGATGCTATAGAGATAGATCAAAAGAAATCTGAGTTTGTCAACTTAGATGAATTGACTGAAAGTACTGTCCAAAAGGGGAGTGAAGAAGATAAGGAGAATGTAAATTCACAGGTACATCTGAGTACACCTGTAGGTGAAGTTCGTAGATCTTCCAAGAACATTAGACCTCCACAACGTTATTCACCTGTTTTAAATTATCTCCTGTTGACTGATGATGGTGAGCCAGAGTGTTATGATGAAGCCTTGCAAGATGAGAATTCAAGCAAGTGGGAGTTAGCCATGAAGGATGAGATGGATTCCTTGTTGGGGAATCAGACATGGGAACTGACTGAATTGCCAGTAGGAAAGAAGGCTTTGCACAACAAGTGGGTATACAAAATAAAGAATGAGCATGATAATAGCAAACGTTACAAGGCCAGATTAGTTGTTAAAGGGTTCCAACAAAAGGAGGGCATTGACTACACAGAGATATTTTCTCCAGTTGTGAAGATGTCAACAATCAGACTTGTACTGGGAATGGTGGCTTCAGAAAACTTACATCTTGAGCAGTTAGATGTGAAGACAGCATTCCTTCATGGTGACTTGGAGGAAGACCTTTACATAATTCAACCAGAAGGGTTCATTATTCATAGACAAGAGAATCTAGTCTACAAACTGAGAAAGAGCTTGTATGGTCTTAAACAAACTCCTAGACAGTGGTACAAGAAGTTTGACAGTTTTATGCATAGAATTGGGTTCAAGAGATGTGAAGCTGATCACTGTTGTTATGTTAAGTCTTTTGACAATTCTTACATCATATTACTGTTGTATGTGGATGATATGCTTATTGCAGGGTCTAGCATTGAGAAGATTAATAATCTGAAGAAGCAATTGTCCAAACAGTTTGCGATGAAGGATTTGGGAGCTGCAAAGCAAATCCTTGGTATGAGAATCATTAGAGACAAGGCTAATGGTACATTGAAGCTTTTACAGTTAGAGTATGTGAAGAAAGTTCTCAGCAAGTTCAATATGAATGAAGCCAAACCAGTGAGCACACCCTTGGGTAGTCATTTCAAACTAAGCAAAGAACAGTCACCGAAGACAGAAGCAGAAAGGGACCATATGAGTAAGGTGCCCTATGCCTCAGCTATTGGCAGTTTGATGTATGTTATGGTGTGTACAAGGCTAGACATTGCACATGCAGTGGGAGTTATGAGCAGATTCATGAGTAGGCCTAGAAAACAGCATTAGGAGGCAGTCAAGTGGATTCTAAGATATCTGAAGGGTTTAGTAAATACATGTCTTTGCTTCACAGGTGCAAGTTTGGAACTGCAAAGTTATGTAGATGCTGATTTTGCTGGTGATATTGATAGTAGAAAGAGTACTACTGGGTTTGTTTTTTACTCTAGGTGGTACAGCTATATCATGGGCTTCAAATCTACAGAAGATTGTTACTTTGTCTACTACAGAAGCTGAGTATGTTGCAACAACTGAAGCTAGAAAGGAGATGATTTAGCTACATGGTTTCTTAGATGAATTGGGTAAGAAGCAGGAGATGGGCATTCTACACAGTGACAATCAGAGTGCAATTTTTGTTGCCAAAAATTATGCTTTTCATTCAAAGTCGAAGCATATACAAACAAAATACCACTTTATCTATTACCTTGTTGAAGATAAACTGGTAATACTTGAGAAGATTAGTGGATCTAAGAACCCGACAGACATGTTGACTAAGGGTGTCACTATTGAGAAGTTGAAGTTGTGCCCAGCTTCAATTGGTCTTCTAGCTTGAGGACAGGAGGATGAGTTGCAGGAATGAAGGATTGTTTCTTGGGGATAGTGGTTTGATGTTGGTGATTGAACTAGTCTCCAAGTGGGAGATTTGTTGGGTTTTGTGGAGCCTAGTCTAATTAGGAAGTGTTCCGAATTCCTAATTAGTATAGATTCCTTTTTGTAAAGAATATTATATAGAATATTTCCAAGTTGATATATTATTGTAATATTAGACTTCCTTATAGAATAAAGAAGGTTAGTGGAAATATCTTTATAAATATTCTACGTCATAAGGGAAAAAATTATTTTTATGGTAGCCGTGGGTTGTACTCTGGATTCTTCCCTGATAATAGTGATATCCCTGCAACTCTGTGGACGTAGGCAAATTGCTGAACCACGTAAATACTGTCTTGTGCTTGTTTTTCTTTTGGCGTGTGTTTTCTCAATTTTGTTTCTCATAGGTTGGGAATTTGGTTTAATTCCCTACAGCTCGCTT
>JARBHA010000040.1:0-44728 GCA_030254885.1 Vitis rotundifolia | reverse complement strand
ATGATTCCCGGAAAAATCCAAATGCAAAAATACTTAAAAATTAGACAAGGTACGAAGAATGTGAGGAATCCTCACATTCTTCGTACCCTCCAAAATCTCTGCTTATTTGAACTTCGAAAATATTTTTGGATTTCATATGGCTTGGATATTGTTTAAATAGGTTGATTACACTTAGGATGTGTTCGAATGAGTCACGGAAAAATCCAAATGCAAAAATACTAAAAAATTAGACAAGGTACGAAGAATGTGAGGATTCCTCACATTCTTCGTACCCTCTCGAATCTCCACTTCTTTTAACTTTTTAAAATTATTTGGGACCTCATATGGCTTGGATATTGTTTAAATAGGTTGATTACACTTAGGAGGTGTTCGACTGAGTCCCAGAAAAATCCAAATGCAGAAATACTAAAAAATTAGACAACGTACGAAGAATGTGAGGATTCCTCACATTCTTCGTACCCTCTCGAATCTCCACTCCTTTTAACTTTTTAAAATTATTTGGGACCTCATATGGCTTGGATATTGTTTAAATAGGTTGATTACACTTAGGAGATGTTCGAATGAGTCCCGGAAAAATCCAAATGCAAAAATACTAAAAAATTAGACAACGTACGAAGAATGTGAGGAATCGTCACATTCTTCGTACCCTCCAAAATCTCCGCTTATTTGAACTTTAGAAAATATTTTTGGATTTCATATGGCTTGGATATTATTTAAATAGGTTGATTACACTTAGGAGGTGTTCGAATGAGTCCCGGAAAAATCCAAATGCAAAAATACTAAAAAATTAGACAAGGTACGAAGAATGTGAGGAATCCTCACATTCTTCGTACCCTCTCGAATCTCCACTCCTTTTAACTTTTTAAAATTATTTGGGACCTCATATGGCTTGGATATTGTTTAAATAGGTTGATTACACTTAGGAGATGTTCGAATGAGTCCCGGAAAAATCCAAATGCAAAAATACTAAAAAATTAGACAAGGTACGAAGAATGTGAGGAATCGTCACATTCTTCGTACCCTCCAAAATCTCCGCTTATTTGAACTTTAGAAAATATTTTTGGATTTCATATGGCTTGGATATTATTTAAATAGGTTGATTACACTTAGGAGGTGTTCGAATGAGTCCCGGAAAAATCCAAATGCAAAAATACTAAAAAATTAGACAAGGTACGAAGAATGTGAGGAATCCTCACATTCTTCGTACCCTCTCGAATCTCCATTTCTTTGAACTTTTGAAAATTATTTGGGACCTCATATGGCTTGGATATTGTTTAAATAGGTTGATTACACTTAGGAGGTGTTCGAATGAGTCCCGGAAAAATCTAAATGCAAAAATACTAAAAAATTAGACAAGGTACGAAGAATGTGAGGATTCCTCACATTCTTCGTACCCTCTCGAATCTCCACTTCTTTTAACTTTTTAAAATTATTTGGGACCTCATATGGCTTGGATATTGTTTAAATAGGTTGATTACACTTAGGAGGTGTTTGAATGAGTCCCGAAAAAATCAAAATGCAAAAATACTAAAAAATTAGATAAGGTACGAAGAAGGTGAGGAACCGTCACATTCTTCGTACCCTCCAAAATCTCCGCTTATTTGAACTTTAGAAAATAATTTTGGATTACATATGGCTTGGATATTGTTTAAATAGGTTGATTACACTGAGGAGGTGTTCGAATGAGTCCCGGAAAAATCCAAATGCAAAAATACTAAAAAATTAGACAAGGTACGAAGAATGTGACGATTCCTCACATTCTTCGTACCCTCTCGAATCTCCACTTCTTTTAACTTTTTAAAATTATTTGGGACCTCATATGGCTTGGATATTGTTTAAATAGGTTGATTACACTTAGGATGTGTTCGAATAAGTCCCAGAAAAATCCAAATGCAGAAATACTAAAAAATTAGACAAGGTACGAAGAATGTGAGGATTCCTCACATTTTTCGTACCCTCTCGAATCTCCACTCCTTTTAACTTTTTAAAATTATTTGGGACCTCATATGGCTTGGATATTGTTTAAATAGGTTGATTACACTTAGGAGATGTTCGAATGAGTCCCGGAAAAATCCAAATGCAAAAATACTAAAAAATTAGACAAGCTACGAAGAATGTGAGGAATCGTCACATTCTTCGTACCCTCCAAAATCTCCGCTTATTTGAACTTTAGAAAATATTTCTGGATTTCATATGGCTTGGATATTATTTAAATAGGTTGATTACACTTAGGAGGTGTTCGAATGATTCCCGGAAAAATCCAAATACAAAAATACTTAAAAATTAGACAAGGTACGAAGAATGTGAGGAATCCTCACATTCTTCGTACTCTCTCGAATCTCCATTTCTTTGAACTTTTGAAAATTATTTGGGACCTCATATGGCTTGGATATTGTTTAAATAGGTTGAATACACTTAGGAGGTGTTCGAATGAGTCCCGGAAAAATCCAAATGCAAAAATACTAAAAAATTAGACAAGGTACGAAGAATGTGAGGAATCCTCACATTCTTCGTACACTCCAAAATCTCTGCTTATTTGAACTTTCGAAAATATTTTTGGATTTCATATGGCTTGGATATTGTTTAAATAGGTTGATTACACTTAGGATGTGTTCGAATGAGTCACGGAAAAATCCAAATGCAAAAATACTAAAAAATTAGACAAGGTACGAAGAATGTGAGGATTCCTCACATTCTTCGTACCCTCCAAAATCTCTGCTTATTTGAACTTTAGAAAATATTTTTGGATTTCATATGACTTGGATATTGTTTAAATAGGTTGATTACACTTAGGAGGTGTTCGAATGAGTCCCGGAAAAATCCAAATGCAAAAATACTAAAAAATTAGACAACGTACGATGAATGTGAGGATTCCTCACATTTTTCAAACCCTCTCGAATCTCCACTCCTTTTAACTTTTTAAAATTATTTGGGACCTCATATGGCTTGGATATTGTTTAAATAGGTTGATTACACTTAGGAGGTGTTCGAATGAGTCCCGGAAAAATCCAAATGCAAAAATACTAAAAAATTAGACAAGGTACGATAAATGTGAGGAATCCTCACATTCTTCGTACCCTCTCGAATCTCCATTTCTTTGAACTTTTGAAAATTATTTGGGACCTCATATGGCTTGGATATTGTTTAAATAGGTTGATTACACTTAGGAGGTGTTCGAATGAGTCCCGGAAAAATCTAAATGCAAAAATACTAAAAAATTAGACAAGGTACGAAGAATGTGAGGATTCCTCACATTCTTCGTACCCTCTCGAATCTCCACTTCTTTTAACTTTTTAAAATTATTTGGGACCTCATATGGCTTGGATATTGTTTAAATAGGTTGATTACACTTAGGAGGTGTTTGAATGAGTCCCGAAAAAATCAAAATGCAAAAATACTAAAAAATTAGATAAGGTACGAAGAATGTGAGGAATCGTCACATTCTTCGTACCCTCCAAAATCTCCGCTTATTTGAACTTTAGAAAATATTTTTGGATTACATATGGCTTGGATATTGTTTAAATAGGTTGATTACACAGAGGAGGTGTTCGAATGAGTCCCGGAAAAATCCAAATGCAAAAATACTAAAAAATTAGACAAGGTACGAAGAATGTGACGATTCCTCACATTCTTCGTACCCTCTCGAATCTCCACTTCTTTTAACTTTTTAAAATTATTTGGGACCTCATATGGCTTGGATATTGTTTAAATAGGTTGATTACACTTAGGATGTGTTCGAATAAGTCCCAGAAAAATCCAAATGCAGAAATACTAAAAAATTAGACAAGGTACGAAGAATGTGAGGATTCCTCACATTTTTCGTAGCCTCTCGAATCTCCACTTCTTTTAACTTTTGAAAATTATTTGGGACCTCACATGGCTTGGATATTGTTTAAATAGGTTGATTACACTTAGGAGGTGTTCGAATGAGTCCCGGAAAAATCCAAATGAAAAAATACTAAAAAATTAGACAAGGTACGAAGAATGTGAGGAATCCTCACATTCTTCGTACCCTCCAAAATCTCTGCTTATTTGAACTTTAGAAAATATTTTTGGATTTCATATGACTTGGATATTGTTTAAATAGGTTGATTACACTTAGGAGGTGTTCGAATGAGTCCCGGAAAAATCCAAATGCAAAAATACTAAAAAATTAGACAACGTACGATGAATGTGAGGATTCCTCACATTTTTCAAACCCTCTCGAATCTCCACTCCTTTTAACTTTTTAAAATTATTTGGGACCTCATATGGCTTGGATATTGTTTAAATAGGTTGATTACACTTAGGAGGTGTTCGAATGAGTCCCGGAAAAATCCAAATGCAAAAATACTAAAAAATTAGACAAGGTACGATAAATGTGAGGAATCCTCACATTCTTCGTACCCTCTCGAATCTCCATTTCTTTGAACTTTTGAAAATTATTTGGGACCTCATTTGGCTTGGATATTGTTTAAATAGGTTGATTACACTTAGGAGGTGTTCGAATGAGTCCCGGAAAAATCTAAATGCAAAAATACTAAAAAATTAGACAAGGTACGAAGAATGTGAGGATTCCTCACATTCTTCGTACCCTCTCGAATCTCCACTTCTTTTAACTTTTTAAAATTATTTGGGACCTCATATGGCTTGGATATTGTTTAAATAGGTTGATTACACTTAGGAGGTGTTTGAATGAGTCCCGAAAAAATCAAAATGCAAAAATACTAAAAAATTAGATAAGGTACGAAGAATGTGAGGAATCGTCACATTCTTCGTACCCTCCAAAATCTCCGCTTATTTGAACTTTAGAAAATATTTTTGGATTACATATGGCTTGGATATTGTTTAAATAGGTTGATTACACTGAGGAGGTGTTCGAATGAGTCCCGGAAAAATCCAAATGCAAAAATACTAAAAAATTAGACAAGGTACGAAGAATGTGACGATTCCTCACATTCTTCGTACCCTCTCGAATCTCCACTTCTTTTAACTTTTTAAAATTATTTGGGACCTCATATGGCTTGGATATTGTTTAAATAGGTTGATTACACTTAGGATGTGTTCGAATAAGTCCCAGAAAAATCCAAATGCAGAAATACTAAAAAATTAGACAAGGTACGAAGAATGTGAGGATTCCTCACATTTTTCGTACCCTCTCGAATCTCCACTCCTTTTAACTTTTTAAAATTATTTGGGACCTCACATGGCTTGGATATTGTTTAAATAGGTTGATTACACTTAGGAGCTGTTCGAATGAGTCTCGGAAAAATCCAAATGCAAAAATACTAAAAAACTACACAAGGTACGAAGAATGTGAGGAATCGTCACATTCTTCGTACCCTCAGAAATCTCCGCTTATTTGAACTTTAAAAAATATTTTTGGATTTCATATGGCTTGGATATTATTTAAATAGGTTGATTACACTTAGGAGGTGTTCGAATGAGTCCCGGAAAAATCCAAATGCAAAAATACTAAAAAATTAGACAAGGTACGAAGAATGTGAGGAATCCTCACATTCTTCGTACCCTCTCGAATCTCCATTTCTTTGAACTTTTGAAAATTATTTGGGACCTCATATGGCTTGGATATTGTTTAAATAGGTTGATTACACTTAGGAGGTGTTCGAATGAGTCCCGGAAAAATCCAAATGAAAAAATACTAAAAAATTAGAGAAGGTACGTAGAATGTGAGGATTCCTCACATTCTTCGTACCCTCTCGAATCTCCACTTCTTTTAACTTTTTAAAATTATTTGGGACCTCATATGGCTTGGATATTGTTTAAATAGGTTGATTACACTTAGGAGGTGTTTGAATGAGTCCCGAAAAAATCAAAATGCAAAAATACTAAAAAATTAGATAAGGTACGAAGAATGTGAGGAATCGTCACATTCTTCGTACCCTCCAAAATCTCCGCTTATTTGAACTTTAGAAAATATTTTTGGATTACATATGGCTTGGATATTGTTTAAATAGGTTGATTACACTGAGGAGGTGTTCGAATGAGTCCCGGAAAAATCCAAATGCAAAAATACTAAAAAATTAGACAAGGTACGAAGAATGTGACGATTCCTCACATTCTTCGTACCCTCTCGAATCTCCACTTCTTTTAACTTTTTAAAATTATTTGGGACCTCATATGGCTTGGATATTGTTTAAATAGGTTGATTACACTTAGGATGTGTTCGAATAAGTCCCAGAAAAATCCAAATGCAGAAATACTAAAAAATTAGACAAGGTACGAAGAATGTGAGGATTCCTCACATTTTTCGTACCCTCTCGAATCTCCACTCCTTTTAACTTTTTAAAATTATTTGGGACCTCACATGGCTTGGATATTGTTTAAATAGGTTGATTACACTTAGGAGCTGTTCGAATGAGTCTCGGAAAAATCCAAATGCAAAAATACTAAAAAACTACACAAGGTACGAAGAATGTGAGGAATCGTCACATTCTTCGTACCCTCAGAAATCTCCGCTTATTTGAACTTTAAAAAATATTTTTGGATTTCATATGGCTTGGATATTATTTAAATAGGTTGATTACACTTAGGAGGTGTTCGAATGAGTCCCGGAAAAATCCAAATGCAAAAATACTAAAAAATTAGACAAGGTACGAAGAATGTGAGGAATCCTCACATTCTTCGTACCCTCTCGAATCTCCATTTCTTTGAACTTTTGAAAATTATTTGGGACCTCATATGGCTTGGATATTGTTTAAATAGGTTGATTACACTTAGGAGGTGTTCGAATGAGTCCCGGAAAAATCCAAATGAAAAAATACTAAAAAATTAGAGAAGGTACGTAGAATGTGAGGAATCCTCACATTCTTCGTACCCTCCAAAATCTCTGCTTATTTGAACTTTAGAAAATATTTTTGGATTTCATATGGCTTGGATATTGTTTAAATAGGTTGATTACACTTAGGAGGTGTTCGAATGAGTCCCGGAAAAATCCAAATGCAAAAATACTAAAAAATTAGACAAGGTACGAAGAATGTGAGGAATCCTCACATTCTTCGTACACTCCAAAATCTCTGCTTATTTGAACTTTCGAAAATATTTTTGGATTTCATATGGCTTGGATATTGTTTAAATAGGTTGATTACACTTAGGATGTGTTCGAATGAGTCACGGAAAAATCCAAATGCAAAAATACTAAAAAATTAGACAAGGTACGAAGAATGTGAGGATTCCTCACATTCTTCGTACCCTCTCGAATCTCCACTTCTTTTAACTTTTTTAAATTATTTGGGACCTCATATGGCTTGGATATTGTTTAAATAGGTTGATTACACTTAGGAGGTGTTCGACTGAGTCCCAGAAAAATCCAAATGCAGAAATACTAAAAAATTAGACAACGTACGAAGAATGTGAGGATTCCTCACATTCTTCGTATCCTCTCGAATCTCCACTCCTTTTAACTTTTTAAAATTATTTGGGACCTCATATAGCTTGGATATTGTTTAAATAGGTTGATTACACTTAGGAGATGTTCGAATGAGTCCCGGAAAAATCCAAATGCAAAAATACTAAAAAATTAGACAAGGTACGAAGAATGTGAGGAATCGTCACATTCTTCGTACCCTCCAAAATCTCCGCTTATTTGAACTTTAGAAAATATTTTTGGATTTCATATGGCTTGGATATTATTTGAATAGGTTGATTACACTTAGGAGGTGTTCGCATGAGTCCCGGAAAAATCCAAATGCAAAAATACTAAAAAATTAGACAAGGTACGAAGAATGTGAGGAATCCTCACATTCTTCGTACCCTCCAAAATCTCTGCTTATTTGAACTTTCGAAAATATTTTTGGATTTCATATGGCTTGGATATTGTTTAAATAGGTTGATTACACTTAGGAGGTGTTCGAATGAGTCCCGGAAAAATCCAAATGCAAAAATACTAAAAAATTAGACAAGGTACGAAGAATGTGAGGATTCCTCACATTTTTCAAACCCTCTCGAATCTCCACTCCTTTTAACTTTTTAAAATTATTTGGGACCTCATATGGCTTGGATATTGTTTAAATAGGTTGATTACACTTAGGAGGTGTTCGAATGAGTCCCGGAAAAATCCAAATGCAAAAATACTAAAAAATTAGACAAGGTACGATGAATGTGAGGAATCCTCACATTCTTCGTACCCTCTCGAATCTCCATTTCTTTGAACTTTTGAAAATTATTTGGGACCTCATATGGCTTGGATATTGTTTAAATAGGTTGATTACACTTAGGAGGTGTTCGAATGAGTCCCGGAAAAATCCAAATGCAAAAATACTAAAAAATTAGACAAGGTACGAAGAATGTGAGGAATCCTCACATTCTTCGTACCCTCCAAAATCTCTGCTTATTTGAACTTTCGAAAATATTTTTGGATTTCATATGGCTTGGATATTGTTTAAATAGGTTGATTACACTTAGGAGGTGTTCGAATGAGTCCCGGAAAAATCCAAATGCAAAAATACTAAAAAATTAGACAAGGTACGAAGAATATGAGGATTCCTCACATTTTTCAAACCCTCTCGAATCTCCACTCCTTTTAACTTTTTAAAATTATTTGGGACCTCATATGGCTTGGATATTGTTTAAATAGGTTGATTACACTTAGGAGGTGTTCGAATGAGTCCCGGAAAAATCCAAATGCAAAAATACTAAAAAATTAGACAAGGTACGATGAATGTGAGGAATCCTCACATTCTTCGTACCCTCTCGAATCTCCATTTCTTTGAACTTTTGAAAATTATTTGGGACCTCATATGGCTTGGATATTGTTTAAATAGGTTGATTACACTTAGGAGGTGTTCGAATGAGTCCCGGAAAAATCTAAATGCGAAAATACTAAAAAATTAGACAAGGTACGAAGAATGTGAGGATTCCTCACATTCTTCGTACCCTCTCGAATCTCCACTTCTTTTAACTTTTTAAAATTATTTGGGACCTCATATGGCTTGGATATTGTTTAAATAGGTTGATTACACTTAGGAGGTGTTTGAATGAGTCCCGAAAAAATCAAAATGCAAAAATACTAAAAAATTAGATAAGGTACGAAGAATGTGAGGAATCGTCACATTCTTCGTACCCTCCAAAATCTCCGCTTATTTGAACTTTAGAAAATATTTTTGGATTACATATGGCTTGGATATTGTTTAAATAGGTTGATTACACTGAGGAGGTGTTCGAATGAGTCCCGGAAAAATCCAAATGCAAAAATACTAAAAAATTAGACAAGGTACGAAGAATGTGACGATTCCTCACATTCTTCGTACCCTCTCGAATCTCCACTTCTTTTAACTTTTTAAAATTATTTGGGACCTCATATGGCTTGGATATTGTTTAAATAGGTTGATTACACTTAGGATGTGTTCGAATAAGTCCCAGAAAAATCCAAATGCAGAAATACTAAAAAATTAGACAAGGTACGAAGAATGTGAGGATTCCTCACATTTTTCGTACCCTCTCGAATCTCCACTCCTTTTAACTTTTTAAAATTATTTGGGACCTCACATGGCTTGGATATTGTTTAAATAGGTTGATTACACTTAGGAGCTGTTCGAATGAGTCTCGGAAAAATCCAAATGCAAAAATACTAAAAAATTACACAAGGTACGAAGAATGTGAGGAATCGTCACATTCTTCGTACCCTCCAAAATCTCCGCTTATTTGAACTTTAAAAAATATTTTTGGATTTCATATGGCTTGGATATTATTTAAATAGGTTGATTACACTTAGGAGGTGTTCGAATGAGTCCCGGAAAAATCCAAATGCAAAAATACTAAAAAATTAGACAAGGTACGAAGAATGTGAGGAATCCTCACATTCTTCGTACCCTCTCGAATCTCCATTTCTTTGAACTTTTGAAAATTATTTGGGACCTCATATGGCTTGGATATTGTTTAAATAGGTTGATTACACTTAGGAGGTGTTC
Organism: Vitis rotundifolia; assembly: GCA_030254885.1. Taxonomy (NCBI): domain Eukaryota; kingdom Viridiplantae; phylum Streptophyta; class Magnoliopsida; order Vitales; family Vitaceae; genus Vitis; species Vitis rotundifolia. Next base: position 34,820 of record JARBHA010000040.1, on the reverse strand, counting down.
GAATGAGTCCCGGAAAAATCCAAATGAAAAAATACTAAAAAATTAGACAAGGTACGTAGAATGTGAGGATTCCTCACATTCTTCGTACCCTCCAAAATCTCTGCTTATTTGAACTTTAGAAAATATTTTTGGATTTCATATGGCTTGGATATTGTTTAAATAGGTTGATTACACTTAGGAGGTGTTCGAATGAGTCCCGGAAAAATCCAAATGCAAAAATACTAAAAAATTAGACAAGGTACGAAGAATGTGAGGATTCCTCACATTCTTCGTACCCTCCAAAATCTCTGCTTATTTGAACTTTAGAAAATATTTTTGGATTTCATATGGCTTGGATATTGTTTAAATAGGTTGATTACACTTAGGATGTGTTCGAATGAGTCCCAGAAAAATCCAAATGCAAAAATACTAAAAAATTAGACAAGGTACGAAGAATGTGAGGATTCCTCACATTCTTCGTACCCTCTTGAATATCCACTTCTTTTAACTTTTTTAAGTTATTTGGGACCTCATATGGCTTGGATATTGTTTAAATAGGTTGATTAGACTTAGGAGGTGTTCGAATGAGTCCCAGAAAAATCCAAATGCAGAAATACTAAAAAATTAGACAAGGTACGAAGAATGTGAGGATTCCTCACATTTTTCGTACCCTCTCGAATCTCCACTCCTTTTAACTTTTTAAAATTATTTGGGACCTCACATGGCTTGGATATTGTTTAAATAGGTTGATTACACTTAGGAGGTGTTCGAATGAGTCCCGGAAAAATCCAAATGAAAAAATACTAAAAAATTAGACAAGGTACGAAGAATGTGAGGAATCCTCACATTCTTCGTACCCTCCAAAATCTCTGCTTATTTGAACTTTAGAAAATATTTTTGGATTTCATATGGCTTGGATATTGTTTAAATAGGTTGATTACACTTAGGAGGTGTTCGAATGAGTCCCGGAAAAATCCAAATGCAAAAATACTAAAAAATTAGACAAGGTACGAAGAATGTGAGGATTCCTCACATTCTTCGTACCCTCCAAAATCTCTGCTTATTTGAACTTTAGAAAATATTTTTGGATTTCATATGGCTTGGATATTGTTTAAATAGGTTGATTACACTTAGGAGGTGTTCGAATGAGTCCCGGAAAAATCCAAATGCAAAAATACTAAAAAATTAGACAAGGTACGAAGAATGTGAGGATTCCTCACATTCTTCGTACCCTCCAAAATCTCTGCTTATTTGAACTTTAGAAAATATTTTTGGATTTCATATGGCTTGGATATTGTTTAAATAGGTTGATTACACTTAGGATGTGTTCGAATGAGTCCCAGAAAAATCCAAATGCAAAAATACTAAAAAATTAGACAAGGTACGAAGAATGTGAGGATTCCTCACATTCTTCGTACCCTCTTGAATATCCACTTCTTTTAACTTTTTTAAATTATTTGGGACCTCATATGGCTTGGATATTGTTTAAATAGGTTGATTACACTTAGGAGGTGTTCGAATGAGTCCCAGAAAAATCCAAATGCAGAAATACTAAAAAATTAGACAAGGTACGAAGAATGTGAGGATTCCTCACATTTTTCGTACCCTCTCGAATCTCCACTCCTTTTAACTTTTTAAAATTATTTGGGACCTCACATGGCTTGGATATTGTTTAAATAGGTTGATTACACTTAGGAGGTGTTCGAATGAGTCCCGGAAAAATCCAAATGAAAAAACACTAAAAAATTAGACAAGGTACGAAGAATGTGAGGAATCCTCACATTCTTCGTACCCTCCAAAATCTCTGCTTATTTGAACTTTAGAAAATATTTTTGGATTTCATATGGCTTGGATATTGTTTAAATAGGTTGATTACACTTAGGAGGTGTTCGAATGAGTCCCGGAAAAATCCAAATGCAAAAATACTAAAAAATTAGACAAGGTACGAAGAATGTGAGGATTCCTCACATTCTTCGTACCCTCCAAAATCTCTGCTTATTTGAACTTTAGAAAATATTTTTGGATTTCATATGGCTTGGATATTGTTTAAATAGGTTGATTACACTTAGGATGTGTTCGAATAAGTCCCAGAAAAATCCAAATGCAGAAATACTAAAAAATTAGACAAGGTACGAAGAATGTGAGGATTCCTCACATTTTTCGTACCCTCTCGAATCTCCACTCCTTTTAACTTTTTAAAATTATTTGGGACCTCACATGGCTTGGATATTGTTTAAATAGGTTGATTACACTTAGGAGGTGTTCGAATGAGTCCCGGAAAAATCCAAATGCAAAAATACTAAAAAATTAGACAAGGTACGAAGAATGTGAGGAATCGTCACATTCTTCGTACCCTCAAAAATCTCCGCTTATTTGAACTTTAGAAAATATTTTTGGATTTCATATGGCTTGGATATTATTTAAATAGGTTGATTACACTTAGGAGGTGTTCGAATGAGTCCCGGAAAAATCCAAATGCAAAAATACTAAAAAATTAGACAAGGTACGAAGAATGTGAGGAATCCTCACATTCTTCGTACCCTCTCGAATCTCCAGTTCTTTGAACTTTTGAAAATTATTTGGGACCTCATATGGCTTGGATATTGTTTAAATAGGTTGATTACACTTAGGAGGTGTTCGAATGAGTCCTGGAAAAATCCAAATGAAAAAATACTAAAAAATTAGACAAGGTACGAAGAATGTGAGGAATCCTCACATTCTTCGTACCCTCTAAAATCTCTGCTTATTTGAACTTTAGAAAATATTTTTGGATTTCATATGACTTGGATATTGTTTAAATAGGTTGATTACACTTAGGAGGTGTTCGAATGAGTCCCGGAAAAATCCAAATGCAAAAATACTAAAAAATTAGACAAGGTACGATAAATGTGAGGAATCCTCACATTCTTCGTACCCTCTCGAATCTCCAGTTCTTTGAACTTTTGAAAATTATTTGGGACCTCATATGGCTTGGATATTGTTTAAATAGGTTGATTACACTTAGGAGGTGTTCGAATGAGTCCCGGAAAAATCCAAATGAAAAAATACTAAAAAATTAGACAAGGTACGTAGAATGTGAGGATTCCTCACATTCTTCGTACCCTCCAAAATCTCTGCTTATTTGAACTTTAGAAAATATTTTTGGATTTCATATGGCTTGGATATTGTTTAAATAGGTTGATTACACTTAGGAGGTGTTCGAATGAGTCCCGGAAAAATCCAAATGCAAAAATACTAAAAAATTAGACAAGGTACGAAGAATGTGAGGATTCCTCACATTCTTCGTACCCTCCAAAATCTCTGCTTATTTGAACTTTAGAAAATATTTTTGGATTTCATATGGCTTGGATATTGTTTAAATAGGTTGATTACACTTAGGATGTGTTCGAATGAGTCCCAGAAAAATCCAAATGCAAAAATACTAAAAAATTAGACAAGGTACGAAGAATGTGAGGATTCCTCACATTCTTCGTACCCTCTTGAATATCCACTTCTTTTAACTTTTTTAAGTTATTTGGGACCTCATATGGCTTGGATATTGTTTAAATAGGTTGATTACACTTAGGAGGTGTTCGAATGAGTCCCAGAAAAATCCAAATGCAGAAATACTAAAAAATTAGACAAGGTACGAAGAATGTGAGGATTCCTCACATTTTTCGTACCCTCTCGAATCTCCACTCCTTTTAACTTTTTAAAATTATTTGGGACCTCACATGGCTTGGATATTGTTTCAATAGGTTGATTACACTTAGGAGGTGTTCGAATGAGTCCCGGAAAAATCCAAATGAAAAAATACTAAAAAATTAGACAAGGTACGAAGAATGTGAGGAATCCTCACATTCTTCGTACCCTCCAAAATCTCTGCTTATTTGAACTTTAGAAAATATTTTTGGATTTCATATGGCTTGGATATTGTTTAAATAGGTTGATTACACTTAGGAGGTGTTCGAATGAGTCCCGGAAAAATCCAAATGCAAAAATACTAAAAAATTAGACAAGGTACGAAGAATGTGAGGATTCCTCACATTCTTCGTACCCTCCAAAATCTCTGCTTATTTGAACTTTAGAAAATATTTTTGGATTTCATATGGCTTGGATATTGTTTAAATAGGTTGATTACACTTAGGATGTGTTCGAATGAGTCCCAGAAAAATCCAAATGCAAAAATACTAAAAAATTAGACAAGGTACGAAGAATGTGAGGATTCCTCACATTCTTCGTACCCTCTTGAATATCCACTTCTTTTAACTTTTTTAAATTATTTGGGACCTCATATGGCTTGGATATTGTTTAAATAGGTTGATTACACTTAGGAGGTGTTCGAATGAGTCCCAGAAAAATCCAAATGCAGAAATACTAAAAAATTAGACAAGGTACGAAGAATGTGAGGATTCCTCACATTTTTCGTACCCTCTCGAATCTCCACTCCTTTTAACTTTTTAAAATTATTTGGGACCTCACATGGCTTGGATATTGTTTAAATAGGTTGATTACACTTAGGAGGTGTTCGAATGAGTCCCGGAAAAATCCAAATGAAAAAACACTAAAAAATTAGACAAGGTACGAAGAATGTGAGGAATCCTCACATTCTTCGTACCCTCCAAAATCTCTGCTTATTTGAACTTTAGAAAATATTTTTGGATTTCATATGGCTTGGATATTGTTTAAATAGGTTGATTACACTTAGGAGGTGTTCGAATGAGTCCCGGAAAAATCCAAATGCAAAAATACTAAAAAATTAGACAAGGTACGAAGAATGTGAGGATTCCTCACATTCTTCGTACCCTCTAAAATCTCTGCTTATTTGAACTTTAGAAAATATTTTTGGATTTCATATGGCTTGGATATTGTTTAAATAGGTTGATTACACTTAGGATGTGTTCGAATAAGTCCCAGAAAAATCCAAATGCAGAAATACTAAAAAATTAGACAAGGTACGAAGAATGTGAGGATTCCTCACATTTTTCGTACCCTCTCGAATCTCCACTCCTTTTAACTTTTTAAAATTATTTGGGACCTCAGATGGCTTGGATATTGTTTAAATAGGTTGATTACACTTAGGAGGTGTTCGAATGAGTCCCGGAAAAATCCAAATGCAAAAATACTAAAAAATTAGACAAGGTACGAAGAATGTGAGGAATCGTCACATTCTTCGTACCCTCCAAAATCTCCGCTTATTTGAACTTTAGAAAATATTTTTGGATTTCATATGGCTTGGATATTATTTAAATAGGTTGATTACACTTAGGAGGTGTTCGAATGAGTCCCGGAAAAATCCAAATGCAAAAATACTAAAAAATTAGACAAGGTACGAAGAATGTGAGGAATCCTCACATTCTTCGTACCCTCTCGAATCTCCATTTCTTTGAACTTTTGAAAATTATTTGGGGCCTCATATGGCTTGGATATTGTTTAAATAGGTTGATTACACTTAGGATGTGTTCGAATGAGTCCCAGAAAAATCCAAATGCAAAAATACTAAAAAATTAGACAAGGTACGAAGAATGTGAGGATTCCTCACATTCTTCGTACCCTCTCGAATCTCCACTTCTTTTAACTTTTTAAAATTATTTGGGACCTCATATGGCTTGGATATTGTTTAAATAGGTTGATTACACTTAGGAGGTGTTCGAATGAGTCCCAGAAAAATCCAAATGCAGAAATACTAAAAAATTAGACAAGGTACGAAGAATGTGAGGATTCCTCACATTTTTCGTACCCTCTCGAATCTCCACTCCTTTTAACTTTTTAAAATTATTTGGGACCTCACATGGCTTGGATATTGTTTAAATAGGTTGATTACACTTAGGAGCTATTCGAATGAGTCACGGAAAAATCCAAATGCAAAAATACTAAAAAATTAGACAAGGTACGAAGAATGTGAGGAATCCTCACATTCTTCGTACCCTCCAAAATCTCCGCTTATTTGAACTTTAGAAAATATTTTTGGATTTCATATGGCTTGGATATTATTTAAATAGGTTGATTACACTTAGGAGGTGTTCGAATGAGTCCCGGAAAAATCCAAATGCAAAAATACTAAAAAATTAGACAAGGTACGAAGAATGTGAGGAATCCTCACATTCTTCGTACCCTCTCGAATCTCCATTTCTTTGAACTTTTGAAAATTATTTGGGGCCTCATATGGCTTGGATATTGTTTAAATAGGTTGATTACACTTAGGAGGTGTTCGAATGAGTCCTGGAAAAATCCAAATGAAAAAATACTAAAAAATTAGACAAGGTACGTAGAATGTGAGGAATCCTCACATTCTTCGTACCCTCCAAAATCTCTACTTATTTGAACTTTAGAAAATATTTTTGGATTTCATATGGCTTGGATACTGTTTAAATAGGTTGATTACACTTAGGAGGTGTTCGAATGAGTCCCGGAAAAATACAAATGCAAAAATACTGAAAAATTAGACAAGGTACGAAGAATGTGAGGACTCCTCACATTCTTCGTACCCTCCAAAATCTCTGCTTATTTGAACTTTAGAAAATATTTTTGGATTTCATATGGCTTGGATATTGTTTAAATAGGTTGATTACACTTAGGAGGTGTTCGAATGAGTCCCGGAAAAATCCAAATGCAAAAATACTAAAAAATTAGACAAGGTACGAAGAATGTGAGGATTCCTCACATTCTTCGTACCCTCTAAAATCTCTGCTTATTTGAACTTTAGAAAATATTTTTGGATTTCATATGGCTTGGATATTGTTTAAATAGGTTGATTACACTTAGGATGTGTTCGAATAAGTCCCAGAAAAATCCAAATGCAGAAATACTAAAAAATTAGACAAGGTACGAAGAATGTGAGGATTCCTCACATTTTTCGTACCCTCTCGAATCTCCACTCCTTTTAACTTTTTAAAATTATTTGGGACCTCAGATGGCTTGGATATTGTTTAAATAGGTTGATTACACTTAGGAGGTGTTCGAATGAGTCCCGGAAAAATCCAAATGCAAAAATACTAAAAAATTAGACAAGGTACGAAGAATGTGAGGAATCGTCACATTCTTCGTACCCTCCAAAATCTCCGCTTATTTGAACTTTAGAAAATATTTTTGGATTTCATATGGCTTGGATATTATTTAAATAGGTTGATTACACTTAGGAGGTGTTCGAATGAGTCCCGGAAAAATCCAAATGCAAAAATACTAAAAAATTAGACAAGGTACGAAGAATGTGAGGAATCCTCACATTCTTCGTACCCTCTCGAATCTCCAGTTCTTTGAACTTTTGAAAATTATTTGGGACCTCATATGGCTTGGATATTGTTTAAATAGGTTGATTACACTTAGGAGGTGTTCGAATGAGTCCTGGAAAAATCCAAATGAAAAAATACTAAAAAATTAGACAAGGTACGAAGAATGTGAGGAATCCTCACATTCTTCGTACCCTCTAAAATCTCTGCTTATTTGAACTTTAGAAAATATTTTTGGATTTCATATGACTTGGATATTGTTTAAATAGGTTGATTACACTTAGGAGGTGTTCGAATGAGTCCCGGAAAAATCCAAATGCAAAAATACTAAAAAATTAGACAAGGTACGAAGAATGTGAGGATTCCTCACATTCTTCGTACCCTCCAAAATCTCTGCTTATTTGAACTTTAGAAAATATTTTTGGATTTCATATGGCTTGGATATTGTTTAAATAGGTTGATTACACTTAGGATGTGTTCGAATGAGTCCCAGAAAAATCCAAATGCAAAAATACTAAAAAATTAGACAAGGTACGAAGAATGTGAGGATTCCTCACATTCTTCGTACCCTCTCGAATCTCCACTTCTTTTAACTTTTTAAAATTATTTGGGACCTCATATGGCTTGGATATTGTTTAAATAGGTTGATTACACTTAGGAGGTGTTCGAATGAGTCCCAGAAAAATCCAAATGCAGAAATACTAAAAAATTAGACAAGGTACGAAGAATGTGAGGATTCCTCACATTTTTCGTACCCTCTCGAATCTCCACTCCTTTTAACTTTTTAAAATTATTTGGGACCTCACATGGCTTGGATATTGTTTAAATAGGTTGATTACACTTAGGAGCTATTCGAATGAGTCACGGAAAAATCCAAATGCAAAAATACTAAAAAATTAGACAAGGTACGAAGAATGTGAGGAATCCTCACATTCTTCGTACCCTCCAAAATCTCCGCTTATTTGAACTTTAGAAAATATTTTTGGATTTCATATGGCTTGGATATTATTTAAATAGGTTGATTACACTTAGGAGGTGTTCGAATGAGTCCCGGAAAAATCCAAATGCAAAAATACTAAAAAATTAGACAAGGTACGAAGAATGTGAGGAATCCTCACATTCTTCGTACCCTCTCGAATCTCCATTTCTTTGAACTTTTGAAAATTATTTGGGGCCTCATATGGCTTGGATATTGTTTAAATAGGTTGATTACACTTAGGAGGTGTTCGAATGAGTCCTGGAAAAATCCAAATGAAAAAATACTAAAAAATTAGACAAGGTACGTAGAATGTGAGGAATCCTCACATTCTTCGTACCCTCCAAAATCTCTACTTATTTGAACTTTAGAAAATATTTTTGGATTTCATATGGCTTGGATACTGTTTAAATAGGTTGATTACACTTAGGAGGTGTTCGAATGAGTCCCGGAAAAATACAAATGCAAAAATACTGAAAAATTAGACAAGGTACGAAGAATGTGAGGATTCCTCACATTCTTCGTACCCTCCAAAATCTCTGCTTATTTGAACTTTAGAAAATATTTTTGGATTTCATATGGCTTGGATATTGTTTAAATAGGTTGATTACACTTAGGATGTGTTCGAATGAGTCCCAGAAAAATCCAAATGCAAAAATACTAAAAAATTAGACAAGGTACGAAGAATGTGAGGATTCCTCACATTCTTCGTACCCTCTCGAATCTCCACTTCTTTTAACTTTTTAAAATTATTTGGGACCTCATATGGCTTGGATATTGTTTAAATAGGTTGATTACACTTAGGAGGTGTTCGAATGAGTCCCAGAAAAATCCAAATGCAGAAATACTAAAAAATTAGACAAGGTACGAAGAATGTGACGATTCCTCACATTCTTCGTACCCTCTCGAATCTCCACTTCTTTTAGCTTTTTAAAATTATTTGGGACCTCATATGGCTTGGATATTGTTTAAATAGGTTGATTACACTTAGTAGGTGTTTGAATGAGTACCGGAAAAATCAAAATGCAAAAATACTAAAAAATTAGACAAGGTACGAAGAATGTGAGGAATCCTCACATTCTTCGTACCCTCCAAAATCTCCGCTTATTTGAACTTTAGAAAATATTTTTGGATTTCATATGGCTTGGATATTGTTTAAATAGGTTGATTACACTTAGGAGGTGTTCGAATGAGTCCCGGAAAAATCCAAATGCAAAAATACTAAAAAATTAGACAAGGTACGAAGAATGTGAGGATTCCTCACATTCTTCGTACCCTCCAAAATCTCTGCTTATTTGAACTTTAGAAAATATTTTTGGATTTCATATGGCTTGGATATTGTTTAAATAGGTTGATTACACTTAGGAGGTGTTCGAATGAGTCCCAGAAAAATCCAAATGCAGAAATACTAAAAAATTAGACAAGGTACGAAGAATGTGAGGATTCCTCACATTCTTCGTACCCTCTCGAATCTCCACTTCTTTTAACATTTTAAAATTATTTGGGACCTCATATGGCTTGGATATTGTTTAAATAGGTTGATTACACTTAGTAGGTGTTTGAATGAGTACCGGAAAAATCAAAATGCAAAAATACTAAAAAATTAGACAAGGTACGAAGAATGTGAGGAATCCTCACATTCTTCGTACCCTCCAAAATCTCCGCTTATTTGAACTTTAGAAAATATTTTTGGTTTTCATATGGCTTGGATATTGTTTAAATAGGTTGATTACACTTAGGAGGTGTTCGAATGAGTCCCGGAAAAATCCAAATGCAAAAATACTAAAAAATTAGACAAGGTACGAAGAATGTGAGGAATCCTCACATTCTTCGTACCCTCCAAAATCTCCGCTTATTAGAACTTTAGAAAATATTTTTGGATTTCATATGGCTTGGATATTGTTTAAATAGGTTGATTACACTTATGAGGTGTTCGAATGAGTACCGGAAAAATCAAAATGCAAAAATACTAAAAAATTAGACAAGGTACGAAGAATGTGAGGAATCCTCACATTCTTCGTACCCTCCAAAATCTCCGCTTATTTGAACTTTAGAAAATATTTTTGGATTTCATATGGCTTGGATATTGTTTAAATAGGTTGATTACACTTAGGAGGTGTTCGAATGAGTCCCGGAAAAATCCAAATGCAAAAATACTAAAAAATTAGACAAGGTACGAAGAATGTGAGGATTCCTCACATTCTTCGTACCCTCCAAAATCTCTGCTTATTTGAACTTTAGAAAATATTTTTGGATTTCATATGGCTTGGATATTGTTTAAATAGGTTGATTACACTTAGGATGTGTTCGAATGAGTCCCAGAAAAATCCAAATGCAAAAATACTAAAAAATTAGACAAGGTACGAAGAATGTGAGGATTCCTCACATTCTTCGTACCCTCTCGAATCTCCACTTCTTTTAACTTTTTAAAATTATTTGGGACCTCATATGGCTTGGATATTGTTTAAATAGGTTGATTACACTTAGGAGGTGTTCGAATGAGTCCCAGAAAAATCCAAATGCAGAAATACTAAAAAATTAGACAAGGTACGAAGAATGTGAGGATTCCTCACATTTTTCGTACCCTCTCGAATCTCCACTCCTTTTAACTTTTTAAAATTATTTGGGACCTCACATGGCTTGGATATTGTTTAAATAGGTTGATTACACTTAGGAGCTATTCGAATGAGTCACGGAAAAATCCAAATGCAAAAATACTAAAAAATTAGACAAGGTACGAAGAATGTGAGGAATCGTCACATTCTTCGTACCCTCCAAAATCTCCGCTTATTTGAACTTTAGAAAATATTTTTGGATTTCATATGGCTTGGATATTATTTAAATAGGTTGATTACACTTAGGAGGTGTTCGAATGAGTCCCGGAAAAATCCAAATGCAAAAATACTAAAAAATTAGACAAGGTACGAAGAATGTGAGGAATCCTCACATTCTTCGTACCCTCTCGAATCTCCATTTCTTTGAACTTTTGAAAATTATTTGGGGCCTCATATGGCTTGGATATTGTTTAAATAGGTTGATTACACTTAGGAGGTGTTCGAATGAGTCCTGGAAAAATCCAAATGAAAAAATACTAAAAAATTAGACAAGGTACGTAGAATGTGAGGAATCCTCACATTCTTCGTACCCTCCAAAATCTCTACTTATTTGAACTTTAGAAAACATTTTTGGATTTCATATGGCTTGGATATTGTTTAAATAGGTTGATTACACTTAGGAGGTGTTCGAATGAGTCCCGGAAAAATCCAAATGCAAAAATACTGAAAAATTAGACAAGGTATGAAGAATGTGAGGATTCCTCACATTCTTCGTAGCCTCCAAAATCTCTGCTTATTTGAACTTTAGAAAATATTTTTGGATTTCATATGGCTTGGATATTGTTTAAATAGGTTGATTACACTTAGGAGGTGTTCGAATGAGTCCCGGAAAAATCCAAATGCAAAAATACTGAAAAATTAGACAAGGTACGAAGAATGTGAGGATTCCTCACATTCTTCGTACCCTCCAAAATCTCTGCTTATTTGAACTTTAGAAAATATTTTTGGATTTCATATGGCTTGGATATTGTTTAAATAGGTTGATTACACTTAGGATGTGTTCGAATGAGTCCCAGAAAAATCCAAATGCAAAAATACTAAAAAATTAGACAAGGTACGAAGAATGTGAGGATTCCTCACATTCTTCGTACCCTCTCGAATCTCCACTTCTTTTAACTTTTTAAAATTATTTGGGACCTCATATGGCTTGGATATTGTTTAAATAGGTTGATTACACTTAGGAGGTGTTCGAATGAGTCCCAAAAAAATCCAAATGCAGAAATACTAAAAAATTAGACAAGGTACGAAGAATGTGAGGATTCCTCACATTCTTCGTACCCTCTCGAATCTCCACTTCTTTTAGCTTTTTAAAATTATTTGGGACCTCATATGGCTTGGATATTGTTTAAATAGGTTGATTACATTTAGTAGGTGTTTGAATGAGTACCGGAAAAATCAAAATGCAAAAATACTAAAAAATTAGACAAGGTACGAAGAATGTGAGGATTCCTCACATTCTTCGTACCCTCTCGAATCTCCACTTCTTTTAACTTTTTAAAATTATTTGGGACCTCATATGGCTTGGATATTGTTTAAATAGGTTGATTACACTTAGTAGGTGTTTGAATGAGTATCGGAAAAATCAAAATGCAAAAATACTAAAAAATTAGACAAGGTACGAAGAATGTGAGGAATCCTCACATTCTTCGTACCCTCCAAAATCTCCGCTTATTTGAACTTTAGAAAATATTTTTGGTTTTCATATGGCTTGGATATTGTTTAAATAGGTTGATTACACTTAGGAGGTGTTCGAATGAGTCCCGGAAAAATCCAAATGCAAAAATACTAAAAAATTAGACAAGGTACGAAGAATGTGAGGAATCCTCACATTCTTCGTACCCTCCAAAATCTCCGCTTATTTGAACTTTAGAAAATATATTTGGATTTCATATGGCTTGGATATTGTTTAAATAGGTTGATTACACTTAGGAGGTGTTCGAATGAGTCCCGGAAAAATCCAAATGCAAAAATACTAAAAAATTAGACAAGGTACGAAGAATGTGAGGATTCCTCACATTCTTCGTACCCTCCAAAATCTCTGCTTATTTGAACTTTAGAAAATATTTTTGGATTTCATATGGCTTGGATATTGTTTAAATAGGTTGATTACACTTAGGATGTGTTCGAATGAGTCCCAGAAAAATCCAAATGCAAAAATACTAAAAAATTAGACAAGGTACGAAGAATGTGAGGATTCCTCACATTCTTCGTACCCTCTCGAATCTCCACTTCTTTTAACTTTTTAAAATTATTTGGGACCTCATATGGCTTGGATATTGTTTAAATAGGTTGATTACACTTAGGAGGTGTTCGAATGAGTCCCAGAAAAATCCAAATGCAGAAATACTAAAAAATTAGACAAGGTACGAAGAATGTGAGGATTCCTCACATTCTTCGTACCCTCTCGAATCTCCACTTCTTTTAACTTTTTAAAATTATTTGGGACCTCATATGGCTTGGATATTGTTTAAATAGGTTGATTACACTTAGTAGGTGTTTGAATGAGTACCGGAAAAATCAAAATGCAAAAATACTAAAAAATTAGACAAGGTACGAAGAATGTGAGGAATCCTCACATTCTTCGTACCCTCCAAAATCTCCGCTTATTTGAACTTTAGAAAATATTTTTGGATTTCATATGGCTTGGATATTATTTAAATAGGTTGATTACACTTAGGAGGTGTTCGAATGAGTCCCGGAAAAATCCAAATGCAAAAATACTAAAAAATTAGACAAGGTACGAAGAATGTGAGGAATCCTCACATTCTTCGTACCCTCCAAAATCTCCGCTTATTTGAACTTTAGAAAATATTTTTGGATTTCATATGGCTTGGATATTGTTTGAATAGGTTGATTACACTTAGGAGGTGTTCGAATGAGTCCCGGAAAAATCCAAATGCAAAAATACTAAAAAATTAGACAAGGTACGAAGAATGTGAGGAATCCTCACATTCTTCATACCCTCTCGAATCTCCATTTCTTTGAACTTTTGAAAATTATTTGGGGCCTCATATGGCTTGGATATTGTTTAAATAGGTTGATTACACTTAGGAGGTGTTCGAATGAGTCCTGGAAAAATCCAAATGAAAAAATACTAAAAAATTAGACAAGGTACGTAGAATGTGAGGAATCCTCACATTCTTCGTACCCTCCAAAATCTCTACTTATTTGAACTTTAGAAAATATTTTTGGATTTCATATGGCTTGGATATTGTTTAAATAGGTTGATTACACTTAGGAGGTGTTCGAATGAGTCCCGGAAAAATCCAAATGCAAAAATACTGAAAAATTAGACAAGGTACGAAGAATGTGAGGATTCCTCACATTCTTCGTACCCTCCAAAATCTCTGCTTATTTGAACTTTAGAAAATATTTTTGGATTTCATATGGCTTGGATATTGTTTAAATAGGTTGATTACACTTAGGATGTGTTCGAATGAGTCCCAGAAAAATCCAAATGCAAAAATACTAAAAAATTAGACAAGGTACGAAGAATGTGAGGATTCCTCACATTCTTCGTACCCTCTCGAATCTCCACTTCTTTTAACTTTTTAAAATTATTTGGGAGCTCATATGGCTTGGATATTGTTTAAATAGGTTGATTACACTTAGGAGGTGTTCGAATGAGTCCCAGAAAAATCCAAATGCAGAAATACTAAAAAATTAGACAAGGTACGAAGAATGTGAGGATTCCTCACATTCTTCGTACCCTCTCGAATCTCCACTTCTTTTAGCTTTTTAAAATTATTTGGGACCTCATATGGCTTGGATATTGTTTAAATAGGTTGATTACACTTAGTAGGTGTTTGAATGAGTACCGGAAAAATCAAAATGCAAAAATACTAAAAAATTAGACAAGGTACGAAGAATGTGAGGATTCCTCACATTCTTCGTACCCTCTCGAATCTCCACTTCTTTTAACTTTTTAAAATTATTTGGGACCTCATATGGCTTGGATATTGTTTAAATAGGTTGATTACACTTAGTAGGTGTTTGAATGAGTATCGGAAAAATCAAAATGCAAAAATACTAAAAAATTAGACAAGGTACGAAGAATGTGAGGAATCCTCACATTCTTCGTACCCTCCAAAATCTCCGCTTATTTGAACTTTAGAAAATATTTTTGGTTTTCATATGGCTTGGATATTGTTTAAATAGGTTGATTACACTTAGGAGGTGTTCGAATGAGTCCCGGAAAAATCCAAATGCAAAAATACTAAAAAATTAGACAAGGTACGAAGAATGTGAGGAATCCTCACATTCTTCGTACCCTCCAAAATCTCCGCTTATTTGAACTTTAGAAAATATATTTGGATTTCATATGGCTTGGATATTGTTTAAATAGGTTGATTACACTTAGGAGGTGTTCGAATGAGTCCCGGAAAAATCCAAATGCAAAAATACTAAAAAATTAGACAAGGTACGAAGAATGTGAGGATTCCTCACATTCTTCGTACCCTCCAAAATCTCTGCTTATTTGAACTTTAGAAAATATTTTTGGATTTCATATGGCTTGGATATTGTTTAAATAGGTTGATTACACTTAGGATGTGTTCGAATGAGTCCCAGAAAAATCCAAATGCAAAAATACTAAAAAATTAGACAAGGTACGAAGAATGTGAGGATTCCTCACATTCTTCGTACCCTCTCGAATCTCCACTTCTTTTAACTTTTTAAAATTATTTGGGACCTCATATGGCTTGGATATTGTTTAAATAGGTTGATTACACTTAGGAGGTGTTCGAATGAGTCCCAGAAAAATCCAAATGCAGAAATACTAAAAAATTAGACAAGGTACGAAGAATGTGAGGATTCCTCACATTCTTCGTACCCTCTCGAATCTCCACTTCTTTTAACTTTTTAAAATTATTTGGGACCTCATATGGCTTGGATATTGTTTAAATAGGTTGATTACACTTAGTAGGTGTTTGAATGAGTACCGGAAAAATCAAAATGCAAAAATACTAAAAAATTAGACAAGGTACGAAGAATGTGAGGAATCGTCACATTCTTCGTACCCTCCAAAATCTCCGCTTATTTGAACTTTAGAAAATATTTTTGGATTTCATATGGCTTGGATATTATTTAAATAGGTTGATTACACTTAGGAGGTGTTCGAATGAGTCCCGGAAAAATCCAAATGCAAAAATACTAAAAAATTAGACAAGGTACGAAGAATGTGAGGAATCCTCACATTCTTCGTACCCTCCAAAATCTCCGCTTATTTGAACTTTAGAAAATATTTTTGGATTTCATATGGCTTGGATATTGTTTGAATAGGTTGATTACACTTAGGAGGTGTTCGAATGAGTCCCGGAAAAATCCAAATGCAAAAATACTAAAAAATTAGACAAGGTACGAAGAATGTGAGGAATCCTCACATTCTTCGTACCCTCTCGAATCTCCATTTCTTTGAACTTTTGAAAATTATTTGGGGCCTCATATGGCTTGGATATTGTTTAAATAGGTTGATTACACTTAGGAGGTGTTCGAATGAGTCCTGGAAAAATCCAAATGAAAAAATACTAAAAAATTAGACAAGGTACGTAGAATGTGAGGAATCCTCACATTCTTCGTACCCTCCAAAATCTCTACTTATTTGAACTTTAGAAAATATTTTTGGATTTCATATGGCTTGGATATTGTTTAAATAGGTTGATTACACTTAGGAGGTGTTCGAATGAGTCCCGGAAAAATCCAAATGCAAAAATACAGAAAAATTAGACAAGGTACGAAGAATGTGAGGAATCCTCACATTCTTCGTACCCTCCAAAATCTCCGCTTCTTGGAACCTTTGAAAATTATTTGGGACCTCATATGGCTTGGATATTGTTTAAATAGGTTGATTACACTTAGGATGTGTTCGAATGAGTCCCAGAAAAATCCAAATGCAAAAATACTAAAAAATTAGACAAGGTACGAAGAATGTGAGGATTCCTCACATTCTTCGTACCCTCTCGAATCTCCACTTCTTTTAACTTTTTAAAATTATTTGGGACCTCATATGGCTTGGATATTGTTTAAATAGGTTGATTACACTTAGGAGGTGTTCGAATGAGTCCCAGAAAAATCCAAATGCAGAAATACTAAAAAATTAGACAAGGTACGAAGAATGTGAGGATTCCTCACATTTTTCGTACCCTCTCGAATCTCCACTCCTTTTAACTTTTTAAAATTATTTGGGACCTCACATGGCTTGGATATTGTTTAAATAGGTTGATTACACTTAGGAGCTATTCGAATGAGTCACGGAAAAATCCAAATGCAAAAATACTAAAAAATTAGACAAGGTACGAAGAATGTGAGGAATCGTCACATTCTTCGTACCCTCCAAAATCTCCGCTTATTTGAACTTTAGAAAATATTTTTGGATTTCATATGGCTTGGATATTATTTAAATAGGTTGATTACACTTAGGAGGTGTTCGAATGAGTCCCGGAAAAATCCAAATGCAAAAATACTAAAAAATTAGACAAGGTACGAAGAATGTGAGGAATCCTCACATTCTTCGTACCCTCTCGAATCTCCATTTCTTTGAACTTTTGAAAATTATTTGGGGCCTCATATGGCTTGGATATTGTTTAAATAGGTTGATTACACTTAGGAGGTGTTCGAATGAGTCCTGGAAAAATCCAAATGAAAAAATACTAAAAAATTAGACAAGGTACGTAGAATGTGAGGAATCCTCACATTCTTCGTACCCTCCAAAATCTCTACTTATTTGAACTTTAGAAAACATTTTTGGATTTCATATGGCTTGGATATTGTTTAAATAGGTTGATTACACTTAGGAGGTGTTCGAATGAGTCCCGGAAAAATCCAAATGCAAAAATACTGAAAAATTAGACAAGGTATGAAGAATGTGAGGATTCCTCACATTCTTCGTAGCCTCCAAAATCTCTGCTTATTTGAACTTTAGAAAATATTTTTGGATTTCATATGGCTTGGATATTGTTTAAATAGGTTGATTACACTTAGGAGGTGTTCGAATGAGTCCCGGAAAAATCCAAATGCAAAAATACTGAAAAATTAGACAAGGTACGAAGAATGTGAGGATTCCTCACATTCTTCGTACCCTCCAAAATCTCTGCTTATTTGAACTTTAGAAAATATTTTTGGATTTCATATGGCTTGGATATTGTTTAAATAGGTTGATTACACTTAGGATGTGTTCGAATGAGTCCCAGAAAAATCCAAATGCAAAAATACTAAAAAATTAGACAAGGTACGAAGAATGTGAGGATTCCTCACATTCTTCGTACCCTCTCGAATCTCCACTTCTTTTAACTTTTTAAAATTATTTGGGAGCTCATATGGCTTGGATATTGTTTAAATAGGTTGATTACACTTAGGAGGTGTTCGAATGAGTCCCAGAAAAATCCAAATGCAGAAATACTAAAAAATTAGACAAGGTACGAAGAATGTGAGGATTCCTCACATTCTTCGTACCCTCTCGAATCTCCACTTCTTTTAGCTTTTTAAAATTATTTGGGACCTCATATGGCTTGGATATTGTTTAAATAGGTTGATTACACTTAGTAGGTGTTTGAATGAGTACCGGAAAAATCAAAATGCAAAAATACTAAAAAATTAGACAAGGTACGAAGAATGTGAGGATTCCTCACATTCTTCGTACCCTCTCGAATCTCCACTTCTTTTAACTTTTTAAAATTATTTGGGACCTCATATGGCTTGGATATTGTTTAAATAGGTTGATTACACTTAGTAGGTGTTTGAATGAGTATCGGAAAAATCAAAATGCAAAAATACTAAAAAATTAGACAAGGTACGAAGAATGTGAGGAATCCTCACATTCTTCGTACCCTCCAAAATCTCCGCTTATTTGAACTTTAGAAAATATTTTTGGTTTTCATATGGCTTGGATATTGTTTAAATAGGTTGATTACACTTAGGAGGTGTTCGAATGAGTCCCGGAAAAATCCAAATGCAAAAATACTAAAAAATTAGACAAGGTACGAAGAATGTGAGGAATCCTCACATTCTTCGTACCCTCCAAAATCTCCGCTTATTTGAACTTTAGAAAATATATTTGGATTTCATATGGCTTGGATATTGTTTAAATAGGTTGATTACACTTAGGAGGTGTTCGAATGAGTCCCGGAAAAATCCAAATGCAAAAATACTAAAAAATTAGACAAGGTACGAAGAATGTGAGGATTCCTCACATTCTTCGTACCCTCCAAAATCTCTGCTTATTTGAACTTTAGAAAATATTTTTGGATTTCATATGGCTTGGATATTGTTTAAATAGGTTGATTACACTTAGGATGTGTTCGAATGAGTCCCAGAAAAATCCAAATGCAAAAATACTAAAAAATTAGACAAGGTACGAAGAATGTGAGGATTCCTCACATTCTTCGTACCCTCTCGAATCTCCACTTCTTTTAACTTTTTAAAATTATTTGGGACCTCATATGGCTTGGATATTGTTTAAATAGGTTGATTACACTTAGGAGGTGTTCGAATGAGTCCCAGAAAAATCCAAATGCAGAAATACTAAAAAATTAGACAAGGTACGAAGAATGTGAGGATTCCTCACATTCTTCGTACCCTCTCGAATCTCCACTTCTTTTAACTTTTTAAAATTATTTGGGACCTCATATGGCTTGGATATTGTTTAAATAGGTTGATTACACTTAGTAGGTGTTTGAATGAGTACCGGAAAAATCAAAATGCAAAAATACTAAAAAATTAGACAAGGTACGAAGAATGTGAGGAATCCTCACATTCTTCGTACCCTCCAAAATCTCCGCTTATTTGAACTTTAGAAAATATTTTTGGATTTCATATGGCTTGGATATTATTTAAATAGGTTGATTACACTTAGGAGGTGTTCGAATGAGTCCCGGAAAAATCCAAATGCAAAAATACTAAAAAATTAGACAAGGTACGAAGAATGTGAGGAATCCTCACATTCTTCGTACCCTCCAAAATCTCCGCTTATTTGAACTTTAGAAAATATTTTTGGATTTCATATGGCTTGGATATTGTTTGAATAGGTTGATTACACTTAGGAGGTGTTCGAATGAGTCCCGGAAAAATCCAAATGCAAAAATACTAAAAAATTAGACAAGGTACGAAGAATGTGAGGAATCCTCACATTCTTCGTACCCTCTCGAATCTCCATTTCTTTGAACTTTTGAAAATTATTTGGGGCCTCATATGGCTTGGATATTGTTTAAATAGGTTGATTACACTTAGGAGGTGTTCGAATGAGTCCTGGAAAAATCCAAATGAAAAAATACTAAAAAATTAGACAAGGTACGTAGAATGTGAGGAATCCTCACATTCTTCGTACCCTCCAAAATCTCTACTTATTTGAACTTTAGAAAATATTTTTGGATTTCATATGGCTTGGATATTGTTTAAATAGGTTGATTACACTTAGGAGGTGTTCGAATGAGTCCCGGAAAAATCCAAATGCAAAAATACTGAAAAATTAGACAAGGTACGAAGAATGTGAGGATTCCTCACATTCTTCGTACCCTCCAAAATCTCTGCTTATTTGAACTTTAGAAAATATTTTTGGATTTCATATGGCTTGGATATTGTTTAAATAGGTTGATTACACTTAGGATGTGTTCGAATGAGTCCCAGAAAAATCCAAATGCAAAAATACTAAAAAATTAGACAAGGTACGAAGAATGTGAGGATTCCTCACATTCTTCGTACCCTCTCGAATCTCCACTTCTTTTAACTTTTTAAAATTATTTGGGACCTCATATGGCTTGGATATTGTTTAAATAGGTTGATTACACTTAGGAGGTGTTCGAATGAGTCCCAGAAAAATCCAAATGCAGAAATACTAAAAAATTAGACAAGGTACGAAGAATGTGAGGATTCCTCACATTCTTCGTACCCTCTCGAATCTCCACTTCTTTTAGCTTTTTAAAATTATTTGGGACCTCATATGGCTTGGATATTGTTTAAATAGGTTGATTACACTTAGTAGGTGTTTGAATGAGTACCGGAAAAATCAAAATGCAAAAATACTAAAAAATTAGACAAGGTACGAAGAATGTGAGGAATCCTCACATTCTTCGTACCCTCCAAAATCTCCGCTTATTTGAACTTTAGAAAATATTTTTGGATTTCATATGGCTTGGATATTGTTTAAATAGGTTGATTACACTTAGGAGGTGTTCGAATGAGTCCCAGAAAAATCCAAATGCAGAAATACTAAAAAATTAGACAAGGTACGAAGAATGTGAGGATTCCTCACATTCTTCGTACCCTCTCGAATCTCCACTTCTTTTAACTTTTTAAAATTATTTGGGACCTCATATGGCTTGGATATTGTTTAAATAGGTTGATTACACTTAGTAGGTGTTTGAATGAGTACCGGAAAAATCAAAATGCAAAAATACTAAAAAATTAGACAAGGTACGAAGAATGTGAGGAATCCTCACATTCTTCGTACCCTCCAAAATCTCCGCTTATTTGAACTTTAGAAAATATTTTTGGTTTTCATATGGCTTGGATATTGTTTAAATAGGTTGATTACACTTAGGAGGTGTTCGAATGAGTCCCGGAAAAATCCAAATGCAAAAATACTAAAAAATTAGACAAGGTACGAAGAATGTGAGGAATCCTCACATTCTTCGTACCCTCCAAAATCTCTGCTTATTTGAACTTTAGAAAATATTTTTGGATTTCATATGGCTTGGATATTTTTTAAATAGGTTGATTACACTTATGAGGTGTTCGAATGAGTACCGGAAAAATCAAAATGCAAAAATACTAAAAAATTAGACAAGGTACGAAGAATGTGAGGAATCCTCACATTCTTCGTACCCTCCAAAATCTCCGCTTATTTGAACTTTAGAAAATATTTTTGGATTTCATATGGCTTGGATATTGTTTAAATAGGTTGATTACACTTAGGAGGTGTTCGAATGAGTCCCGGAAAAATCCAAATGCAAAAATACTAAAAAATTAGACAAGGTACGAAGAATGTGAGGATTCCTCACATTCTTCGTACCCTCCAAAATCTCTGCTTATTTGAACTTTAGAAAATATTTTTGGATTTCATATGGCTTGGATATTGTTTAAATAGGTTGATTACACTTAGGATATGTTCGAATGAGTCCCAGAAAAATCCAAATGCAAAAATACTAAAAAATTAGACAAGGTACGAAGAATGTGAGGATTCCTCACATTCTTCGTACCCTCTCGAATCTCCACTTCTTTTAACTTTTTAAAATTATTTGGGACCTCATATGGCTTGGATATTGTTTAAATAGGTTGATTACACTTAGTAGGTGTTTGAATGAGTACCGAAAAAATCAAAATGCAAAAATACTAAAAAATTAGACAAGGTACGAAGAATGTGAGGAATCCTCACATTCTTCGTACCCTCCAAAATCTCCGCTTATTTGAACTTTAGAAAATATTTTTGGATTTCATATGGCTTGGATATTGTTTAAATAGGTTGATCACACTTAGGAGGTGTTCGAATGAGTGCCGGAAAAATCCAAATGCAAAAATACTAAAAAATTAGACAAGGTACGAAGAATGTGAGGAATCCTCACATTCTTCGTACCCTCCAAAATCTCCGCTTATTTGAACTTTAGAAAATATTTTTGGATTTCATATGGCTTGGATATTGTTTGAATAGGTTGATTACACTTAGGAGGTGTTCGAATGAGTCCCGGAAAAATCCAAATGCAAAAATACTAAAAAATTAGACAGGGTACGAAGAATGTGAGGAATCCTCACATTCTTCGTACCCTCCAAAATCTCTGCTTATTTGAACTTTAGAAAATATTTTTGGATTTCATATGGCTTGGATATTGTTTAAATAGGTTGATTACACTTAGGAGGTGTTCGAATGAGTCTAGGAAAAATCCAAATACAAAAATACTAAAAAATTAGACAAGGTACGAAGAATGTGAGGAACCTCACATTCTTCGTACCCTCCAAAATCTCTGCTTATTTGAACTTTCGAAAATATTTTTGGATTTGATATGGTTTGGATATTGTTTAAATAGGTTGATTACACTTAGGAGGTGTTCGAATGAGTCCCGGAAAAAATCCAAATGCAAAAATACTAAAAAATTAGACAAGGTACGAAGAATGTGAGGAGTCCTCACATTCTTCGTACCCTCCAAAATCTCCGCTTATTTGAACTTTAGAAAATATTTTTGGATTTCGTATGGCTTGGATATTGTTTAAATAGGTTGATTACACTTAGGAGGTGTTCGAATGAGTCCCGGAAAAATCCAAATGCAAAAATACTAAAAAATTAGACAAGGTACGAAGAATGTGAGGATTCCTCACATTCTTCGTACCCTCCAAAATCTCTGCTTATTTGAACTTTAGAAAATATTTTTGGATTTCATATGGCTTGGATATTGTTTAAATAGGTTGATTACACTTAGGATGTGTTCGAATGAGTCCCAGAAAAATCCAAATGCAAAAATACTAAATAATTAGACAAGGTACGAAGAATGTGAGGATTCCTCACATTCTTCGTACCCTCTCGAATCTCCACTTCTTTTAACTTTTTAAAATTATTTGGGACCTCATATGGCTTGGATATTGTTTAAATAGGTTGATTACACTTAGGAGGTGTTCGAATGAGTCCCAGAAAAATCCAAATGCAGAAATACTAAAAAATTAGACAAGGTACGAAGAATGTGAGGATTCCTCACATTTTTCGTACCCTCTCGAATCTCCACTCCTTTTAACTTTTTAAAATTATTTGGGACCTCACATGGCTTGGATATTGTTTAAATAGGTTGATTACACTTAGGAGCTATTCGAATGAGTCACGGAAAAATCCAAATGCAAAAATACTAAAAAATTAGACAAGGTACGAAGAATGTGAGGAATCGTCACATTCTTCGTACCCTCCAAAATCTCCGCTTATTTGAACTTTAGAAAATATTTTTGGATTTCATATGGCTTGGATATTATTTAAATAGGTTGATTACACTTAGGAGGTGTTCGAATGAGTCCCGGAAAAATCCAAATGCAAAAATACTAAAAAATTAGACAAGGTACGAAGAATGTGAGGAATCCTCACATTCTTCGTACCCTCTCGAATCTCCATTTCTTTGAACTTTTGAAAATTATTTGGGGCCTCATATGGCTTGGATATTGTTTAAATAGGTTGATTACACTTAGGAGGTGTTCGAATGAGTCCTGGAAAAATCCAAATGAAAAAATACTAAAAAATTAGACAAGGTACGTAGAATGTGAGGAATCCTCACATTCTTCGTACCCTCCAAAATCTCTACTTATTTGAACTTTAGAAAACATTTTTGGATTTCATATGGCTTGGATATTGTTTAAATAGGTTGATTACACTTAGGAGGTGTTCGAATGAGTCCCGGAAAAATCCAAATGCAAAAATACTGAAAAATTAGACAAGGTATGAAGAATGTGAGGATTCCTCACATTCTTCGTAGCCTCCAAAATCTCTGCTTATTTGAACTTTAGAAAATATTTTTGGATTTCATATGGCTTGGATATTGTTTAAATAGGTTGATTACACTTAGGAGGTGTTCGAATGAGTCCCGGAAAAATCCAAATGCAAAAATACTGAAAAATTAGACAAGGTACGAAGAATGTGAGGATTCCTCACATTCTTCGTACCCTCCAAAATCTCTGCTTATTTGAACTTTAGAAAATATTTTTGGATTTCATATGGCTTGGATATTGTTTAAATAGGTTGATTACACTTAGGATGTGTTCGAATGAGTCCCAGAAAAATCCAAATGCAAAAATACTAAAAAATTAGACAAGGTACGAAGAATGTGAGGATTCCTCACATTCTTCGTACCCTCTCGAATCTCCACTTCTTTTAACTTTTTAAAATTATTTGGGAGCTCATATGGCTTGGATATTGTTTAAATAGGTTGATTACACTTAGGAGGTGTTCGAATGAGTCCCAGAAAAATCCAAATGCAGAAATACTAAAAAATTAGACAAGGTACGAAGAATGTGAGGATTCCTCACATTCTTCGTACCCTCTCGAATCTCCACTTCTTTTAGCTTTTTAAAATTATTTGGGACCTCATATGGCTTGGATATTGTTTAAATAGGTTGATTACACTTAGTAGGTGTTTGAATGAGTACCGGAAAAATCAAAATGCAAAAATACTAAAAAATTAGACAAGGTACGAAGAATGTGAGGAATCCTCACATTCTTTGTACCCTCCAAAATCTCCGCTTATTTGAACTTTAGAAAATATTTTTGGATTTCATATGGCTTGGATATTGTTTAAATAGGTTGATTACACTTAGGAGGTGTTCGAATGAGTCCCAGAAAAATCCAAATGCAGAAATACTAAAAAATTAGACAAGGTACGAAGAATGTGAGGATTCCTCACATTCTTCGTACCCTCTCGAATCTCCACTTCTTTTAACTTTTTAAAATTATTTGGGACCTCATATGGCTTGGATATTGTTTAAATAGGTTGATTACACTTAGTAGGTGTTTGAATGAGTATCGGAAAAATCAAAATGCAAAAATACTAAAAAATTAGACAAGGTACGAAGAATGTGAGGAATCCTCACATTCTTCGTACCCTCCAAAATCTCCGCTTATTTGAACTTTAGAAAATATTTTTGGTTTTCATATGGCTTGGATATTGTTTAAATAGGTTGATTACACTTAGGAGGTGTTCGAATGAGTCCCGGAAAAATCCAAATGCAAAAATACTAAAAAATTAGACAAGGTACGAAGAATGTGAGGAATCCTCACATTCTTCGTACCCTCCAAAATCTCCGCTTATTTGAACTTTAGAAAATATATTTGGATTTCATATGGCTTGGATATTGTTTAAATAGGTTGATTACACTTAGGAGGTGTTCGAATGAGTCCCGGAAAAATCCAAATGCAAAAATACTAAAAAATTAGACAAGGTACGAAGAATGTGAGGATTCCTCACATTCTTCGTACCCTCCAAAATCTCTGCTTATTTGAACTTTAGAAAATATTTTTGGATTTCATATGGCTTGGATATTGTTTAAATAGGTTGATTACACTTAGGATGTGTTCGAATGAGTCCCAGAAAAATCCAAATGCAAAAATACTAAAAAATTAGACAAGGTACGAAGAATGTGAGGATTCCTCACATTCTTCGTACCCTCTCGAATCTCCACTTCTTTTAACTTTTTAAAATTATTTGGGACCTCATATGGCTTGGATATTGTTTAAATAGGTTGATTACACTTAGGAGGTGTTCGAATGAGTCCCAGAAAAATCCAAATGCAGAAATACTAAAAAATTAGACAAGGTACGAAGAATGTGAGGATTCCTCACATTCTTCGTACCCTCTCGAATCTCCACTTCTTTTAACTTTTTAAAATTATTTGGGACCTCATATGGCTTGGATATTGTTTAAATAGGTTGATTACACTTAGTGGGTGTTTGAATGAGTACCGGAAAAATCAAAATGCAAAAATACTAAAAAATTAGACAAGGTACGAAGAATGTGAGGAATCCTCACATTCTTCGTACCCTCCAAAATCTCCGCTTATTTGAACTTTAGAAAATATTTTTGGATTTCATATGGCTTGGATATTATTTAAATAGGTTGATTACACTTAGGAGGTGTTCGAATGAGTCCCGGAAAAATCCAAATGCAAAAATACTAAAAAATTAGACAAGGTACGAAGAATGTGAGGAATCCTCACATTCTTCGTACCCTCCAAAATCTCCGCTTATTTGAACTTTAGAAAATATTTTTGGATTTCATATGGCTTGGATATTGTTTGAATAGGTTGATTACACTTAGGAGGTGTTCGAATGAGTCCCGGAAAAATCCAAATGCAAAAATACTAAAAAATTAGACAAGGTACGAAGAATGTGAGGAATCCTCACATTCTTCGTACCCTCTCGAATCTCCATTTCTTTGAACTTTTGAAAATTATTTGGGGCCTCATATGGCTTGGATATTGTTTAAATAGGTTGATTACACTTAGGAGGTGTTCGAATGAGTCCTGGAAAAATCCAAATGAAAAAATACTAAAAAATTAGACAAGGTACGTAGAATGTGAGGAATCCTCACATTCTTCGTACCCTCCAAAATCTCTACTTATTTGAACTTTAGAAAATATTTTTGGATTTCATATGGCTTGGATATTGTTTAAATAGGTTGATTACACTTAGGAGGTGTTCGAATGAGTCCCGGAAAAATCCAAATGCAAAAATACTGAAAAATTAGACAAGGTACGAAGAATGTGAGGATTCCTCACATTCTTCGTACCCTCCAAAATCTCTGCTTATTTGAACTTTAGAAAATATTTTTGGATTTCATATGGCTTGGATATTGTTTAAATAGGTTGATTACACTTAGGATGTGTTCGAATGAGTCCCAGAAAAATCCAAATGCAAAAATACTAAAAAATTAGACAAGGTACGAAGAATGTGAGGATTCCTCACATTCTTCGTACCCTCTCGAATCTCCACTTCTTTTAACTTTTTAAAATTATTTGGGACCTCATATGGCTTGGATATTGTTTAAATAGGTTGATTACACTTAGGAGGTGTTCGAATGAGTCCCAGAAAAATCCAAATGCAGAAATACTAAAAAATTAGACAAGGTACGAAGAATGTGAGGATTCCTCACATTCTTCGTACCCTCTCGAATCTCCACTTCTTTTAGCTTTTTAAAATTATTTGGGACCTCATATGGCTTGGATATTGTTTAAATAGGTTGATTACACTTAGTAGGTGTTTGAATGAGTACCGGAAAAATCAAAATGCAAAAATACTAAAAAATTAGACAAGGTACGAAGAATGTGAGGAATCCTCACATTCTTCGTACCCTCCAAAATCTCCGCTTATTTGAACTTTAGAAAATATTTTTGGATTTCATATGGCTTGGATATTGTTTAAATAGGTTGATTACACTTAGGAGGTGTTCGAATGAGTCCCAGAAAAATGCAAATGCAGAAATACTAAAAAATTAGACAAGGTACGAAGAATGTGAGGATTCCTCACATTCTTCGTACCCTCTCGAATCTCCACTTCTTTTAACTTTTTAAAATTATTTGGGACCTCATATGGCTTGGATATTGTTTAAATAGGTTGATTACACTTAGTAGGTGTTTGAATGAGTACCGGAAAAATCAAAATGCAAAAATACTAAAAAATTAGACAAGGTACGAAGAATGTGAGGAATCCTCACATTCTTCGTACCCTCCAAAATCTCCGCTTATTTGAACTGTAGAAAATATTTTTGGTTTTCATATGGCTTGGATATTGTTTAAATAGGTTGATTACACTTAGGAGGTGTTCGAATGAGTCCCGGAAAAATCCAAATGCAAAAATACTAAAAAATTAGACAAGGTACGAAGAATGTGAGGAATCCTCACATTCTTCGTACCCTCCAAAATCTCTGCTTATTTGAACTTTAGAAAATATTTTTGGATTTCATATGGCTTGGATATTTTTTAAATAGGTTGATTACACTTATGAGGTGTTCGAATGAGTACCGGAAAAATCAAAATGCAAAAATACTAAAAAATTAGACAAGGTACGAAGAATGTGAGGAATCCTCACATTCTTCGTACCCTCCAAAATCTCCGCTTATTTGAACTTTAGAAAATATTTTTGGATTTCATATGGCTTGGATATTGTTTAAATAGGTTGATTACACTTAGGAGGTGTTCGAATGAGTCCCGGAAAAATCCAAATGCAAAAATACTAAAAAATTAGACAAGGTACGAAGAATGTGAGGATTCCTCACATTCTTCGTACCCTCCAAAATCTCTGCTTATTTGAACTTTAGAAAATATTTTTGGATTTCATATGGCTTGGATATTGTTTAAATAGGTTGATTACACTTAGGATGTGTTCGAATGAGTCCCAGAAAAATCCAAATGCAAAAATACTAAAAAATTAGACAAGGTACGAAGAATGTGAGGATTCCTCACATTCTTCGTACCCTCTCGAATCTCCACTTCTTTTAACTTTTTAAAATTATTTGGGACCTCATATGGCTTGGATATTGTTTAAATAGGTTGATTACACTTAGGAGGTGTTCGAATGAGTCCCAGAAAAATCCAAATGCAGAAATACTAAAAAATTAGACAAGGTACGAAGAATGTGAGGATTCCTCACATTCTTCGTACCCTCTCGAATCTCCACTTCTTTTAACTTTTTAAAATTATTTGGGACCTCATATGGCTTGGATATTGTTTAAATAGGTTGATTACACTTAGTAGGTGTTTGAATGAGTACCGAAAAAATCAAAATGCAAAAATACTAAAAAATTAGACAAGGTACGAAGAATGTGAGGAATCCTCACATTCTTCGTACCCTCCAAAATCTCCGCTTATTTGAACTTTAGAAAATATTTTTGGATTTCATATGGCTTGGATATTGTTTAAATAGGTTGATTACACTTAGGAGGTGTTCGAATGAGTGCCGGAAAAATCCAAATGCAAAAATACTAAAAAATTAGACAAGGTACGAAGAATGTGAGGAATCCTCACATTCTTCGTACCCTCCAAAATCTCCGCTTATTTGAACTTTAGAAAATATTTTTGGATTTCATATGGCTTGGATATTGTTTGAATAGGTTGATTACACTTAGGAGGTGTTCGAATGAGTCCCGGAAAAATCCAAATGCAAAAATACTAAAAAATTAGACAGGGTACGAAGAATGTGAGGAATCCTCACATTCTTCGTACCCTCCAAAATCTCTGCTTATTTGAACTTTAGAAAATATTTTTGGATTTCATATGGCTTGGATATTGTTTAAATAGGTTGATTACACTTAGGAGGTGTTCGAATGAGTCTAGGAAAAATCCAAATACAAAAATACTAAAAAATTAGACAAGGTACGAAGAATGTGAGGAATCCTCACATTCTTCGTACCCTCCAAAATCTCTGCTTATTTGAACTTTCGAAAATATTTTTGGATTTGATATGGTTTGGATATTGTTTAAATAGGTTGATTACACTTAGGAGGTGTTCGAATGAGTCCCGGAAAAAATCCAAATGCAAAAATACTAAAAAATTAGACAAGGTACGAAGAATGTGAGGAGTCCTCACATTCTTCGTACCCTCCAAAATCTCCGCTTATTTGAACTTTAGAAAATATTTTTGGATTTCATATGTCTTGGATATTGTTTGAATAGGTTGATTACACTTAGGAAGTGTTCGAATGAGTCCCGGAAAAATCCAAATGCAAAAATACTAAAAAATTAGAAAAGGTACGAAGAATGTAAGGATTCCTCACATTCTTCGTACCCTCTCGAATCTCCATTTCTTTTAACTTTTTAAAATTATTTGGGACCTCATATGGCTTGGATATTGTTTAAATAGGTTGGTTACACTTAGGAGGTGTTCGAATGAGTCCCGGAAAAATCTAAATGCAAAAATACTAAAAAATTAGACAAGGTACGAAGAATGTGAGGATTCCTCACATTCTTCGTACCCTCTCGAATCTCCACTCCTTTTAACTTTTTAAAATTATTTGGGACCTCAGATGGCTTGGATATTGTTTAAATAGGTTGATTACACTCAGGAGGTGTTCGAATGAGTCCTAGAAAAATCCAAATGCAAAAATACTAAAAAATTAGACAAGGTACGAAGAATGTGAGGAATCTTCACATTCTTCGTACCCTCTAAAATCTCCACTTATTTGAACTTTTTAAAATATTTTTGGATTTCATATGGCTTGTATATTGTTTAAATAGGTTGATTACAATTAGGAGGTGTTCCAATGAGTCCCGGAAAAATCCAAATGCAAAAATACTAAAAAATTAGACAAGGTACGAAGAATGTGAGGAATCTTCACATTTTTCGTACCCTCCAAAATCTCCACTTCATTGAACTTTAGAAAATATTTTTGGATTTTATATGGCTTGTATATTGTTTAAATAGGTTGATTACACTGAGGAGGTGTTCGAATGAGTCTCGGAAAAATCCAAATCCAAAAATACTAAAAAATTAGACAAGGTACGAAAATGTGAGGAATCCTCACATTCTTCGTACCCTCTAAAATCTCCACTTTTTTGAACTTTTGAAAATTATTTGGGACCTCATATGGCTTGGATATTGTTTAAATAGTTTGATTACAATTAGGAGGTGTTCAAATGAGTCTCGGAAAAATCCAAATCCAAAAATACTAAAAAATCAGACAGGGTATGAAGATTGTGAGAAACCCTCACTATCCTCCGCGTATATGAGGGTGTGAAATAGGTTCTTCAAATTTCAAAAAGGAAATTTATGAAATAATATTATGAGGGCTTTGGATTTCCATATGGTTAGTAATTATACATTTTTCGTATTTTCAATATTTCAGCCAATTTTTTTGTGTAATTCAATTTAAACGCTAAGAAATAATTTAGTCATATATTCTCAATTAATAATTAGTACACAATTAATTTAATTTTAATTTAATATTTATATTTTATCTAATTTATTTGTATTTTTCCCTTTTATTTTCACTTTATAAACCAATTATATTGCTTTTCACACTTCGAATATTCGTCAAAATTTGGCAACAAATTATTTGATGTTAAAATAAATTATATTTACTTTTCCTTAATTTATAAATTATATCACCAAATTAGTTTGAAATTTTATTTGTTTATTTTAAATTTAATTTTATCTTGGGTTCACACTTCAAATATTCGTCAAATTTTGTCAACAAATTACTTGATGTTAAAATATATTTGGCAACAAATTATTTGATGTTAAAATAAATTATATTTACTTTTCCTTAATTTATAAATTATATCACCAAATTAGTTTGAAATTTTTTTTGTTTCTTTTAAATTTAATTTTATCTTTGGTTTAATCACTTTATATTACAAAAATAAAAAAACTGCTATTTATTTTTTCAAAATTTTCTTTATTTTTCTATTTCATAAAAAAAATTCCCCAAACAAAATCGTTACATTAAACAGGAATTTATAATTGGTTATTGTAAAGGATGTAATGGATGTAACAATGTGTGTTGCATGGGATTAATTCCCATGGCAACCGGTTGGGTGACCTGAAGAATTGGTTTTGTAGATTTTTTATTTAAATTTCCATGCCATGTGTCAAAATCCTATTAGCCCAAAAAAGTGGGTATGGTACCGAAAAGCACTTTTCGGTACCGTAGCAAGACCCTATATATATATAGATATATATTGGCTATTGTCTTCCCATCACATCAATGGCTTCACATCAATGAAAAAATTATACCTTCTCTATCTCTTTCTTTTTTTTTTTTTTTTTTTTTTTTTTTTTTTGGCTATTGTCTTCACATCAATGGAAAAAATTGTCTTCCCTTCACATCAATGGAAAAAATATCTCTTTTTCTTTTTCTTTTCTTTTTTGGGCTATCGTCTTCCCTTCGCATCAATGGAAAAAATCGTCTTCCCTTCACGTTAATGGAAAAAATCTCACTTTCTTTGTGTCTTCCAAAGGAAAAAATTGTCTTCCCCTTCACATCAATGCAAAAAGTATCTCTTTCTTTGTGTCTTCCAAAGTAAAAAAATTATCTTCCCTTCACATCAATGGAAATAATATCTCCCTTTCTTTTTTTTTCCTTTATTTGGCTATTGTCTTCCCTTCACATCAATCGAAAAAATATCTCTCTTTTTCTTTTTCTTTTTCTTCTTTTTTAGCTATTGTCTTCCCTCCACGATGAAAAATATTGTCTTCCCTTCACATCCATAGAAAAAAGGCTAGTCTTCCCTTCATATGAATGGAAAAAAATGTCCTCTCTCTCTCTCTCTCTCTGTACACTTAACCATTTTCCTCTCTCTTTACACTTAACCATTTTCCTTGGACTCTTCTTTTTTTATAACGGATGTTTAATCATGAATGTGGGGGTTTTTCTTCACGTGTCCTTCTCAAACTCAAGTTCTCATGGTCGATCAGGGCAAATATATAACCCGTTTGGGATCACCCTATCTGAACCAATATAAGTTTCGTCTGGCACCATAAGTAAGAAGTTTCCTTTCCTCCACAAGACCAGACAAAACCGACAGGCTAGGCTCGCTAGACTCTCAGATAGGAAAATCAATCCAGTCAAGTCCTCAAGATTTCTGACATGCATGATCAACCACACTTGATGTTTGAGCACCAGCCTAGACACCCGACATCTAAGCGGCGGACGGGATTTCATTTACACCCAAAATTCAATGTCAATTAATTGTTACACACAATCCCAAACATTGGCAAGTTAAATGGACAGTCAACTACACAGTCCGAAATTTTGGCACGTTAGCAGATGGTACCAGCCAACCGCCCTTATCTGTTACAATTGCCCAACCACCCTAAGGGTAATCATCATTACAAGAAAGGTTAGAGTGCATAGTCAACACTACAATGATGATGCCATCAGTTTTATATAAGCCCCTCAAAAAGCATGAACAAGGTACGTGAGCACATACACTCATTCTCTCCCACAAAATAGTTATAATTATCCTTGTTTGACTTAAGTTTCGAATGAGCGTGCCTAGACCACCGTCCGGACATCTTTTTGTGCAAGGAAGAAGTTCGTTTGATGCTAGGCGTAGCTCGACAGACTCCTCAAGAAGCATGAAGGAAGGGAAGAAGTCCACCTACCTCTAGTGAGGCTAGATGGACTTGACTCTAGTTGGCTCGACACCAAGAATAAACAAGTTTTATGTGTGGGTTTTTCTTTTGAAAAATGGATCAATTTAATTGTTTGGTTTCTAAAAATGTTTTTTGAATTCATTATTTTAATTGCATCCTTCAAAACAATTATCAATATTGATGTCCTTCACAGCACTTAGCATCCTTGGTTGTAAGATGTTCAAGCATCCAACCACTAGGTTTCCATTTTTTCATACTTTCGGTTCATTTATACCCTATATCAATTGTTTAAATCAAGAAGGTGTAATTAAATAATATAGATTATTACGTTGTTTACATAAAATCAATTTTTTTTTTATAATTTTAGTGATTCCCCTTTCATACCTTCACAATTTGCTCCCTAGTTGCCCAATATTGTCCCCTAATTGTCCAATTTTGTTCTCAAGAACAAAATTATTAGTACTCCGAAAGCAATCTACTTAAGGTCTCACTTCTTTGTACCCTAAGTGCATTTTTTTGTGTCTTGATTTTGTGTCTTTGAATCATACCATTATCCAATTTGTTCCTAAAGTATTTAAGTTCCTTTACTATATATATCCACTTATTTATTTATAAAAATTTCAAATAGTTATAAAATTTAAAAAGGTAGTCACTATTATATTTTGATTAAACATTTAATTTATTTAGAATTTTTTAATAACATTTTTTGTAGAATAATTTATTTGAAATTGCTTAATTTAAAACGTGACATTACAAAATTTGTTTCACAATTTTTATGATAATTATTTGCAATAATAAAATTATATTTATTTTTTATGTTGTGAAAATATTTTTATGGTTGTAGTATAGAAAATAGTAAAGAAAATTAAATATAATTAAAATTAACTAGAAACTTATGAATTTTCAAATTATTTAGTTTTTATTGAAAAGTTAAAATAAGTAAAATGAGTTTAAAATAGCATAAAATAATAATGTATTGACTTTAAATCTATTTTTTATTATTTTCCTTCACTTTTTCCTTTTTTCTACTTTTTCTCTTTATTTTCTTTTCCTTACATTTTTCTTCAAATTTTCTAGAAACCACAGCCTTAGTAAATATTTTTGGAAAATAAAAATAATATGATAAATATATAAAAAAAAATAGCACATAAGGATTTTATACTAAAAATCATCAATAAATCCTTAATCAACTGTCAATTATGACTTTTTGATCTTCTCAGTGCTAGTCGTATCATATTTTTCACATATCAATAAATCATCCATTAATTGGTCTTTTTTTTATCAATTTTTTAAGGTACAATTTCTTTGTGTCATAGTCTTATTTTCTTTGTACCATCATCATATTTGTTTGTACCCTTGTCTCATTTATTTATACTTGGTCTAATTTCTTTATACCTTGTCTCATTTTTTTGTACTGTAAGCTCATTATTTTAAAAAACATAGTATATTCAAGTAATTTTTTAATCTTGAAGTTAATTATATAATTAATTTATTTGTAATGT